>CM053755.1:39689356-39784767 GCA_028658305.1 Pachyuromys duprasi
ACCCAAGTGGGTACACCAGTAAAGGGAACAGGGACTATTTTGGACATGAACTCAATGGCTGGCTCTTCAACCTCCCCGTCCCCAGAGGGAGGAACAGCCTTGCTAGGCCACAGCAGAGGACATTGCAGCCATTCCTGAAGAGACCTAATAAGCTAGAGTTAGATGGAAGGGGAGGAGGTCCTCCCCTATCAGTGGACTTGGAAAGGGTCAGGGAGGAGATGAGGGAGGGATGGGGGGGATAGAGAGGGAATGGGGGAGGGGGCTATGGCTGGGATATAAAGTATATAACCTGTGATTAATATAAAATAAAAATGTTAAATTTTTTTTTAATTTAATTAAAATCTTTAAAGCATAAAAAAACAACAAAAAAAGAAAATTTAGACCATAATAAGATTATATTAGATACCCAGAAGTATCAAATTTTTTCTCCAGAAAGACACAGCATCTTGAAGAGGTAGAGGTTCAGTATGGGAGGAAGGAGAGGTCAAGGCAACTGGTTTTTGAATGCGAAATGACAGAAAGCTCACTGGAAAAGAGAATTAGAGTAGAATTCTCTAGGATAGAAATGAGCTGCCAATGCACACATATAAGAAAAGGATGTTCTGGATTTCAGTCCTGGTAACAGAGAATATCTTATGCCAAGTGTCCTAAAACAAGTTAGGAATCTTCTCTTTCTCACTTTCCTCAGCTACATGAAACCTGGATGTCAATTGTGATCTGTCTCTTGACACCGATGAGTGAGTGTGTGCCTCCACCCCACCCCAGTCCTACAGCTGAGAAAGATCCAGAGCTCCTTCCGGTATGGCTTTCCAGGGGATCTATCTCCAAGCTTCTGTGGCCCAAGTCCCCAGGGCTACTCAAGTGCTGTCTCTTGCAGCTTCAACTGACACGAAACCCCACCCCCCTCATCAGCATCATAGAAAACCATGGCCCCTACAAACAGCCAAACTGAGCCTGAGGCCTCAGAGAGAGACTGGAGGAAGGGCAGGCGGCCTGCACAGCAGTAGCAGGGCCAACACCCCAAATAGGGCAGGCCAAGGAGGAGGTTAATTGTGCTTTCTCTGGGCTAGCCTTCAGCTCGCTGCCCCCCTTGCTTCCTCCCTCTTCCTTCGAGTTGCAAAACCCAACTTTCTCCATGTTTTCTCCTGCCCTCCTCTCCTCCAACATCACAAAAGCCCAACCACCCCAGGAATGTCCCTCACAGTATTTTCTGGAACAAGCACAGCGGCATCTCTGAACACTGCTACGGAGCCAGTCTGAGGGAAACGCTGGTTTTTCATATCTCTGTGTTTAAGCTGAGGCAACAAGGTTAGCTTTTCAGGTTGTTGGAAAGATTACATGAAAGGGCACTTGAGCAACATTGCTGGCATAAATCGAATGTTAAAAAAACAGGAGCAACGATGGGTACCATTACTGTGCTTACGACAGTGCCTGTGAACTCGGGTTACTACAGTTTGAGGCCTGGTAAATGTGGGACTTCATTTAGAAAAAAGTGGAGAGATGGAAGTCTAGGAAAGTCCTTTATTAATGAACAACATGAAAAAAATAAACCCCTAGATGCCTGGGGTGGGGTAGCAGAAATAGAGAAGAGTAAAGGATACAAAGCTACGCAACTGAATTTACCCTAATGAAAATTCCGATCTAATGGCAAGCCTGAGGATGAACGGCTCTTGTGACCTGCCTCACACCCCATACCATGAACCTGCACAGTGCCGTTGAAAGAGCATAAATGAGTTTTGGTTAGAGACCAGGCTGTATATACATTAACCTGCCACTTTCAAAAATCTCAAAAGGAACTCAAAATGGAAAATATATTTATTTCACTTGCTAGTAAAATAAGGATATGATTACAAACCTCAGGCACAGATCATGTTGCAACCCTGCCAACTGTTGTGAAATTGGGACTAAAATGAGGAAGAACATAAAGAACCAGCAGCATACTCTCAAATCTTGGGTAAGATGGGCACTTCTCCCAGAGCAGGTGAGGCTGGCCAATGACACAAGTGATGTAAGATCCAGAACAAAAAAGGTCGTAGTGGAAAAAAGAGACTCTTCCCACAGGAACCCAGCTTTACAACACAGAGTAACCCAGGCAGAGAAGAGGAACCCAGTGTCATGCACTTTAACAACTGTTTACCCAACTATAGAGACGATCGGAGGTGAAGCCAGAGGAAGAAAGAAGGAAATCATCAATCCTTTCTCAAATTGCCAACCTTTTCTTTTTACGTGTGTATGGTGTGTGTGTGTGTGTGTGTGAGAGAGAGAGAGAGAGAGAGAGAGAGTACATTGTGTGTCCAAGTATGCATGCACATGTGGAGGCCAGAGGTTGGTGATTGATGTCTTCCTTGATCATTCTATACCTTGTATTTTGAAGCAGAACCTCTCATTTAAAACTATATAACTCATCAACTTGGCTAGGCTAGCTTGTCAGCTTGCTCTGGGACTTCCCCATCTGCCTGCTAAGTTCTGGGATTATCAGAGGGCCACCATACATGCACACCTAGCTGCTCAGAATCTGAACTCTGGTCTCCATGCTTATGTGGCAAGCACATTACCCTCTGAGCATTCTCCTCAGATGTGAAGTTACGACCTTTATAATGCTAAAATATGGATGGCAATTGATAGTCTCTGATGAAGAAAAATAATGGAGTTGGTGAGAAGCTGTGGGAGCGAATACGCTCTGAGTGATGTAGCTCGTGTTGGCTTCGAACATGTGAACACCCTGCCTTCACCCAACTGCTGGAATTATAGGTATACACCAAGATACCCAGCCACAGACTACTTTTTAATGAATATATATGATGAACAATTAGAAGGAAACAAGCCATAGACTTGCTTTAAAATGAGAAAGGACAATAAGTGAATTAAGACAAAGAAAAATAAAGAGAAAGTATGCAAGGGAAGCAGAGGAAGAGTCCATACCAAAGACTTCTCCAGAAACTCAGATGAATCATACGCAGGAGGTAACTGCAAAGAAAAAGATACTGCACAGGAGGAATCCACACAGGATAAACAATCAAAACAAAAACTTGGAAGAGGATTCATCTCATGTGCTGCGGATCTGTTCCTAAGCTCTGGTGTTGGAGGGTTGAGAGTACAAAACCTGACTCTATTTTCAACTTGCGATGAGAACACCCCTCAAAGTCAAGGAGTGTCTATATAACAATAGCAACTATAACACATTAGTGACAAAGACTAAAATGGTATTTTAAAAATACTAAAACAGTACACAATAAATATGTGATTTGGGCTCACAAAGGAAAAAGTAAAAACGGAAAATTAATTGAAGTCCTAACAAAAATCTATTCCAAAATAAATGCTTAAATTTTGAGATGAAAAGAGCAATGCGCAATGGAATGCCGACCTTTGGATGATACTAATACGAATGCATGAGAACGGCCTGTGTAACCAGCCTTCTGGGACAATCTTGAGCTTGATCTGTGCTGTATCATGATTTGTGCCGGATTCTACAGAGGGAATGGTGTGTCAGCTCTGAGACTTAAGTCTGAAGACGCCATCGACAGCTTCCTCTTCCTCTTCCACCTGCTCCCATATCGGGAGCAAATATGGAGTATCCTTCAGGGCTAGGTAGAATGCCAAGCCTGGGCACCTCCATTGCCGTCAAGACATAGCTAACCACCACACACGCAAGTGAAGTGACTGTAGGCCACCAGGCTCCTGCTGCTCCTCACTCTGAGTCACTCAGTTGGGGTCACTTATATAGACCTATAGGATAGGAAGGTCACGCTGAAATCTATACACCTAGGGAAGATATACAAGAAGGAGGACCCAGGTTGGTAGGATCAATGCTCGTTCAGATGAACAAATGGGATGGACGTTGAATGGAGGAGAAAACAAGCAACAGGACAGGAGCATGCCAAAGAGGGCCTCTGAAAGAATCAATATAGCAATGCCAAGCCGCACAGCCCCTTCCACAGTAACAAGTGCTACTTGTGCTTAGACATGCTGCTTAGGGAAGGAATCATTACAAGTAAAGCAACAAAAGTGTCAGTCGTCTGTCTTTTCAAGATATCTTTGTTACTTTTAAAGAAGATAATTTTAGGGAAAAAATGTCTTTTATAATGAAATGTTTACCTGACTTTCAGCATACGTTAGCATAGTCTCCCAGGATCTGGAAAGAATTATCTCCAGGACCTACAGACATGAAAATCTGGTGGTGTTCTGGTATTCCATACAAGTGATGTAGTATTTACATATAACAGTCCCCTCCTATACTTTAGGTAATCTTTAGATTGATTATAGCAGTTACGATATTATAAACTAATTGTATTGTAGGATTTGGGGGATAAGCAATGTTTGTGAATGTTTGTGCATAGTTGCTTTTAGATATTTTCAATCCATGAATAGCTGAAACCACAGTGGATCTGAAGGGCCAACTGTACATTTTAATTTTTTTCTTTTGCTAAATTAAAATGGAATCCTTTTCATTCTTTTTATTTAAACAGCACTGACCATTTTTATTAATACTCTTATTTTAAGAACTGGATCCATTTCACACAATTCTAACCACTTTTTTTTTTTTTTGGTTGTTGTTATACATCTGCCTAAAGAGACACCAATAGTTATTCTTTCCCAATGTAAAACTTTGTATAACTCTTGCATTGTTCTTTTTTGTGTTCCATATTGCTTAAATCTACTGTAAGGGGTATGTATTGATGTTATTGGAGAAAAAAACCAGTGGAATCCTTTAACAGGGGGCTTGGGAAAACTCAGCAAAGGTGAGGGCATGTTGAAAGGGTGAAAGCACATTATAAAATCTGGACTGATCTTTCTGTCAGAGAATGAATGTTCATGGAAAGCTGCTGAAATTCAGGTCTTTAAATCAATAAGAAATACGGAATCAGTGTCAATAAACCAAGCTGATCCTTGCACCATGCTTATAGAAAATGCCAATAACAGAAGGAGTCGAGAGAAGGTCAAAAGGCAACCTTTTGTACTGTTCTGCGTTTAGGTTTAAAATTATTTCAAACAGAAAAGGAAACAAATGATGCTAACTTGTACAAATAGTAAGTAAAATTTTGATCTTGCTTTTCTTTGAAAAGTAAAACCTATTATTTGTGGGAGAAATGAGAAAGCGTTTTAAATAACCTCCAATTAAAGTATATTATTAAAAATAGTTGTTAGGCACACTCTGGTCTTTTGGCTTTTGGGTTTGAGAGAATGGTGACTTTTACTGGGCAAATCTCTATACTAAACTATCTTCTCGGATCCTTTATAGGTTTTAGAATTTATATTTTATAAAATAATGTCTTTTAGGATTTAATAACAAGAGGATTATTGGCGTAAATGTTCAATACCTTCATCATTCTTTTATTGTTTTCAGCTAATATTTGACCCGCCAAGGACCAAATTAGTTTATATTCTACGCAAATAGAACTTTGCATATTTCTTCCACTTTTAAAATAATAGTAAGTGCATTTCCAGCTTAAGGGTAAGTTTCTGTTTAACCAGAGCAACAGTTAAACAATAAAACAGCATGTTGTGTCTCCACATTAGCCAAAGATGATGAACACACAATCTATACTGAAAGTTAATGAAGCTTGCATCTGTGACGCATTAAGGCAGACGCTGGTCCAGACTGGCAAGTCAGGCTCCTGAGATGAGTGACACTCTGGTTTTCATTAGTTATTCTTTACATCCACTTTCATGTCATTACCCATGATAGCCATACTCTACGCTAAGGCCAAAACATGCTGGAAACGTATAAACAAACAGTTCCGACACATTCCAACTGTTTTACACAGGAGCTATTTTTAGAAAGAGAATCATTTCATTCCAGATTCATTATAAAGAAAATCTCCTGGTGGATTCGGACCCAAACAGAAAGAAGACAAAAAGGGGGTTGGGGGTATGGTGAAATAAAATTCCCCCTTTTTTTCCCATTTAGAACAAGTACTGACTTCTTTCTTTTTCAAACAAACAAACAAACAAACAAACAAAAAAGCAGTAATTCACACCACGGATATTATGTTTGTTTGTAGAAGTTGCAACAGAGGCTTCTAAAATACTACCTTCAAGTCAAAGGTCAAGAATGTTAATTAGCAAAAAGGAAGGGGAGTGGACAGAGGCAGCCATGAGGCCGGCCATCGCTGCCAGCACCCTGTGTAAACAGCCGTGGGTCCCACATTCCACAGCAGCTACACGGGGGTGTACTTTGAACAGAGGAGATAATAAATGATCAGGCATGCTGCAAAGAAGAGAGGCAGAGTTTTGCAAAAACTCTTCCCTGAACAAACACATTCTTCTGCAAAACTGCTTAAAAAAAATGTGTTTCAATTATCTGGCTTAATGTTTATTTGCTATTTGAGTTAGACTCCGGCATTTCCTATTTTGTTCATTCTTTGAATTAGTTCGCCGTCTCTGTTAAGACGGCTTCTGCAAAATATATTACAAAATGCAGGCATATTTTTAAAGTACATGGGCAAATTTTCCAATTCTAAATATTTTCCTGTTAAGCCAGTAGCTTATTAGTGCAGGTGAAGAAAAGGGAAACACATACATTAAAACAAATGAGTTTTTAACCCTCCATACTCTCATATCTTTCCATATTTTTTGCGGTACATGAAATTTAAAGTAGGTTAAGTTTGACACTTAATAACCTATTAATAACTAATTAATAATTAGTCCTTTTTTAATCATTGAGTTTCACCAAAACCATCTCCTCTTTTGAGCAATGTCACCCTCAATTTAACAGAGAGGACTTAACAATCAAACCAGAGGTATACCCTCTGTCTGTCATGTCCATCAATGCCAGGATTGCCATAGAGGTTTAAAGGGGCGTTTTATAATCTCACAGATCACTATTCAACCCATTTAAAATAAATACCAGTTAAAAATTTTAATTACACAAATCAATAAACAAGTCAGATTTCCTAAGATCAAAAGTTAATACATCAAAATATTAGATTTTCAAGGAAAATTCTTGAACTTGAATGAATATGGTTACCCTGAATTTGTGTTAAGGACAAACAAAACTCTCCAATGTATTAACAGTTGTTAAGCTTGAATGAGGAGCTTGGTAGTACACCACTGTCACTTAGAGGGCTGAAGCAAGAGGATTGTGAGGTTGGGGCTAGCCAGGGCTACATGGCAAAATATTAGATAGATAAATAGATAGTTGACAAAAGTCTCATTGCCAATACGATTTTCCAAGTATTCGTTGAGCAAATTCATTAAGAAAGCCTGGGCTCAGACTCTAGGATATAGCCATGAGCCAATCTTTCCTTTGTTCCTTCTCCCCAGTACCCAGTGTTTCTTTTGACCTGTTACTCATTCACATAGCATTACAAGGAGGCTATCGCTTAGACAAGCAGCTCTGATACATCCTTTTACTTTGGCTGATAAAGGTGTTGTTTTTCTTTCTGCCAGAGGACTTTTTACCCATCATGGTGAGGGAGAGAAATGGGGCTGAGATAGTCCTGCCCCAGGGGACAGCGTCATCATCTGCCCTGAAGATAGTCCTGGAGAAGAGGAGTTGATGAGCCTGAACACTTGTGCTAGAGCAGAAAGGCAGAGGTCTGCTTTGCCAAGTATGCTATGCTCATGCCAAGTACCTGATTAAGGCAAAGTTTAGAAGAGACCTCAGCAGCAGCTTGCAGAGGATAAAAAGCTTCAAGGGATGAACAGCACCGTGGCTTCTAAGACACATGTGCCACCTAGCCACGTTCCATGTCACCCAGTCTCCTGAAGAGATCCAGCCTCGCTGTTAGACAAGAACCAACTGTACACAGTGAAGTGGGCATCAGGCATTTTGTGTTTGGTAAGAAGCAGGATGATCATCCAAGATAGACCTTTTCTAAGAGGGCACTGTTCTAAATCATGCCAGGTCAACAGGCATCCGGGAGCTTGCCTAGGGAAACCAGGGAACAGGACCAACCTATGAGAGGAGACCCACTCGGGATGGCAGCATCTTGTCTGCAGTAGGTTTGCAGTGCACTGCACGCTTGAGACATGAGAATCCAGGAGGCTCCGCCCACGAGGTTATAAGGCCTGGAAATGATTTCAAGGGCATGTTTTGGAACAAAACAGAGTTGCTGAAGAAAATGTCCTCATAAGTGTGTAGCAATCCTTACGGAAGAAGTCACATTCCCATTTGCCTTCCCAATGTGGTTAGAGAAGGTTCTAGAATTAGAAAAAAAAAACAACAAAAAAATGAAAGACCTGCTCTAAGGGTTTAATTTTGCCCTTCACCAGACAAACATTCAAAGTGGCTGATGGAATCTTTAAAAACATTCCTATCAATTGTTCACCTCTTGTTCATTCTTTCTTCATTTGACTGATATTCTCCCATTTCCCTTTTTGGAAAAAAAAGTGATTTTCTCTTCATCCTAGAAATGTTGATAGTTTAGCAATAGAAAGCCTGTTACAACGGAAAGTGCACTTTATCTTTGCCAGAGGATGGTTGGCTGTCCATCAGGAATCATTTCATTCTTGCATCGTTCTTTATTCGCAATACCCTTTAATGTATCGTCTTAAACAGGAATACGCTATCTCCACAGCTCAGGGGAGAGAGCTTGGGCTGTCACAGGAAGAGACAAGGCTGAGGCTGGGGTGAGGGGAGGCCTGAGCAGGACTACAAGAAATATTTAGCATTCCTGGCTTCCCACAAAGGATAGGTCAAGGAGAGGGAACGGGCTGTTGGGATGGCGTGCACACCACAACTATTCTCTTTCAGGCCTAACCCCATCCACTGAAACACACAAACCTCTCTGGTGGGAAGGCCCTGAGTTTATTTTGCTGTGTGGCATTACATGCCCAGGGTAATTACACACGATGCCTGTCTGTCAGGCAGGATGGGGTCAAACATTTCGGCCAACACACGGCTCTTACTTTCGTGGCTACGTGTTAAATGTGCTTTTGCAAACAATTGTGGAAGCCATATTCAGAGCGCTCTATGTTTAAAAGTGCAAATCCCCAGGCCCCAGTCAAAACAAAGTTCAACTCTTTCCATGTGCCCACTGGCAGCCTCCGTCAGAACCCTGATGTCAGCTTTTTGGATGGGGATTTTGGAAAAGGAGGCATGGTTGCTCTTCCTTGCTTGGGCAATGATTTGACAGTGTGTCTCTCATTTTTTATTGAGACTCAGAGGCAAAAAAAAAAAAATCAACCCATTTCATCATCAGTAACATAAAGCACCACACAGCACCCCAAGACAAAACCATCCACTCATGGGCAGTTTTCTCTTAGCTCCACTCTGGTCTTTTGGGGCTGGTTTAGCTTCTGCTGTCAGACCTATAAAATGTTATATTGAGACTATTTCACTGGGTTCCCAGTGGTGGGAATTTCCAGCTACTGGAAATACCCTCTGCCAGTCTAAGCTCATTTGTTTTTCTTAATTTGAGTCTCTGGTTACAGACAGAGAGCAGAACCCACTTAGAACTGGGTGCTAATTCTCTCAAGTTCTCCCAAGGCAAAACTGAAGGAAAAAAAAAAATCAGCTAGAAGGACTCATGGGAAACGGGACAGAGTGACAAAGGTGACAGAGGGGTCAGATGATGGATGGATGCCACACACTCCCCCCCCCTTTAAGCAATGTGGATGGGCAAGTTTGGGGTAAGAAAATTAAGAAAAGATTCCTTCATAGCCCAGCCTAACAAGAGCAGGATCTTCATGTCCTATCATTATCTCTATCTCTATGTTCCAAGCTGCAGTAGAGATTTAGTGAAGTCCGGCATTTAGTAAGCGTTATCGTAAAGTGGTTTTGATCTTTTGATTTTTTTTTCTTTGTTCAGTTCAGATGACACCTTGGGCAGACTCCTTGGATTTCCTAATGCAGTCATAATTTCAAATATTAAATGGATGGTTTCTACAAGCATGGCAGGACCAGGTTCCTTCTATGTTGGGTTCTGAGAATGTGGCTGAAAAAAATCTTAGCACCTGAGCATATTTTATGGGAAGAAGAAAGGAGCAGGAGAGAAAGGAGAGATGAGCACTGAGCTCCTACTTTGAGACAAGAAACAAGAGCAGAATTTGCACAGTTAGTGTGTTTATTTGTTACCGTGGCAGGCATTATATGTAGCCTGACTTTATTACATAGAAGGGGAAGCTGGAATTCAGAGAGGCTCAGTAACCCGCCTAAAGTGTCCACACTAACGTTCTCCAGAAAAGTTGTCTCCCTGGGAGATTTTAGGTTGGGCCAATCAAGTACGAAGAGCCACACAGCCTGTGAGTTTTACCGCTCTGTGAGCTCGGGCTCTAGACCACACAAGGGGAAGCAGACGCAGCGCCAGGAATCATCAGGTGCAGCGTGTCCACCCGCCTCATCTGCCACAACACTTCCTCCTTAACAGCTCACAGGCAAGTCCGGAGGCTGACCTTCTAGGTGATTCTAGATCCTGACAAGTTAACAGTCAGTAGCAATCATCACAGGGCAGGCGTCTGCTTTCCTGAGTTCACCCATCTAAACGTTCAAACTCATCCAAAACCATTCTTACCAAAATATCCCGAATAACATTTGACCAAATACCCAGTCACCCTGACACCTAGTCCAGTGACAGATAAATAAATAATGAAATAAATAATAAATAACCATCACATCATGTAGCCACGGAACAATGAACCCAGGCTTCAAAACAAAGTCCTAGTGACTACTTAGGGCCTTTCTACCATTGTGGTTTTAATTTTGTTCTCAATTTAATTTTAAGTTTACGTTTTTATTTTGTTCTCAACCAAGTTAATTGTTCTTAAGGACTCAGAGTCATAAACATAAAACTCTCCCTCATAAAGATGAACATTATGTGATGACAAGTGATCAAGCCTATGAATGAATTTATTTACTCACATGCTATAAAATGTGGGTCACACGTACCCCTTAGTTTTGTTCCTAGCAGAATCAATTTTTGTTCATTATATCCTGAAGAGGACTGTCAATTGTAACACAGGCTGAAGTGTCTTTCAACCCCAGACAGAAGCCATAATTCAAAGGAGTTGAGAGTGTCTAGAGGAGACCCTAGCTCTGCTCAGTGTTTGGTGACAGAAGAGATGCAGATGTGATAAGGATTGGCTGGCAGGTTGAGAGGGCCATAAAGTTGCACAATTCCTGCTACCCTCAGATAAGTCCCATTCTACAACATTTACTGGGTACTTCCTCCAAACAGGGCAGAATGTTGAAACACGCTCAGGCTAATGAGAAACCAAAGACCCAGTCTCGACGCTCCATGTGCTTACAATCGACTGGAAAAGAAACATGGCGATTATTAAGCAAAATGCCAACTGATAGATTCAAGCAATGTATTCTGCTGGCCCCCACTGGGAACAATGTCGTTGTGGTAAGGGGGAGGTCAGTGAGGTGTTATTTGAGATGGGCTTTGCAGACAGACACGGGAAGGGAGGGGAAGGCAGGAGAGAATGCACAAAAGAGAAGAGGATTTGTCTAAACAACAGTGAGTCATTTGTTTGTCTGGCTTGTAGACAGTGAGAGGGAGTAGTAAGGACATGACTTAATTCCTTGCCTTGCACTTGATCCTGAACTATAGTCATAGGTAAGATTTATCACTTTTGGCATGTGCTCCTGAGTATGACCAGACTTCCCCAGACAACAGGAAGCACTTGCCTCGGGGTCATAAGATGCTCTCCTGGGTTTGTGTCTTGGAGAATGGGACACCAGGAGCTCAGTGGCTTGCTCTCCATAAATTCAGCCTGGCTGTGAGCATAAACTCCTTCTTAGCCTGAGTTATTGGTTTGACCTCCTTTCTGACCTTCGCCGTCCTCTGTCCCAGTCTATCCCATTTGCTCTGAGTCTCCAACCCTCTGCGTGGAGGCTGGGTCAACTCTGCTTGCAGCACAGGCCACAGAGGAAGCTAGGGCCCTCAGAGGAAAGTGGGCAACCAGCACTGCTTTCTGTCTGCCTCCAGGGAATTGCTAGGGCTGGCGGTGACCTATCAATTAAGCCTCAAGCTGTTTGCATTTGGATGAGGTTTGTGTGTCAGTCTGAGATTTAAAACAAAACAGAACAAAACAAAGCAAATTGTTTCATTACATCTTAAATTGTTGATTTCTAGTCATGTTCTCAAAACATGTTGCGCACAATCACCACAGGCCAGCTTCCATAAGGAGAAGAAATCACATGACAAGCCCGCTTGGTGCTTTCCTCATTTCATTGCCTTGTGAAAGTGTCTAATTCTAAAGTTGACCTGGACTTCTCAGCTAGGACACTTTCTGCATTTAAAATCTGTTTTGAGGGTTGTTTAAAGCCCAGGTACCAGGACCCATCTCCCACATGGCCAAATGTAATTCTAAGGCCAGGGACACAGGTCTGTTGGCTTCAATTCTTTGAGATTTAGTCTTATCCTTTGTGTGTATGTGTCTGTGTATGTATGAATATATGTTGTATTCTAGACTTTCAAGAGAGAGATTAGAGACAAATCAGCTAGGCATTTTTCAAACTTATGATAAAAAGCTGAGAAGTCTGGGAGGAAGGGATAGAGCAGAAAACTTTCCCTAGCATATATGGCTGGGTCTCATCTGCTGTTGGGGTCTCTTTGTCGGAGGATCACAAGGAACTTGTGTTAGTTTTTGTGTCAACTTGACACCGGGGAGAACCATTTAGAAAGGGAGCGGCTCAGCTGAGAAAATGCCTCTGTACGATTGGCCTTTAGATAAGTCTGTTCACGTTTTCTTGATGTGATTGATTGAAATGGCCCCGCCCACTGTGGGTGGGGCCAACTCTGGATGGGAGTTGTGTGAGAAAGCAGACAGGAGCAGCAGAGTAGTAAGCAGCATCCCTCCATGGTTTCTGCTTCAGTTCCTGACTCTAGGTTCTTCTCTTGAGTTCCTGCTCTGACTTCCTTCAGTGATGGGGTGTGACATAGAGCTGTAAGCAGAAATAAAACCTTTCCTTCCTAAGTCGCTTTTGGTCATGGTGCTTGTTACAGGAATGGAAACCTCTCTAAGACCAAAGGAAATGATGACCCAGTTCAACCCTACCTGAGCGTACATAATCCTGGCCTCACAGCCTCCCTGATTTCAGCTTGGGTTGCTTCTGTATGGTCCCTCTACCTTCCATCTTTGCACGAGGATGCTGTGTGGTAACAGATGAGATGCCTAGGGGCAAGGCACATTCTAGAAGTGCAAAATGATGCGTGCAATACGCTGCGTGATCTGAATATCAGAGAATGTCTGAGAATAGTGGAAGTTAAAAGCCTTTCCTTCTTCTAGTGAGAAACCTGGGTCTTAAAACCTAGAAACCAACGATCCTTCCCTCTCATGTGAATTGGAACACAGCTTCCTTCCCAGATTCTGGAGGACAATAACCCCACAGTCTGTCCTAGACGAGTTTAACTGCTCTTCTACCAGGAGTCGATGCTTGGAGGGGAAGGTGTTCAGTAGAGCATGGAGATACAAGTTGAGCGCCAGAGGAAGCTGGTAGTGTGAGTGGACATAATGAAGCTTCTAGGGTCCATTCCTCCCCTAGCTGAGAGCTCTGGAGGTGTGTGGTGCATCTGGCCCCGGCAGTGTGTGAGATCAATTAAATGGCCCCTTCATCCAATGCTGCAGAAACTATGCAATAATGCTTCATGCCTTCAGGACATCTAGCCTTGCTCCTGTTCCTGTAAATTATTCAGCTATCATACAAACAATCACAGGCCCACTGTGGCACAGTGTGGCTTCTCTACCCACACAGACATCTGCTCTCACCTTCTCTTTATCCTCTCTAGCTGGTTGGAATGACTCTTAACTAGGAAAAAAAAATGTTTCATGACCCCCATCTTCCCCCCTACAAAACCACCTAATCATTTGCTTTCACGTCCTTGCCTAGAAATCTCCTGGACCACTGACTCAGCCCTGGCTCCCCAGGTCCAAAGCTTTTACAGTAACGGAAGCTACTCTCCCCTCAAATTTTTAACAGTAAATAAGTAAAGTATTCTCGACTCCAAACAGTACAGGAAAAACTCTCACACATGGAGCTGTGACCAAGGTCACAATAGGTGATTGTTTAAGGTGTTTTAATGGGTCTCAAAACTTCCTACATAAGCTCAGCCTCCACTTTGCTCCCCTTGACAGGCTCGGTAAATAACATGAGTTGACAGGAATGGAACAGCTCGCTCAGGGCCAACTGAACGAAGTTAGAACGAACAGACAAGAAAGGAAAATTGCCACTTAGGTCACAAGTAACTTTTTGTTGGGAACACTGGGGGATTTGGTGGGATGTGGTCTCCTTGACTAATCACGGGTCTAGAAAGTTTACAGCCTCCCCACCAAGCCAACTTCTCAAATATCTTGAAAAGCACAAGAGGTGGCTGTTAATTTCAAAGGCAGTTATGTGAAGCTTTTAGAGAGTATGGCACAGGGTGTGTAGTTAGCAGCTTGGGAGAAAATGAACCCTTGAAATAAGGCTT
This sequence comes from Pachyuromys duprasi, assembly GCA_028658305.1. Taxonomy (NCBI): domain Eukaryota; kingdom Metazoa; phylum Chordata; class Mammalia; order Rodentia; family Muridae; genus Pachyuromys; species Pachyuromys duprasi. The sequence continues at coordinate 39,703,714 of CM053755.1, forward strand.
TCAAAAGCAACAACAACAGCAAAATACTGGTTTTATTTTTGTTTGAGCCAAAAATAATAAAGTATAGTGGGGTGCCTACACTTCACACAAGATGGGCCATTTAATTCCCCAAAGGCATGTGCTATGCTGCATATCCTTGGCTGCTCAGGAGGGCAGGGCTCTGAGATCCTCCAGGTAGTTCTTGTCCAAAACAAGTCAGGTTACATATGGTGGCCACTACTCTAGTTGGCCAGTAAAAAAAAAAAAAAAAAAAAATAGCTCCAGAGCCTTCTCTCTCTCCTCGATAATAATCTGGCAGATAACGCAAAGTGGTGGAGCCATGCGTACCCAGGAAAGGCACAAGGCATGGAGGCCAGAAAATGAACCAGTGGGTTCCTTGAGTGAGAGAGGAAAATGACCCATGAAAAGAGCAAGACATCATGTGTTCCCTCAGTGGTGAACTAGGGATCCTGAGGCCACATGGAAGAAGCAAACCCGGTTCTCCAGGCAAAGGACTCCCAGGCCCACATGTACCTTTTGATATTCTACATGTTAGGAAATGGGTACCTCACAGGTCTGCATGTTAGGAAATGGGTACCTCATAGGTCTAAAAGTTCTGAGCCACAGAGACAGAAAGGTAGGGCCTCCCTCACCTCTAATCAGCTATCTGTGACTCTGACCCACCTGACCCACAAAGACTTTCCTTCTCCTCCTCCTTTTCCTCCTCTCCTTCTTCCTCTCACCTTGCAAATCACATGAGTAATCATTAAACGTGGTGCTAAAAGGTAGGAAAGCAAATGTAAGAAGGCAAAAATCAGACCAGGGTGCCCCCTTCCCCCACTCACCACAGCTCTCAGGGTAGCCCCCACGGGATGAGCAGTAGGTACATCCCAGCTGGGGACCCTGGCTGGCTTTACCCTTCATCTTATATCTGCTATGAGTCAGAACAGTGGGGCTTCTTGAGCTAAATCTCGTTTCCATCCAACGCCACTGGCCGAGACTGAATTTTGTTTGCTTATTTGTTCATTTGTTTGTTTTTGAGAAAGGCACTTTCCATGTACTCTGGCCATGCTAGAATTCACCATCTCCACTAGGCTGACCTCTAGCTCACAGAGATCCGACTGCTTCTGTCTCCCTAGACTGAAGGAAGGCCTGTATCACCACTCCTGGCACTCGGCTGAAACAAATATAACATAACATAAGACATAACATAACAAACAGAGCTTCTTTGGAGCAGTGTTGAGGAGGGAAGGGAATAATGTAAACAAAGAGATTAGTTGCAGGAGAATGAATGGTTTCCTGCCTCAGCGCTGGCACCAAACACAGTCTTTCCCATTACCTAATTCAATCTTGCTGGCAGCATTCATTCTGGCCTCAACTCTGAGGGTTTTTTTTTTAAGGCAATTTTTCTGCCTTTCACACAATACGGGAAGATTAGTAGTTTCCAGGGACTGACCCAGAGTGCGCATCATTTTCTCTTCCCCTGGGTGTAAGAGCATGAGAGCTCAGGAAACCCCCCTCTAGGAGCTTGAGGTCTGGTCAGTCCTGGGTGAAACCTCACAGTTTCACCCATAGCAGTTCTGAACATGCTATGAGTTGCATCTACGATCAACGGGAGTCTGGAATGCACAGGAAAGCTATTTGCAGCCTATTTTGTGTTGAGGACATATTTTGTGACTTTCTTCAGATGATCATGTACAAAAATGCAAGAGGGTGGTTATGCTTAAGGAAGGGACTGATTCTTGAAAGCCTATAGGGAGCAGAAGTGCTCCCTGGGAGTCAAGTACATTCTTCTCAAGTTCTTAGCAAAGAAAGTAAGGTTCACAATGCACACTCCTGGGTTCTCAGTGTTCCCACTCCTAGTATCTGAGAAATCCCTGGTAAAAGTGTTTCATTACTGTTGGCTCATCCCTGCTCCCCAGTCTCCACCCTATAGGTTTTCTCAAGTGGATCCCAAGAATCCTCGTGATTCTAAATCCACCTGCCCAGCGTCATTGCAGAGTGATGCTGATCGTCACCAGGGGCTGTCTCTGGGATAGATTGTAGTAGGACATAAGCCTGAGACACTCTGAAGAAATTTTTGTCTTTCTTAAGACAGCTGATCTTGATCTTGGAGTTTGGTAAGGCAGGGTGCAGGAAGGCTGGAGGTCTCCAAGCCAGAGCCAAAATTTGCTTCTTAAACATACCAGCTCACTGGCTCACATCCTCAGTAGCTTGGTCAGGGAGCTCCAGCATCCCCTAGTGATATGATCAGCAGAAAAAGTCACATGGGTACCGCCATTTTGGAGAACAACTTGTAAGTTCTATGGAAAAGCTCTAAGAATTAACTGAGGCCCTGACTGTGAACAAGAAGCAGGTATTTCTGAATTCAGCCCGAGGCCACATAAAGCCTTTTAGCTTAACCTCAGATCCTTACTAGGTTACTTTCCTACTTTTTATTATTACAACAGCCTATCCAAGACTGGGAAACTTATAAGGGAAAGATGGTTATTTTAGCTCAAGGTTTTTGAGGTCCAAGAGGAGGGTGCCAGCATCTGTTTGGTTTCTGGAGTAGCCATCTACAGTTCCATCCATAGAGGAAAAGATGAAGGCACTTATGCACATATAGAACAGCTATCACACAACAAAAGAGGAGGCAAGAGCAGTGATCAGGCAAGTGTAGAAGAGATGTATGCATGCTCAATAGGTGCATGGGTGTACTAGAGGAAGGAAAAGAAAAACTGAGGAAGTTGAACATGTTTTATAGACACGCGATCTGGTGGTAACCCATCTAGTCCCACCGCAGTGGGGACTCATTCCTGCAATAAAAAGAATTAATCTTTATCAATCTCATCACTTGTCCCATCACTCATCACAGGCCCCATCACTTGTCAGCACCATTGTACAGGGAGTCCCACTGTAGTCCTCAGTGAAGACAAGCCACATACCCCTAGCATCAACTGTGTATACACCTTCTTGAGTCACTCACATAAGCCTGTGAGTGGCAAGCCCACAGGCAGGAGTAAACCTCTCCCTGAGGAGCGTGGGAACCTTTAGATCATTTTCTGAGTTCCATAGATGTACCAGACTCTCTACCCTCTAGAACACTGGTACCCAACCTTCCTAACACAGCCTGCAGGTTGAGAACCATTGCTCTGGAAAGAAAAATGAAGTGTGCTTCTCTTCTTTGTGCAGAGGCTTTGTGTCTACAAAAGAAAGAAAGAAAGAAACAAACAAACAAACAGTATCTGAGCTGGTGCCCATGGGTTGCTACTTTTCACAGCAAAACAGCTGGACAGCCAACTAACTATTCAAGGCCATTGTCTTGGCCCACACAGACATGAGTGTGTGAAATTGGAAAGGCTGTCACTGCACCTCACCATCTCAGTGGGCTAAACCCCTGGCTGGAAAGATGGTTCTGTGTAGCCAGCTATCTAGACAATTGGGGACACAGTTAGATCTGCCTAGTAATAATTATTTCCCAAGCCCCTGGCTTACCAGACATTCCCTTGGACTTTTTGGTTTGCAAGTTAACTTTTACAGAAAACCCGGGACATGTAGGCCAAACTGTATCCGTTTGACTGACTGGTAATGCCCCTCCGCCCTCACCTCCTTTCTATCTGTGTTGTTTATTTGACTTAAGCACAGTGAGTCTGATTATAGAATTTTCTGGGGGAATTCTTGAGATGCCTGGTTGGATACAATGAGCCTCTAGCCCTAGTTCCTCTGAATTCTGCTTTCAGGTGAGCAGCCCAGGATGATTCATCAGGAGGCTGTGGGACCAACCACCCTCATCCTCTGACTGTTGTGGGCAAAGCATGTTCAACCTAATGGAAGAGGTTTGGTTCTTCTGAACCCATTGGGATCCTTGAGCTGAGATCATCCCAGCTCTGGTACCCAGAGAGTCAGGGCAGTATCACTGTTTACATTGTCAGCCTGGGATGAACAAAGACAGGCTGCAGACAGGCTGAGGGTTTTTCCCCTTGTTCATCCCTCTTCCCTTCTCCTGGACCAGGCAGCGGCCTTAAGAAACATTCTGAGCAAAGGGCATCTCTGGCTTTCTTGCTCCTACTCTTGTGTCCCAGGGCTTTGAGCTGGGCATGGGAGGGGAGGTTGAGAGGGAGCTCAAACCCCCGTTATACCTCTTCACAGTCTGAATCCAGACACTGACCTGGAAAAGGCCAGGGAGTCACATTCCCCTTATGCCTTTCTTCATTTATCCACCTACAAAGACCTGTAGTGTTGCTGTTGGTCTAACTGATCCTGGCAGGAGGAAGATATTCAAAAGCAGCAGTTCTCAACTTGTGGGCTGTGACCCCTTTGGGGGGTCACATATCAGATGTTTACATTCTGATTCATAACAGTACAAAATTACAGTTATGAAACAGCATGGAAATAATTTTAAGGTTGGGGGTCAGCACAAGATTAGGACTGTATTAAAGGGTGGCAGTATAGGCAGGTTTAGAACCGCTGCTCCAAAGATAGATACCTGTCTCCTGGCTATCAGACCTTTGAAGGAACGGTGTCTCAGGAATTGGAATTTCTCCAGGTGTGTCATGTTGAGAGAAGGAAAAGGCTAAGGCTCAGAGGAGGAACTTGTCTCCTAGAAAGGGATTTCATGAAGTTTTGAAAACTCATCAGACCACCATACAGGGTAGACTGGAGACAGACAATAGTGGGTCAGTCATGGGCACACTTGACCAAGACTGCTAAGCTGGGCTTCTGAGGGCTGCAGAGGCCTGTGCTACGATACAACAATTCCAGTAACACTCAGTACCGGGCAATTGTCCTGGAATGGACCTCAGGTAGAAAATACTAACTTTGGAAACTACAATCTAAGTGAGTCCAGGCAGGCTGGGTCAGATCCTGGAGACATCAGTTATCCAGGCAAAAATGCAGGAAGGCAGTCCTCAGCACTGTTAGTTTGCCTCATGCAGCACACTAACAGCATAGTGGTGGGGTTTGTGGAAAAACTTAACCACAGCTCCTGGGTGCCCGCGGCCTCAACAGCATGAAGGTCGCTCTGCAGAATCACTGCAGAGAGCCATCCTGCCTTTGGCAGCCCTGACCAAAGACCCTATTCTCCGAGATTTGCAGACTGGTATCAGACCCAAATTCTTTCTGGCAAGAGCAGCAAAGAAGGAGATCCAACTGCTTATGGTGTTTGTTGTGTTCCTTGTCGCTCCCGGGAAGATCATAGGCTGCTACTAGACTCTCTCCTGAGGACTGCTAGAGAAGAACTAGCTGTTTTCAAGGGGGAAGCCCATGGACAAAAGGGTGGTGCACCACCTCCTCCTCTGCCAACTGGCGTCCCTCACTGCACAACAAACAACTCAAACTTCTCCCAGAACCATGATGTCTTACTCCTGCTTCCGGGTCACAGTCTCTATGGAGTCACCTGTCCATGAGGTTGTAGGAGAATGAGATTAAATACACCATTTGGGTTTTCTGCCATCACATAAATTTCACAGAACAGGTGAGTTTTGATAAAGTAGATGAAGCGTAAATTCAAGCCCTTAAATCCCAGTAGTCATGTCTGGCATTCAATAGAGGAAGCCAAAAGGCCTGGGCCTGGTTGTGACTCTGATCAAAATGAATGCTAGAAAAGCAGCTGAAAGCCTGTCTTTCAAGCCACATGACTTTGACCTCTGTAAACGTAGCCTTTACCAGGGCAGACATCAAGGCACAGGACCTGATTAGTCAACTCACACTTGTGATTGTGGCTTCCTGGGAGAGGGAAGCACTATGAAGCCAGTAAATGTTGGGCAAGTCATAGGGAAGCATCTTTTCAGGGAAAACCCAGTTGCACAAGGGAAAGTTTCAATGCCAGCCCAAAGTCAAAGGTCTGCAAATTCTACCCTGAAGTCTAGGGAGGCATCTCACTCAAAGGATCATGGGAAAAATTCTTTTACCATTACTAATAAGGAGTTCTTTTGATGGGCAGCAGCAAATCAGTGAAAATAAATACAAATAATTCTCAATTGAAAGGATTTTCTTATTCTGCCCACAAAATGAGATCAGCCAGGCTCTACACAAGTATCTTTTACACTGGGCCCTCTAGCTTCTAGGGTTGCTAAGGAAATTTGGTGAAAGTTTAAGTCCTTAAACCAGTTCCTTTGTGTTTTCAAATTCTTAGATGTATTTTTTTTTCTATTTTAAAACAGGCAATTGACCTATAGCCATAATATTTCTTGTGCTCCTTTGGCAAATAAATATGGTGCATGCCAATGTGGTGAGCCTCTAGAGTGTGTTGCAGCATAAGCAGAACTGGCTCTGATGAGGAAGAAGAGTAATCATGAGTCCCGGGTGTTTGAGGACAGCCCTGTCGCATGCCTGTGGGTCTTCAGTCCTCATCAGTTTCTGCAAACTTCCCCAATCTGGATGGTGAACTGCAGTCTCTAGGTGATGCTGACCACTTAAGAGAGAACATTATCCCAGCAAGCATTTTCAAGGGTGATGATACCTGGGCCCTTTGTTTTGGATAAAAGAAGAATCTGTGCAAATACAGTTGAGTGTGGAAAAACATCAAAGAGGCTTCCTCTTGAGTCTTTTCTCCCTTCAGGAACAGCTTAAGCCATGGAGTCGGGGAATCAGAAGCTCCAGAGGCCCCACTGAATGCTTAGGATAAGTGCTAAACACAAAAAGAGTAGCATTTGCCAAAGACCAGAAAGGTGCTGAGGCCCAGTGGCTGGGGAGCAGGTTTGGTTTCAAGAGCTCCTTCACCCAGTTCAGCAAGAAGTTATACCTGTTTGTCCCAAAGCTTATTCAAGATACCCTCAGGGAAAGCCTCTGGCCGCAGTGTCAAGGGCCTCCAGCTATGTATGAAAAGGCCAAGAGCTAAAGAAACACAGTGCTCGTATGAGTATGCTTCCAGAATAGTAAGTTTTCTCATGGGATGGCCAAAGCTCACAGTGGACAGAGAAATAGGTACTCTGAGAGGACCTGGCCCAAAGGCTGTGGTCATCTTTTAGCCCAACTAACCCACTTCCTGGATGGCAAGCGTTTTTTGAGACAGGCATTCCCATGCATTCATTCATGGCAGACTGAAGTCCTCCTAGATCAGGGAACTGTCTACCTCCTTCAAGGAGCACAGCCACACTTTGAATGCAGGGCGTTTGTGTCTGTTGCAGTTTCTCATTTCTGTGACCAAACACCTAACAGAAGCGACTTAACAGAAGGAAGGGTCAATTTCCGTTCAATCCAAGAGAGCACAGTCCACTGTGGCAGGGAGGAAATGGCAGGCAGAACTTCTCATGTGTCAGCAGACCAGGAAGCAGGGAGCTGGGGCCAGGAAGTGGGGATGGCTATAACCTTTAATACCCATCCTCTCAAGTGACCCACTTCCTCTAGCTGGGCCCTGAAGGTTCTGCAACCATACCACCACCAGTTGAGGCCAAGTGTTCAAATACATGAGTTTGAGGAAGGACCCTTCATTTTCAAACTAGAACAGAGATCAAGCAATATCAGTGAATAAATGAATGAATGGAGGATGGATGAATAATGCGATTTTATGCATAATTCCCCAGCTTGGTAGCAGCTGGACAAACTTCAAAGCCAAATTATCAAGGAAATGGGATAATTTGTAAAAATGCCCCAGTCTTTCATGCCTCCCTTCTGTCCAAAGCTCTGCCACTCTCAGTAGTTCTTTGTGTGCACCCATAGTGACTAGATCCTAAAAATACAACCCCTCTAAAATCATTTTTAGCTAACACACAGTTGTGCATGTTTACAGGGTACATGAGGTTTGATACACATGTACCATATGATCACATCAGGATAACTAGCCTACCCTCATCTCAGATGTTTATCAGGTTCTGGTGATAGAAACATTCAAAATATTTTCTTAAAAGTATTTTGAAGGGCATAGCAAATTCTTACTAACAATAGTCACCTCGTGTGCTATAGAACACTAGAACTTATCCATGCCATCTAATTGTATTTTGTACCTAGCAACCAATCTCCCTCTATCCCACCCTTGCTTCCCTTTCCCAGCCTCTAATAATGATTCTCTTCACATTCATGAAAGCAGCTACAAATGACGGAGAACATGTTGTGGATTTTTTGTTGCTGTTGTTTGATTTTGTTGTTGTTGTTGTGTGTGCGTGTGTGTTTGTGTGCCTGGCATGTTTTACTTAGGGCAATGCTCTGAAAGCAGGCTTCACAAAAAAACCTAAAAAATTGTGTGATGTAGTAATCCTACCTCTGAGTAAGTATCCAAAAGGAGAAAATCAGTATGTAGAAGATAGACTACAACCCAATGTTTATTCAATACTATTTATAACAAACAAAATATGATGTCATTTTAGAAATCTATCAATAGATGAATAGCTATAAAAAGCATAGCGTGTGTGTCCTGTTCTTCGTGTCAACTCTCTTTTAAACTGTGACATTTTCTGAGCTAGGATCACTTCGTCATGAAGATACGAGAATGTTCCAAGGATGTAGAGGGATAGTTTTATTCTTATTGGCTGATGCCAAGACCCAAGCCCTGTTCGGGAGACTTCCTTGACTAAAGAGGAGAAAGCTTCTGGTCTGTAGGTACCTGTTAAGGTCTGCATGATTTCAAGGGAGTCTCCCTGTCTCCTGTCATGCTGTTCATCAACCACATGTTCACAGCAAGATGGGATTTCTCTTCAGATGACCCATGCTCCTTGTCAGCACACCTTTCTACATTCAATACTCACATCAAGTTCAAACCCACCCAGCTTCAGAGTGAGCCGGGAGATGTTAAAACAACCTCTGCGCTCTTAGTGGAAGTTGTGAAGATTTGCACTGCAAGATCCACCAAAGACGTCCCTATTTAAGGTTGAAAGCTGACGCTACCACTCAACTAGGTTGCAGTCTTGGGATACCCATTGCTTCTGCTCCTGAACTGAACGAAACAGTATTGCCAGTTTTATGGAGTGGCTGGGACAATCAAATAAGGGAATGACACCAAGAAAATGTAAAGGATATGATTTTTGATAAGCTACAAAAACCACAGTTAGCCTCATCTAAATGTTTCTTCCTAGATATGTCCAGAACCTTGTGTCTTTGGTGATTCTAGGTCTCACAAAGTGGACAACTGACTATCACAACAGGGCAAGCTCACCTCAGGTTACTTCTGCTGTCAAACATATTACAGGACCAAGCCTAACATGGAGACCTGCAGCTGAGGCTGACTAGAACAACTTAGCACAGTATAGGGACATCTGAGGGAGTCTCAATTGAGGGACTGACCAACATCAGAATGACCATGTCTGTAAGAGATGGTTTTGATTAACAATTGATATAGGGGTATCCACTATTCCTAGGCAGATGGGATTGGGCTATAAAGGAAAGTGAGCTGAGCAAGACCCTGTGAGTGAGATGGAGAGCAACCCAGCAAGCAGCATTCCTTTGTGGTCCTTCCTCTGGCTTCCTGACTTGAGTTTCTGCCCTGACTTCCCTCAGTGATGAGGAAAGTGACCTAAGTGGAAACCCTTCCCCCTCCAAGTTGCTTTTGGTCAGGAAGCAACAGAAAAACAAGCTAGGACAATAATGCAGTCTCGCCATGTGCCCCACGTCTGCCTTAAACTTCCTAACAGCTCTAGGAGACAGGTTTGTTGTCTGTCCCTCTGTGTAGATGGGGGATAAGAAAGGTAACTTCTCCAAGGTTATGAAGATCAAACTTTGAATGCAGATATCATCTGAGGCGCAGGACTGACCTACATGTTCTAGAAAGCGTTAAGGAACAGTGTCCTTGTGGATTTGTTCCTCTCTAGCACTCTGAGCATCTCTGCCTCTTCATCCTAAGCCACAGTTACAGTGTAAAACTGCCAGACATCTTGGTGCCATCTAAGCTTTTGGGACCATCTCTGGCTTCACAATCCTTTGTGCTGAAGTCTGCTATGACGAGACAAGTCTATGAATGGTGTGCAAAAAGCTTGTGTAGGAACACTGGTTGGAGGTCATCTTCAGCTACCCCAATTTATGACGAAAAGAGTGTTGTCTATCATCTTAAAAGAGCTCATGTTCTGATTTGTCATCTGGAATGCTTTCTGATTGACAAGACTTTACCCAGATTATTTCCATAGAAGATATCATATTTAGGAGAGAGAAAAAGACAGTGAAGGATAACCCTGGTGGACAGGATATGATGTCCTTGAACTTGAATGCAGACGAAAGAAGTAGATTAGTCCAGAAAGGAGGGTTGAGTGTCCCCGGAATCAAATTTCATAGAGCCCCACTCCAGGAATTATTGCAATCATTATCCAAAAATTCGTTTGAACTTTCTTAACTCTGCCATCCTGGACTCATAAAGAAAACACTAATTACATGTTTTGAAGTCCACAAAAAAGAAAGGGGTAAGGTATATTGAGACGAATTGTTCCAGCCCCTGGTTTAAGCTTCCCCTGGCATAAGCCCAGAGGGTGAGCACTCCTCTGTGGATTCCCAGTTGGGAAGCGCCACCCGGGGGTTATTTTCAGGGTGGAAAGTCAAGCGACAATTATCTCCTGTCACAGCAAATTAAAAACCCAGGCTCACCCATCCCAGGAGTGGGGCTAGCACAGAACCATAATGACAGGCTGAAGCTGGAGCATTTCCTTTAAAGGCCTGGGCCACTCACGAAACACAAAATAAACAGAGACATAAAAGTGCATGGGAAGGGCCCATGAGTTGAGCAAGAGTCTGCACCAAGATCAGAGAGTGCATTGTGACTCCACTGGGCATTGAGAATTGTGGAAGCTGAAAGAGCTCAGAAGTTTGGTGCTGTGTGGAGGATGGTGTGGGCTGTACTGTGTGCAGCACGTGCAGAGGGTGAGATGGGTGGTCCTGTGCCTCATATAGTCATTCCTATGGCAGTGAGAGTGTTCTCCCACCCCGCTTACTCCTATCAGAAATTTCTCCATCCATGTCTGGGCATCTGCCCATATTCCCCTGGACAGGGTTGTGGTCCTGGTAGCCAGGGTTTCGGCTCTCTACTCTTACGTTCTATGTCAGCATTATTGTGACAAGCTGGGGCAAAACTCACCTCTTTCAGGAAGACTTCTAGGAGCAGGGCACCCTCTCTTCATAGCTTCTCCAGCTGTCTCTGCTCTGTTTGTCGGTGACGATGTGTATCTGGGTCTTCTGATTGGGGATTCTTTCATGGCTTGTTGTCTTTGGGAGAGGTGGCAATTTTTCTTCATATCGATGTCAGATGGACATGTTCAGTGTCCCCCAAATGCTCCAACAGCTACTTTGGCATCACCTAGTAAGGTGTGTAGGGACAGAAGTAATCCTGCAAGACTGACAGGAACTGAGAGTAACCAAGAACGTGGGTTTGATTCAGGCAGTTTCCCAAGCTCTCAAAGCCTTGGCTTCTTTCATCTGTAAAACAGGGATGGAGATAGTCCCATCCACAGATTACTTTAGAGATTCAGCAAGATAACACAAGAAATATGTAGACACCTCATATAGTGAGGAGCCCTGGAGAACTGCCATCACTTTAAAAATGATAGAACTGGGCTCAGAGCAATTAATACACAAGCAGGGGCAAAAAGTGACACAATAGGTTGGAGGCATTTGATCTGGTTGTGTTTGATCTGTGGAAAAAACACTGCCTCTCTGGGTTTAAATTTCCTCATATTTTAAATAGCAATAATGACATCATATATCACATACACTATGTTGAAATACTCAATTCAATTCCTTATTATTAGCATATATATTCACACAGAATAACAGGTTACATTGTAACGTTTCATGTATTTCATATATGACAGACTTTGCTTATATCCAAACCTCCTTAATCTTTTCTCCTCTCTTTCTCCTCTCCTGATCCCCCTTCTGTTCCATATTGGACCCTGTTTTATTCTCATGAGGCCTCTCCTTGCCCCTAAACCATGTGTGAAAGAAAGTATGTGCTGTTTGTCTTTCAAGATCTGACTAATTTTGCTTAACATGATAATCTCCAGTTTTACCCATTATCCTATAAGTGACATGATTTCATTCTTTCTGGATTAATAGTAACACACACACACACACACACACACACAAACACACACACACACACACACACACATCCTCGGATGGGCACTGACCACTGTAACTTGGCTGTTGACAGTAAACATGGGTGTGGAGGATCTCTAGTGTATGGTGGCTTTGATTCTTTTAGAATCAGGATTGGTACAGCTTAATCATATGCTGGGTTTATTTGTAGTGTTTTGAGGAACCTCCACAGTGATTGATCTCCATAGTGGTTGGACTAATTCACAGTTGCACTGAAGTGTATACAGATTTCTTCAAAACTGCTCTTGAAAGCATGTTATACATTATAATGTGCCCCAAAACATTAATTTATCTAACCTGCCAAAATACTGAATGCCTGGATCACATCGGTACTAGAGCTGTGATTTAGTCCTCCTGAATTTCCCTCTTAGCATGCCCTGCTTTCTGCCTGAGATTCTGGAACTGCAACTCGGAGTTGTGGGGAGCTGTGGCCTTCCTGGAGAAAGAGCATCACCAGACATGGGTTTTGGGAATTTACAGACTTATCCCACTTCCAATTTGCTCTTTCTTTCTGTTTCTCAATTGCAGTAAAAGATGGGATCACACATTTCTTGTTCCTAACGCCATGCCCACTGCCTACTGCCATGCTTCCCTGCCACGATGGCTCTTAGGCCTTTGGAACTGTAAGCCAATGTAAATTCCTTTCTTCTGTAAGTTGTCCTGGTCATGGTGTTTTATAGTAGTAACAGAAGAATAAATAAGACACCCATCCTTCTCTCCACAGTCATTGGAAGAATGCAAATGAAGCCAAGATCAGAAACTAAAGCCATTGTGGCTACGACTCTTCGCCTTACCTCTACTGTTGACTAAGAACAAAGTGACTTGAAAACAAATCCTACTCTAGTAGGAACAGTGGGACCAGGACTGAGCCTAAGGATGAAGGGAGGAATATTACACTCTGTCCAGCAGCCTGTACCCCATTGGCCTTTGGATTAATCTCTCTAAAGTCACTCTCCTTCCAGACATTATGGAGAATGTAGTCTAATGACTACACGGAGTTCCCTCCACCTCTTTCCTGTCCATGGGAAGGCACAGACTAGAAACTAGCATGTCCCCTGAGAAGAAGAGCCACAGACCTCCCTGCTCAGAGAAGACCCTCTGCTCTGGACACCTTGTTTTGGCTGTGAAGGACATCAGGGATTGTCTGAACTTTTCTGACCAATATTCTTCTAACACGTTCTTCAAGTAGGTGCAGACTGCAATCTGGGTCTGGAGTGCTCAGGTTGTCCTGAAATATCGTATTTTCAGTCTTCTTGCTTTCACATCCCTTTTCTAAGCATTATTTATTACAGAATAATTTACAAGTCTCTGAGGAGCTGAGGAGAGGATGTCAATGGAGTGTGTCCTTACTATAAGGCCATAGGAATTGGCAGTGGGTAAAGACTAGGCAGTTTGGTCCTAAGCCTTACTTTAAACTCCTGACATGATGTTGGAAACATTTGCAATACATTTGGTCAGACACATATGTTTGCCATAAGGTAAGGCAGAAATTAATAAGTCCTTGAGCTTGGAGCTTACTAAATTTGAGGTTATATCACATATCTTTATTCAAAGAATTACACGTATGATAGGAATGTGTCTTCACAAAATCATCAAATTCAACGTTTTTTCTGTATTTAGTTAAAATAACCACTAAGTGATGTTGAATCAAGCATAGTTTAAGAAATGACATGCTGGGCTGACTTCATGACTCCATTCAGCATTTATATAGACTTATCATCTAAACATTCTTACTTTTTCACCTTAGTCACGTTTCATTTTCCTACTTTAGTGATCTAAGCTAACAACCACTTTTGGTCATAATTCTTTAAATTGTGCCTTATTTGTCTGGGTAACTCTGGTAGTATCACGTGGAACCATGTCTGCCTGGACTCAGCAGGTGGAGGTATGGGGAATAGAGGGAGGGAACTGGCCTGTACCAGTCGGCCTAGTTGTGTGGGTCACACACAGCCGAGTAGATCAGCTTGGGTTTCCGTTGTTGAGAGTCACAGGGCCCCATAAGTTGAGAGGAGGCCTTAAGGCTTGTTGCCATTTCCGCCGTATTCAAAGCAAGTCAGAGAGTCATCCGCACTATCCAAGGACAGAAGCCCTGCCTTGAGCTGGAAGGGATTACAAGGTAATAACACAAGGAAAGATACACATTGATGTTTGAAAGAAATTCTTGGAGCCATCCATGTAATCTATCATAGACTCTGAAGTTGAAAACTTGCATTTTATCCTATTCACTTCTGGAAATGGCCTGTTCTTCATGACAAACATGGAAGAAGATTACAACTGCGATAGGTCATTTAAGCAAGAATATACACTTACACGACATCAACTGTCCAAACACTGTACACACAAAATCCCATTTAAATCTCCAACTTTACGGCATGTATGATCTCCATGCCATTGTTAAGGAAGATATGGTAATGAAGAATAAGAACAGTGTAACTTCAGCATACCGGATGCAGCTAGGAGTGTCTGTGTCTACAGAATGGTAATCACAGAACTGTACCAACAGCATAGCTGAGAGAGGAGTGAGGGCTGTACGTGGAAGCTGCTGGTAAGCATCAGAGCAACTGAACACATGTCAGCTGTTTTCACCGGGCCAAACAGACTTTTGTGGGGAAAGGGGGTTACCTAGGAAGGCGCCAGAGCCCATCTGAGCCAAAGCCAGACGCCAACTGTTGTTAGTCTCTCAGCTGCTATTTGCTTTGGCCTCAGATCAAATCCTTCGCCCAATGTCTTGGTGATTGTAGACAAGAGAGCCCCATGAAGCAGGTGGACAAGCCAGGGCAGGCTGCAGGTGAGGGCCAGCACGCTGTAGCCTCTTCCTCCAGGCTTGCTTCCACTGCAAGGCGAGACTGAAGTCAGGATGTAAATGTCTCGTTGTTACCTCCAAAAGCCTCAGGTTGGGATGGGAGAAGAAATATATGGTTTTAGTTGTAACTGTTACTTTTGATTCAGGATCACATAGACCTCATTGAATTGCTCTGGGCTTATTTTTCCATTCGCTATCTCTCATCCTATTTCTTTACACAGTGTCTTCTTTAAACCTTCTGCCGGATTTGACACGGCTTGAAGTCACCTGAAAAAGAAGTCTCAATTGAGGATTTCCCAGACCACAATGGCCTGTAAACTCATGTAAGGTGGACTGTCTTGGTTGTTGATTGATGAAGAAGGATCCATCCTAACATGAGTACAACCATCTTTAGGGGATGGTTCTACTGAGTATGCTAATTATGAAACCTAGCTAAGTATGAGCCTGAGAGTGAACCACCAGACAGCATTTCTCCATGGTCCCCTCTGTTCTTTCTTGGCTGTGAGTGAATCTCTTAATCAGAGGTAATGCTTTATGGAAAGGCAACCTGTTCTGCTTTCAGGTTCTTGCCTTGAGTTCCTGTCCTGACTTCTCTTAGTCATGGCCTGTGACCCAAAAGTCCTAAATGGAATAAACAAAGTGTTTCAGCACAACAACAGAAAAGAAAATAGAATGCCTTCTTCCCCTATGATATCTCTCCCACAATTTTTTTATCATTATACACAGGGTTCTTCCTTACTGTCTTATCTGCAACTCCATTCCTTATGTTCCAGTTTTGTGGTAGACCTCATTCTCTTGGAACAGCCCTCTACCATCTTTGCACATGAACTATCTACTCAAAGACAACGTTTGTGCTTCATTCCAGGTGCATGCTTCACTGCCCCATCATGCTCCCTCTGCCTTACCTTGTAGCTTTCCTTCGCCATTCACCCGTGAGGTACTGCATCCTAGAGGATTTTGACTTCCTTCTCACAGACACAGTGCCAAGGACAACTTATCCAATACTCTAGAGAAATGGTTCTCAAGCTTCCTAAGGCTGCCCCCCTTTAATACAGCACCTCATGTCTTGGGGGTCCCTAACCATTTTTTTAGCTTTTGTAGCTACTTCATAACTGTAATTTTGCTACTGTTTTGAATCCTAATGTAAATATCCGTGTTTCTTTGATGGTCTTGGGCAACCCCTGCAAAAGATCTATTGACCCCCTTTTCAACAGGGTTGAAACAGGTTGAGAACCACTGTTCTAGACTCAACATAGCTGTTACTCTTCATTCATACCTCATGACAGTCGAGGGTACAAAAGACCTGACATGTGGAAAAGGAAATAGACACAACATTCAGCCGAAGGAAGCAGAAACGAGAAGCCAAGCAGGCAACTTTCAGTTGGTATTCACTAGATAGTCTTAGCAGGTTCGTCCATTGGCGAGACAGGCTGCCTTGCAGGTTAATTAATATTTATTATAAAAAGTATTCATAAAACAGTCTGGTGCAACTGACAAAGGAAAATCCGTATAGAAGTCATAAAGTTTTGTTGTTAAGTTTTTGTCTCAACTCCTTACCAACTAATGAAAATCGGATGGAAGTTAACATCTGTAAACTTTTAGAAATGAAGAATGGTAGTTTTTATCACGTTAGGTCATAGGAAAAAAATAAATGGTATTAAGAGCTGTAAGCTTTAGGATATACAGCAATCATCATTGTAATCCCTGAAAGACAAAACTATATAACTTATATAAACCCAATCTTGGTTGTAGGCCAAAAGCGAAGAGCAAAGACAATGAAAGAATAGGTTCTGGCATTCCTGAGCAGAATGAATGCCCATCTTTCCATTCCCTCCCAAATTCCTGGATATTTTAAAGACGTTAACTAACAAAGGTGAATGCAGGAGGACAATGGCAGCCAGAGGGACTCCTCATTTGGATGGTTTCTATATCTTTTTCCTGTCCTATTGCTGGCTGGTGCCATCAGAACTACACAGAATAGGAGTGAAAAAAGCAGGCTTCCCAGTCCTGTTTCTGGGCTTACAGGAAAAGCTTTTGAATACAACATTAGCTGCTGGCTTACGGCATACAGCTATTCCCGTTAGGCACATTCAGCCATGACCTAACCTGCCGAGAGATTTTATCATGAAAGAATTTTAGGTTTTGTTAAATGGTTCTGCATTTGCTGAGAGAATCACGTGGTTGTCGCCTTCAGCTTGATTTGCATATATTAATTATAACCCAAGGATAAGTCCGAATTAGTCATGTGAGTGATGCTTCCACCATAAAGTTGCATCAGTTTACATGTATTTCATGGGGGATTTTTATGTCTGTGTTCATCAAGGACAGTGCTCTGTATTTTGTTTTTCTTGTAAGTCAGGCTCAGTATTGAGTCTTTGTGAAATAAGTCTGGAAATAATCCTTTAATTATTAAGCCTTTAATTGTTTGGAAGACCTTGAGAAAGATTCATGTTGCCTTTTCTTTCAATGCTGCATAGAATTTCACCTTGATGTGATCATGTTTGAGTTTTTCTTTAATGAGAGATTCCTTTGTTAATTCATTCACCACACTTGCTAATCATTTTGTTTGAATTTTCTATCTTTTCACGAATTAGCTTTGATAAGCTGTATCTCTCTAGCAATACATTCAGTTCTTTTAGGATATTTAATCACTGTGAGGGTTTTTTTGTAGCAATCTCTCCTCTTTCACTTCTGATTTTATTAGAATTTTCTCCCCCTCCCTTTGGTTGGACACTTACAGTTTTGTTGATTTTGCTTATATGTGCATATACATAAAAATGTTAAACAATAGTGTCACCAATTTTACTAATAATGGACCTCGGAGGCTTATATGTTTGAATATTTGTACCCAGTTAGTGAAACTATTTGGGAAGAATTGGGAGGCGCGGCCGTACTGGAGGAGGTGTGTCACAGAGTCTGAGGCTTCAAAAGTCCATGTCATTTTTAGTTAGCTCTCTCTCTGCCTCATGTGGATCAGGTTGTAACCACTCAGCTGCTGCCCCAGCACTATGCCTGATGCCATGCTCCTCACCATGACGGCCATGGACTCACCCTCTGACACTGTATGAAAACCCCCAATAAGCTTTTTCTTCTATAAGTTGCCTTGGTCACGGTGCCTCTTCACAGAAATAGAAAAGCAACAAAGATAGATATCATTTTTAGCATTTTCATAGATTGAACCAAGGACCTTGTGTAGTACGTATGTATGTGCATATGTGTGTGTCTGAGCTTTGTTGCTCTTTCATACTTATTTTTGTATTAGTTTTTTCACATGTGTTTGCTTATTCCTCTCCTTCTAAGAACTTTGAGCTTAGTTTAAACTTCTTGTGTTATACGGTGTCATGTCGGGTAACTATCTGAGACCTTTCGTCTTTAAAGTATAGCTATTATTGTGATGAACTTGCCTATGGCAGCTGCTTTTGATACATATGTTTCAATGTGTGATGTTTCCATCTTCATATTTGTCTCATAATATTTAATTTTTTTTTCTTTCCAGTTATTTGTTGTTTCTGCTTACCTGGTATGCTATGGGGTTTTATTTTTGGTGGTGGAGGGATGGACTTTAAAGATAGTGTCTAGCATAGCCTCAACCTCAAACTCAATATTTAACCAAGAATAACCTAGGACTTCTGGTCTTGCTGTTCTGCCTTCCTGTGTGCTGGGATTACAGGACGTGGCACAAGGCCCAGTTACGCAGGGCTGGAGATGGATCCCAGAGCCTCGGGCATGCCAGCCATGCACTCTCTCAGCTGAGCCACGTGAATTTCAATTTCTTCTACCTGGTTGGTTGGAAACAGTTTGTTTACTTTCCATGCTTTTGTGAATTTTCCAAAATCTCTCCTGATATTTCTTTCTGCTTTGATATAACTGTGGTTGGAAAAGACAATTGATAGTGATTTTAACCTCCCTCCTCTGGCTAAAATTTGTTTTGTTTCTTAATATGTGACCTACTGTCACTAATAATCTATGTGACTTCAGAAAATATGTAATTTGTTCTTGCTATGTGGAGATAAAAAATTAAAGTTCTTTAGAGGAAGCGGGGCCTTTATAAGGAAAGAAAAACAAGTACGTACGGGAATCTAAACTCTATGCCAACATTTTTAAAGAGATGGCATAGAATAAGCAAAATTTTTTGTAATGTTATAAATTAAAAGAAATCATTTACAGAAGAAACAATCAACTAGAAATTAAAAACATAATAGCACAAATGAAAATCTCTGCATAAGGATCAGAGAGATCTTATAACAAGTACAGCAAAAAGCAAAAGAGGGAGGAAGTAGAAGGGGAAGTTATGGGAAGTAGGTTGGTGTCAAAGGGCTAACAGATGGTAGACAAGATGGTCAGTGTGCTTGCACAAGCCTGAGAACCCGAGTTCACTTCCAAGTAAAGATAGGAAAGAACCCACTCCTGAAAGTTGTCCTCTGACTTCCAAACTTTTATGTGACACACAGATGTCCACCTTCATACACACGCATACATGCGCGCACAAACTATATAAAAATAGAAATTAATAAATTAATAAAATAAAGTGGCAAATAAATTGTAATAAATAAAAACATAAATAAATAAAAAAATTTTAAAAATGAAGTGAAAAGATCACCATGAAAATAATAGATAACACCATGAAAATAATAGATAGTGAAAGAGATTAGACAAAATGAAGAAAGAAACTAACAAGGAAATAATTTTTCAAATGTTTCGTATTTGAAAACCATGAATTTTCATATTACAGATCCACCTCCGCAGGACATAACCAAATCACATTAGCTTTCAGACAGAAAGTACAAAGGGCAGGAATCAGGAAGACATCATTCTCTTCAGACATGGCACTAGACGTTAAAACGATGAAATAATAACACCGTCAGCATTCCAGTCGGAAACCATCTCCACCCTAGGACTCTGTGGTCACACAAAACACCACCAAAGCATGACAGAATAAGGACACTTTGGGGCATGTGAAACTTAACAAAAACCCCGACAACACTCTGTCTCAAGAAACTTCTGTAGGAAGTAAGTATCCCACCCAAGTGGCAGATGAAGTCAGAGAAGAAAAGACAGCATGCAGGAGAGAGAGATGCAGCAAAGGAGAAAGGCCAACGATAACCCAGGGTGCTGTGGAAGGACATCAACCATCCAGATAGAAAAGATTAAGGCACCTCATGAATACAGTTGAGAAGGCTCCAATATACTGCTCTAGGATGAAATTAGCCAGAGGAGTTGGACAATGTTTAATTGTGAATTTAATATTACTTTGATATAAGGGCATAAAAATAGCAAAAGACCTACCCCAAATAATTAAATGGATATGAAAATTTAAATATTGAATATTGACTTAGCAAAAACGACATTAGATTGAAATAAAGATAAGAGGTTAAAAGCAGATGATACGGTGGGAACTAAAGAATGGGTAGGAATGAGGGAGAATGAGATTCTCTGTCTTCCACGGTACGAGGTCAATAGATAATTCTTAAAAATGAAAACCCAAGCAGTGGAAAGAGTCCTTTGATGAAGGAAGAGTTGGTCATCTCTGCCTCTGGAGAAGAGTAAGGGAAAGTGAGAGAATTGACCATTTCAGAGACAAACCTGGTAGAATAGTTCAATTAACAAAACACAGTATATATAGCTTTAATAAAAGTGCAAATAAAGATGATCAAATAATGTATATGAATGTTCCTGCAATCCTACTTATAAACTGTTCATTCCCCAATGAGTGAGGCTGGGGATGTGGGTGGGCCCATTTTTCCTGCCCCCACCACTTTGGTACCAGATGGGATGTCATGCAGACATTTTCAAAGGTAATAAAGCACTGGATTTCTCTTCGCTTGTTGTCCTTGGGAACTAATGGCTGCTTTGGATATGGCCACTCCAGGCAAAAGGGATTCCTGCCATCAGACAGGGATATTCTGTGATGACATCCAGTTTCTTCCAATTTCCAAAGAAGGCATAAAAATAAACAAAATCAACCAACCATAGTTTCACAGATGCCAAAAGGCCTAGGGTATTGAAATATGGCTGATATTAAAGTGTAGTCGTGGAAAGAAGGCTCTTTGTAGGGGGCTATCATCTGTGTTGAAGTCTTGTAATTCTACTTCCTTGAAAGTACTTGCTAGTCATGTGATTGCTACCTTAGATTAAATCATGTCTGAGTTGAGGTATTGTAATGTTTTTCTTGCTTCCATGTATTTGGGCACACCAAAACATAACTGAAGGAATTGATGTTTTCAACGCCTAGGGTAGAGGCATTAGATAATAGGAGAAGTATGTGTCTGGTGTCTAGCTGATAATGCCTTCTAGTAAGGAGAGGGGTTCCAACAGTCATCAAGAATGCCAAGCTGCAAACACCGAGTGGATAAATAGTAGAGTGCTGGTTGTTTGGTTTTCTTGGCTCTGTCTTACTCTCGTAGTTCTAGCAATCACACTATCAGCTACCAGTGGGGGCTACCAGGAACCGCAGGGGAGCAGTGTGCCTGGCAAGGCAGAAGCAAACGAGATGAGAGGAACGCAGACTCAAAGCAGTAGTCAGTTCTTTGGCAGAACAAATAGACTGTGATAACCTCGTTCCAAGCTCTAACTTAGCTTGTGCCAAAAACTACAAGATGCCAAGTGGCATAAAAGTGGTAGACTTCTCAAGGGTCCCATCCAAGAACCCTCGTAAACCCCTCTGAAACACGGCTGCTCTTGTTATCACCTCCAGACGTGTTCAGGGGCCCTCCCCTCACCCCATGCTTGCTCTCTTCAGGCCGCAATCCAACTTGTAAAGGCTTGGCAACTCGCTAGTGTGTGGGGTGTTGGCTTAAAATGGCCCATTCTCTCCAGAAGCCACCCCCAGGAGATGGCATTTCATCACAAACAATATGAGGATCCAAAACTTGGTTTTGAATAGACTCAGCTGATGGGATCAATGGCTCTCCTTGAAGGACAGTCATGTCAATAGGCTACAGCTGTGATGTGAGATCCTGCGCGATCAAGTTAATAAAACCTCTCCGATGTGTTTTAAGAAGAAAGACATATCTGATGAGGTAGTGTATAGACGTGCTAGCTCAGATCTCTGGAGGAGCAGATTCTAAGATGGGAGATTAGTATGGAAGAGATTTATTGTGAAGGAACGACAATAAAATTACAAAAGAGGAAGCAGTATTGGGCAGGAAGTCTTTAGACCGTGGTGAATATCTGACACTGAAGGGAAAGGAGAGAGGGGGAAAAGTGGAACAATGGGGCCTCTTTCCCAGTCAGGAACAAGGATTGTCCAATGCAAGTCCAAATTCAGTCAGATGTGACCACACCCGAGGATCTCCACTAAGCTCACCTGAGGATTTCAGTGCAGTAGTGAGGTAGTTCTGAAGGGTGGCGGTGAGACCACTGCAGACGGACCCTGGTTTCTATCTCTCATTCAGATGAGCATCAGATTTTTCTTCTTGAAGGAGACTGTGAACAAAATGACAACTGTACTCAGGGAGAACACATAATAAAATGCCTGGATCCTCTGAGTCCAGGCCTTACGTCAGGGGGTAAGAGATGGAGAGTGAGAATTTTGAGACAACCCACCAAGCTGACTCAATGGCTTAGTTTCCCTGTTTCACAATATAAGCCCATTAAAGTAACTCGTTCCTTTTAAATTCATCACGATGAACGCTGGCGGTCCACCATGTATCAGGTACTGCCCCTGACCTCTGTTTGCAAAGACTTCCTGGTAAAAGAACTAAGTGATTAAAACCGTGCATGATAAGGGCTGGTGGAAAGACACAATTATTGCAGGAACCTAGGGGAGTGAAGAACAAAAATATGAAGTGACTGAGACATTTGTTTTTGCCTTGAAGAGTAGTCCTGCCAATCTACGTCAAGTAACACCTGCTCTCGTGTTTGTTCCACCGAGATCTCCAGATGGAGTGATGTAGCTGAGCAGTTGATGAGTTGTGCCCATCACTGAAGCAGGGAGTCCTCTGCTGGAGGAGAAGTCAAGGTCTCGGTTCCTGGCTTTAGGCTACACTGGGATGCAATAAGTCTAGTTTTAGAAAAATGAAATGCCCAGCCCGCTCCAGAAAATCTTTATTTCTAGTCCAAGTGGAGAAAGTGAGGCAGATTTCAGCTTTGGAAGTAGATGCCCATAGATTTATAGACAACATTACCACATATTATCCCACAGGGTTTCCTTTTGGTCACATGGACCCAAAGTCCAGGAATTCAAATGGTGGCCAGAGAAGTCTCACACTCGACCAGCCTGTGCTGTGCAGTGCTCTAGAATAAGGATCTGGGCATGCGTTAGGGGATGGGATCATATGTAACGCATGGTCCCTGTTTTTAAAAGACAGTTAGTAGCAGGTCTTGGCAATTCCATCACCCCTGTTGTTTTCCTCTGTTATCTGTAGGCACTTCTGAGCACTCTAATCATTACCGTTAATATTCAAGCCACATTCTTCCATACAGCGGATTACACCCCTGAGCCCTACCAGCTCCAAAATGCCTATTAACTGTTCCAGCTACAGCGCGGCCCTTATACGGTATGTCCTTAATCCTGCATCAAGCCATTTACCCCCCTAAGCTGAAGAATGATGAGAGTCCCGTTTTCCTCACTGGTATAGACTAGTGTCAAAACCAGTCCATGTACAATCCACATTTCTGTGAAGTTACCTGCGGTGTTTCAAGGCTTGGTGGCATTCCCTGTTATAAGTGTCTTGAGGTGTTTTTATAAAGATTGGGGGGTGGAGAGAAATAGACCCACCTTATCTGAATACAAAATCAACTTGCACGGGCAGGCTGACTCTCATCAGACCTCATGAAAGATGTATCAAGTGCGCCGTATTTTATCCCGAGGCTTACCTCTTTTCCCTGTTCCAAACTGGATGAACAGTAACTCTTACCTTTCACTATCCTTTTTCTCTTTCGTCTGTAATCCTTGCATTTTCACCACAAATCATTCTTCTGGTGAGAGAGGCCCTGGTAAGAATCACATGCTTTGTGACATTTTTCTTCGGACTGTTGCCTCCTGAAAAGTCAGGTAAAATTGGTTTGTTTTTATAGTGAAGTCACCGACATAAATTTTCAAGGGTTAAGGCGGTCTCAGCAAGCCAGCATGCTTGTATCAAGGAGGACTCCCTCAGGCCCCGCTCTTTGTAAGGAAGAGAGAAAGAAGGCGATTCCTTTGCATAAACTCCAGTGCTCCAGGAGAATCACTGCTCAGTCCGGAGCAGCCCCTTATAGATCACAAACTAAAGCTAACATCAAAACAAGGGACATGACTTGGATTTTTAAAATTCTCTTAGAATCTCATCATAGTGCTTCTTTTTTCCTCCCAGTCTTTGGCTCTTCTTTGTTTATTAGTTTTTAACCCGGATAAGATAAAGCATTAGACTTAGGGTTAGAAAGAGCCAAGTTCAAATAGGAGATAGAGCTTAGTGGTAGAGTGATTGCCTGGCATGTACAATGCCCTGGCTTTGGTTGCCAGGGTTTGCTAGGCATGGAAGTACACCTTGGGAGGCCGAGGCAAGAAAACAAAAGCTCAAGACTAGGCTTGGCTACCTATAGTTCAAGGGCAGCCTGGGCTATATGAGACTCTGGAAAGGAGGAGAGAGAGGGATTTGGTGGGGGTGGGTAGAAGGAAGGAAGGAAGGAAGGAAGGAAGGAAGGAAGGAAGGAAGGAAGGAAGGAAGGAAGGAAGAAACGAAGAAAGGAAGAAAGGAAGCCAAGCTCAAAATCCCTCTTTCTGTACCTTTGTAGCTTTTGGCCTCTAGCTCATGCTCTCTGCCTATTTCTACAGCTGCTACAGAGGAGTGGTAATTTATTTTATTGGAGAGGCCCAAAGGATCCAACACATATGGAAGCTTCCGGCCCAGAGGTCCTTAATAAAATGCACCAGTTTTCACTCCTTTGACTAAAGCCGCCTCTGAAATGAGTCTCACAATGAGCAGCCCACTTAGTGACCTTGCACACCCAAAGCTGGAACACCTAACTTATGATCAACACGTAATTGCTATGACCATCAAAGCAGCTCTATGCTTACTTAACTCACTCAACTTGAATGCAGTATTATCTGGCACCTTTAACCAGCCAAACCCAAGCTTATGGTGTCGAAAGGGTGAAGAGATTTATTTTTCTTCCACTTTCTCCCTTCTTCCTATATTTGATGACCTGACATGTCAGTGACTAAGTTTCTGAAAACATTTCCCTTTAGTCCTGCAAATATTGTCTAGCGAATGCGACCTTTTCCTCATCCTGTATTCCTCTCCTCTCTCTCCTACCTCAAACTTCCCACTAAAATCATGGCTGTCCCCAAACTACCATTTTTTAAATGGTCTGAAAAAATTAAAACAGATGAACTGCATGCATCACTCTAAAACTAATACACCCAAGGAGTCCCTATCCCGTGATGAATTATGTGCAAATCTCTCAGGCTGCATTTCCGCAGCTTCCCCATTTGGCTCTTTCTTTCTAAACCCACGTCTTGGTAGAAACTACCATGAACTCAATCCCACGCAGTCTGGCCTCCTCAGCTCTCCTTATTTTCACTCCCACCTTGAGTTATCCTCTACTTTCCACATTCAATTTTTTATTCATCTTTCGATGGTCATCCCAGGCCATTTGCACTGCCTGCTTTCCATCAGCAGGCAACTCCTAAGAGCTTTGGGCTCTGTTACTTACGAGTTATGAGATGGACAGCTCACTCACACTCACTCCCCATCTGCAAAGTAGAGGTAACACCCCACCATGTTTTGGGGTGAGTTAAATGAGATGAAATGGAAAGCCCAGTTGTTTTCAAGCAATAATCAGTCACCAGACGGTGGCCATGATTACAGTTCTCTCATCACTATCCTAGTTCACCAGCAGCCAGCGGCAGAACTCCACAATCTGACCACATTATATTTTGCTTGTGACCAACTGCAGAGATCTTGTGAAAACTTCTATGGTGTAAGAATATAAGACTGGGTAAACTGAGGTCCTGTGAGAATCTATAAAATTTGGTGTAAATAAAGTTTCATTTATTAAAACAACTCACCAGAGGAGGAACACTAAACTAAGAGACTCTAGAAATATTTTTTTGCATATCATTTTGGTGGAAATTGATTTCCATTTACAATTCTTTATACAGTAGAAACTCTGCTGGGACTCCATGTCCCTGAAGAGTTAAGATGATGCCTATGTGTTGTTTTTCTTTGTAAGGACCAGGGGAAAAGCCATTCTGACAGTACCGCTTCCTCTACCCAAACATCTTTGGTGTGGTGACTTGATCTATGGCCTTCCCTTCCCCCAAAACCTTGAAGGAAGTGGCCTCTGCCTGCCTGTTGACCATAGATGACCCATTATCACTGCCCTGCCTCTGTTTTCCTCTGTTCATCAAATAAGCCCTCCCTGGCCCTGCATGAAGGGCTCAGCTGTCATCACTAAAAGGCTCTGTCTTGTTCTTCTCACCGCTCCCCCCACACCCCACCCACACACACACACACTAAAGAGAAGAAATCAGTTACACAAGCCAGGTCAAGCTACTCTTCCCCAAAACTGTTCAGGAGGGACCCACTGCCCTGCAGAAAGACCACCTATCTTTTGAACCCATCCTTCTTCCTCTTTACTTCTTTCAGACCGATATCTTTTTGACTCTTTGTTTCTTTAATGTTCTTCTTCCCCCATTTTCTTCCGGGAGCCTCTTCTTTCCTACAGGAATAAATTGGCTTTGGGCCCCAAGATCTGCAGTGATGGGCAGCTGGGCTATGTCAGGCATTCTCTGGATGCCTTCAGCCTCCTCCTCAGTGACTGAGTGCAGACTCCAGGAAGGGAGGGAGAGCTGTTGTGGCCCTTTCGATGGGGGAAGAAGAGGAAAGTTATACTTTATACTGATATGTCTTCTCTCAAATTTTTATAATTGAGCACACTTCACCAGGGCATTTTTTTTCAATGACTCCTAACTAGGCTGCATTTATAGTACCACTAGTCACATGATATGACTCTTTTTATGAGAATTTAGAGCCCTAACCTTATCATACAGTTATAATTTTCTTGTGGTACATAACAGACAAAGTATCATGTTTAACTTGCTTGTCCTAAACACTACACCCCTGCAACTACAAAGGAAGAGGAAAGTAGCAAGCCTCAGTTTACACTGCCAAGTTCATGGTTTCACTACTACCTACAACATCTATTGGAAGATAATCCTACAAACAGTCTCAGAAAAAGAAAATAAAAATAAGATCACACCCTACAGAACCTCTCCTTAGGGGATGGGAAACGCCTTTGCTAATAGAGCATTCACCAATTTATTTATGTAGCGCAGACTATTAGTATAGAAACCTGTTAAATGTGTTGTCACGGATTGCTCTGCATACACTTCCCTTGATCTCTTCTGCTTCTGCAACAGTCTTTATACACACCGAGTCTTTTTTAAGTTAATTTATTTTTTTATTAATTACAGTTTATTCACTTTGGATCCTAGCTGTAGCCCCCTTCCTCACCCCCTCCCAATCCCACCCTCCCTTCTTCATCTCCTCCCATGCCCGTCCCCCAGTCCACTGATAGGGGAGGTCCTCCTCCCCTTCCCTCTGACCCTAGCCTATCAGGTCTCATCAGGATTGGCTGCATTATCTTCCTCTGTGGCCTGGTAAGGCTGACCCTCCCCCTCCCCTTCACGTGGTGGTGATCAAAGAGCCAGCCACTGAGTTCATGTCAGAGACAGTCCCTGTTCCTTTTACTAGGGAACCTATTTGGACACTGAGATGCCATGGGCTACATCTGTGCAAGGATTCTAGGTTATCTCCAAGCATGATCCTTGGTTGGAGTATCAGTCTCAGAAAGATCCCCGTGCCCAGATTTTTTGGTTCTGTTGCTCTCCTTGTAAAGATCCTTTCCCCTCCAGGTCTTTCTGTCTTCTTTGATAAGAGTCCCTGCACTCTGCCCAAAGTTTGGCTATGAGTCTCAGCATCTGCTTTGATACCTTGCTGGGTAGAGTTTTTCAGAGGCCCTCCGTGGTAGGCTCCTGTCCTGTTCCCTGTTTTCTCCCTCTTCTGATGTTATCCCATACGCCTTTCTGAGTGAGGATTGATCATCTTACCCAAGGTTCTTCTTCCTGCTTAGTTTCTGTAGGTTTACAGATTTTTAGTATGTTTATCCTATATTATATGTCTAATATCCACCTATAAGTGAGTACATACCATGTGTGTCTTTCTGCTTCTGGGATACCTCACTCAGGATGATCTTTTCTAGATCCCACATTTGCCTGCAAATTTCATGATTTCCTTGTTTTTAATTGCTGAGTAGTGTTCCATTGTGTAAATGTACCTGCTTTCTGTATCCATTCCTCAGTTGAGGGACATCTGACCCTGAGATTTCACCTTACACCCATCAGAATGGCTAAGATCAAAAACTCAAGTGACAACACATGCTGGAGAGGTTGTGGAGAAAGGGAAACCCTCCTCCATTGCTGGTGGGAATGTAAACTTGTACAACCACTCTGGAAATCAATCTGATGCTTTCTTAGACAAGTAGGAATAGTGCTATCTCAAGATCCAACTGTATCACTCCTAGGCATATATCCAAAAGATGCTCAAGTACACAACAAGGACATTTGCTCAACCATGTTTGTAGCAGCTTTATTTGTAATAGCTAAAATCTGGACACACAGTCTTTACAGAGACTATACCTTTATTTTGTATCTATGTGAGTTGTTTCTGGTCAAGAAGCATTTGTTGAGAGTTGGTTGTGGATGGAAAGGATCTCTGAACTGCCGAATCCACAGCCACTTTGCACTCACAACCCATCTATAGGTTTCTAGTCTTTGTAACTCATGACTCCACTAACCTGACCATAGCTGGTCAAACTAAGGGGTGAGTACCAACCAAGGACAGTGATGTGTTGGTTGCTAGAATCACAGAAGTCATACTTGTGAGACAAGTTTGTCCCCCAGGAGAAGTTCACCCTGAGTGTCTCACAGAAGAGCAGCCCTTTTTCTTGGACCAACTGCAATAGAGATTAGAAAAAAAGGAAAAAAATATATATATGCAGGAAAAGAGAACACAGGTTACTTAGATGGACCCAAATGTCAGGTGGAATTGTCACTAATGTTGCTTTCCTGATCCTACATCTCAGTGATCAAAAGTAACAATTTGTTTAAAGGTGTTCCAGTGGGCCAAACAGCTGCATTAGATAGGGTTACAGTACTTTCTGTCAAACCTGAGTACCTGAGTTTGATCACCGAGATCTACATGGTGGAAAGAGAGAACAGATCCCCACAAGTTGTCCTCTGAGCCCTACATGTGTGAGCACACACAACAACAAAACCACCACCAACAAAAAAGGTGTTCTGGTAGCCACAAGGTTCAGCAGGACAGCTGCTGGGACAGCTTTGTCCATTACATATTATCCCATAGAGTACCTATAATGAGCATCTTTATTAGAACTCATGGGAATGTATCTATTTCTTGCATCCTAAAATGATCTAACAGTGTGCTGGTGTGCTCAGTGATGGGACATAGAGGTGATCTTGTGATCTCTAGTGAAAGAGATAGATTTTATGAAATAATGCCACCCAGTTAATATTTCCATGTCCTAGGATGGCTATGGCAAATTAGCATACACTTGATGATTAAACCAACCCAAGTTTATTCTTGGAAAGGTCTAGAAAGGTTTAGTTCAATGAAGTTAATTTAAAAGTGAGCCTCTCAGAGGAGGTAACAATGTCCTTGTCACTGAATACTTTCCTGATTCAAAAATACTCCTTTGGCACTTATGTGGGAGGTTGATTTTCCTTATTAGGCACTCATTTATTCATTGCAAAGTAGGTGGCCAGCTACCTTTTTTTTCTTGAGATAGACAATATAAGAGGCCAATTTTATTTAGGCTCATGGTTTCAGAAGTTGCAGTCAGAGGTTGCTAAGGCTACGTTGAGCCAATAGCCATACAACACATCATGGCAAGGGCATGCCGGACCTAATCCCAATGTCCTCTTGAGCACATCCCCAAAGACCTAACTTCCTTCCAACTACTTGAAAGGTTCCACCACCTCCCCATACCTCCATACACAGATACCAAGTCCTGAACCTATGGAACTTTGGGGGTCATTTAAGATCCAAAGCAACAGGCAGAGGGAGGAAGAGTGGAGGGAAAGGGGGTTATCTGAACAAAAGTTAAGACATGCAGAGACCAGTATGGTCCCTTACACTCTTGGAGAAATTTCAAGTTTCTGTGAAGTGTTCATTATGAGCCCGTGTGTTATATAGGATTTGAAGTCCAAGGGATTGGTGAGGGGGTGGCTAAATGGATGAGAGAAAGGACCGATGGGTGATGCATAGATGATGAATACCTGGATGACTTGACCTGACTGGAAACTCTAGATCTCTGACTCCGAATCCAGACAGAGGACAGTGTAAAATCACTGGATCCAGGAAAGCATCATTTGAAACTTTTGTAATGTTTGTTTGCATCTTATTTAGTTTATTTTCCAGTTTGTATTTTCTTGAAACCCATAGGGGCTGGGATGACTTATGCTTGGGGTATAAAAAGGTAACTTCCCTTTCACACAGTAACTGTAACAATGCCACTTTGCTGTCTTCTCTACCTGTCTTTGCCAATTTAAAATGATTTAATGCTTCTTGAACTTCTTATCACACACAAACTTTTTCCAGGTTCCTATTTTTCCAACTAATTACAGTGACTGTAATGTGAATCAATAGAGACTGGTCGGTGAATTACATTTGGCAACCTGTTCGTTTGTTAGCCATTTTACCTTACAGACCTGTTATGACTGAATTGGCCTGGACCATGTCTCTTGCCCCTACCGCTGTTTGATTTTATTTAGCCCAGTCTACCCCACCAAACTTACCTCTTGTTTTGCTCCTCCTCCCTCTTTCTACATGGAAGACAAACCAAACTACTCACAGCTGCCCTGGGGGAAACTCTCTGTTTCCAGCATCCTATGACTTTGCTCATGCGACTCATTCTGCCTCAAGGATCCTTTTCTTCCTTACACTCTCTGTTTCCCTTCCCTTCCCCTATCAGTACTTGAAATACCAAAGCAGAAAATGTGCTTAAGGAAAATTCCATTGACTCTTCCCCCCCCCCACCTATTACCAAGTATGTTCTCTTATATGTTAACTGCCTAGAGCAACTTCAAACAAATCCATAGGGAAAGAAAATATGAAGTATACTGCAAGCCGAACAAGCATGCTATGTGTCCAGACTCAGAGAAAGGTCCCAAGTACAGATGAAAATCCAGAGGTTCTGCAATAAAAGGGCCAAATGGGGATTAGGGAATAATACCACCAAAAGGCAAAATAAATGACCAAAGTGAGCTTTGTACAATTTGACAGACTCTCTTCTTTGTCCCAGCTGAATGTGTATCCTAGATCACATCTACCTGGGATATAAATACATCCTAGGGCCCAGAAGATGAACCTCCTACATAGGTCATTGACTCTTGAAGATTCAGTCAGAGCTCCAGCCATGGAAAGAGGTACTCAAGAGAACCATCACAGTCATACTGGACATCAAGGTGATGACATTGTTTATAGCTAGTTCCCTTCTGTTCCCTCCAGGAAGACAATGGCATTGTGGCCAACAGAACTACACCTTTGGACACATCAAGGGCACCTAAGACTGGGCTGAGTGAGGAACACCTTTCCCCATCCCACATACTACCAGGGAACTCTAGTTGGTGTCAAGTTGACAAAAAACTAACCAGCACAGAAAATACCCAACACACTGCAAAATAATTAGCAATCATAGCAAGGACACCAGAAACTGCTTTTTTCTCTTGTTAATTTGTCAATTGAAGGTGGTGTTAATTTGCAGTAGTAAACATTCATCAAGAATAGCCACCTAGAGTCTAACCATAATGCCCATTCACAAGAGGATAGGTTCTAAAAGTGAGCAATCAGAGAAACTGTCTGCAAGGAACTGGCGTGATGACAGAGATATGGCAATATCTATCTATCTATCTATCTATCTATCTATCTATCTATCTATCTATCTATCTATCTATCTGTCTATTATTGCAATTTATTCACTTTGTATCCTGGCTGTAGCCCCTCCCTCATCTCCTCCCAGTCCCATCCTTTCACCCTCTTCTCCTCCTATTCCCCTCCCCTAGACCACTGACCAATAGAGCAGAGCTGCTGGAATCCATCCCAAACTTCTCACGAGTGACAAAGACAATTTCTCCAGGTTTCTGCATTGAGCTCTTGCACTGGCTTTCCCGGATGATGGAGTGTAACCTGTGAGCCAAATAAACCCTTTCCGTCCGCTGTGATATGGGTACACATGATTCCTGGAGCACTCTGCCCCACCCCCCCTCCCCAGGCTTTTTATGACCTCACTGCCGTACTTGAATAAACCCTTTTCCTGCTTAGACTGACCAGAATGGATTCTGTGTTGGCAGCCTAGAGCCCTGACCATTAAACACTCAGTCTTACTAGAAACAGAAAACTGAGATTTCAGGAACTATAGACCTCGTTACTTCAGCAAAAGTAATCACTTGTTTGTCTTTAAAACAAAAATGTGACTAACTCTTACAGGGTGTTAAATAGGCCTGGTTTCCTTACAACCCATTTTTAAAGTCACATTTCTTATTGCAATGTTCAACTCACCTGATAAAAATGTTTAAACTGAGTAATTATTCTCTGGTGGCACATTTATAAAAGACACATGGATCCATGAATCTGCTCAGTATCTCCACACGCTTGGCTCACCTCATTATCAGTAGTCAGAATTCTCAGAGCCACTGCAAGGATCGGCCCGGCTGGTAGGACAGGCTAAAACTGTTGTCCACATAGCTATCATCCAGGAACACTGGTATTACTGGTTCTATGCTTAAGATGTTGTGTAATAATAAGAACATTTAGACCCTCCTTTCCTCAGAAGAAGAATGGGTAACAGATTAAAGAAAAAAGAAAAAAGTTACAATATCTCTACAAGAGTTTCTGGGCCAGTATCAGCTAGAATTCAGGGTGAGGGAGTTGTTTTTTCCTTGGGTCAGGTTCCCTCAAGATTGCTAACTCATATGCCTAGACCTGAGATTTGTTCATAGCTTCTCAAAAACTTATCTCTGGTTATCTATAGTGTTCCACATTCACCAGATATCTTCCCAACACCATTTGACCTGATTAGTTAGACCTTACAGAAGAAGAGCCACGTTTACCGAGAGATGCCATGTTTTCAAACACAAGTCATTGAGGACATTAAGAACGTGTGTTTCTTTTTCTGTCAAACTCTTGGCCACCAATGCTTGTTCCAAACTTTAAATCTCCATAGATCAAAAGTCCTGCCAGTGGAGAAAGCATACCAAAGCCATAGAGAAACGTTAGTTTTGGCAAGTTGAGCAAAGGGAAGTGGGAAGCAAGGAAGCAAACAAAACATGGAGAGGAAATTCTACCTTGACTCTCTTCACAGAAATGTCACTTAAAAACAACAAACAAGCAGCCAGCAATGTCTTTCTATCACTGAAAAAATAATTAAAAAGAGCGTACTCAAGATGAGTGACCCCTGCAGGCTTTGCTCCAAAGTAGAAAGTTCTGTAGGATTTAGTCTCTGAAAATGAAAAAGAAGGCAAAAGCCAGGCTGACTACCCTTGGAGTAGGAATGGCTAAATGTCTCCTTTTAGATAAGAAAAACCAGCTCCAGGGATCATTTTTTGTGTCTGTTACAAAAAAAAAATGGGGGGTGGACGATGCAGAGCATTGGAAACCACAAGAATCAATTGTAGCTTTCTCTCCTGGTGTGAATTTGGGGTACAGCCGCTACTCTCTGCTGTTGATCAGCCTTCATTTGGGAAATCAAGAGAGGAAGGATGGAATCTGAATGTTCTTTCTCTTAAAATAAAAGGAGCACATCACTTTGTATAAATGTGGAAACTCCAGTGGACCACACCGCATCCCTGAAGCATAACAGTTTACTGCAGAAGTGACTCCACATCCAATACTTCAACCATTTGAAGTCGTTTTGCCATTCCCCAACAGAAACCTTAGAGACACTCTGTGATGGCTAATCTTGGTTGTCAACTTGACAGCCAAGAGGAGGAGACCTCAGCTAAGGAATTGCTTCCATTAGATTGGCCTGTGGGCATGTCTGTGGGGTATTTTCTTAGCTGCTAATTATCAAAGAACAGCCTAGCCTGCTGTGGCCAGTACCATCCCTGGATAGGAAGCCTGAACTGCATAAGGAAAGAAGCTTAACAGGAGCTTGCGAGCAAGCCATTATCAGACTTCTTCCATGGCTTCTTCTTCACACTCCTGACTTGAGTTCCATCGCTTCCCTCCATAAAGGGATGCAGCCTATAAGATGAAGTAAATCCCTTTTCTCTCCCAAGGTGCTTTCAGTCATTGTGTTTATCCAAGCAGGAAAAACCCAACCACAACAGATACTGCCTGAATCTTTTCCCCAAGTTGCTAACTTTCACTGACGTAAAAACAAAAACAAAACCAAAAAACTTACTGGTTCATATGTAACTTACTGGTTCCATTTGTAACTTGAATAAGGAATGAGAACATTTCCCCATCTGCTAGTACACCTGTACCCAACAGTAAAAAATACAAGGGACCCGAGCATAGCATTTCTCTCACTTCGAGTTTGTTGGCCTCAGAACTTGTAGGCTGAGTTATAGTCAACCTACAGTGGTACTTACTTCCTTTTGCTAGAACTTGTGAGTAAAGTAAATACTAGAAATTATGTTTCATAGTAAAAAGCTCCAAAATTCTGTCTAGTTCATGCAGTTTCAACTCAGCTACATTGCTTGGCCAGCAACCAAAACAAGAATCAGTACATGTCCAGTGTCGACGTGGGCGCACCTGGATTTATGGCTCATTTCTTCGCTTGCTCCACGCTTCCTATGATTGACCTGAATATGTTTCATTTTCATTGAGAAAAATCCAACTTCAGGTCACAAAAAAAAATCAATAAGAGCCCTGTACTCTATTTGGCTGCAAAGCTAGAGACCAAGGTGAGACGTGGTCTCTATGTTAGTAAACGGAAATGGCGTGTTCACGTGCATGCATGCACCCATATGCTGGTGGCTGAACTTGTTTCCAGATGGGCTGCCAGATGACGTTTACTGCAAGCCAAGCTGGAAGAAAGCACCAAAAGCAGTTATTGTGAACAACAGAGATGCTCTCTAACTGAATGAAAAGTTAGTGTGAGTGGGATCGGAGATTCTTGTTGAGGACAGCAGTTTTTATCCTTTGCTGAGATCTGAGTGACTCAGTAAGTCATTCAAACAACAGAGATGTGGATACACATCTTCTCACGCATACAGAGAGGATAAGGAAGGGGCATTCAAAATGTAATAATGTGAAGGAGGAGCTCATGTTCTAAGGTCTCGGATTTGAGCATTTTCTTTAGAGAATATCTCAGCAATTTTGTAGTAAGCTTATATGGTATGTGTGTACAGCGAGTGCGGGTGTTTAATATAAATATCTCAGGGCCTTAAGCCTGCACTTGAGGAGATGTACAAGACCTCAGAACAAGCACAGAGATGTTCACTTTATATCCAGCATGCCTTCATACCTCAGTGTTGTGGTGATCTCTAGTCACAAGGGCAAAGCCAGACCTCGTTCTGGGTATTGTATAAATATTCTTATGAAGAAAATTTCCAGGCACTCTGACGGTCCCTTCACATCCGTCTCCATGGAGACGAGCAAACAAAGCTTTATCTGCGTGCCACTGGCGCAGCCTGAGCAAAGACTCTGCCAGTTGCTCCCTGGGAGAACTCCAGGCGCTAGCTGGGGTTTAGTTTCCAGCTCCACGCTCCCTGGAGAGCAGCTTTACTGTTTGCAGCAGGAGACCATCTCTGTTGGAGCGAAGGCAGAGATGTTACCATCTCAATGCTTTGTCAGCCCCCTCGCACCTACAGTCACACCAGATCTTCACAGGAAACTTGGAGAACGAGCTAATGAGTCCCCATATTTTGTATATGAGAGAACTGAAATTGTGGAAACTTGCCTGAAGGTATTTGCTGCTGAGTCCTTATTCTTGAGTTCATAGTTTCCTGAATTCTGCACGTACATGTGTGATGCATGCATACAGGGTCTGGCTATTTTGCAGCTCATGCACTGGGTAACTGAATTCTTTAGGAAGGACCAGTTCTGTGTTGTAAAGACCCTACCAAAGGTGTGGCATAAATTACTTAGATCCGACAAGAGCCTTCCTTCTTCACACTGTTCCTCACATGTGTACTTCCAACACACATCCCTGACAAGGTGTTCTGACACAGTATGAAGGCATGTTTCCTTTACTTAGGAGGGTAGCAGGATTCTCTCCTGCTGGGTTGAACATGGTCTACCCAAGAGTCATTTACAGGGACATTTCCTTCTGGAGCCTGCTATTTGGTGATAATAGGACAGACTGTCACGCCACTTCTGAATGTGAATCGTGGTTTGCTGACATATATAACCTTGAGTTCAAGATCCATTGTGACCAGAGCTGGCCCCAGCACTAAGACACAACATGGGGAAGGGATGGCTCTGTACGCTGAAGGCAAACAGTGAGGGATTACATGTCAGCATTAGTGTCTAGGCAACACTAATGCAGAGCCACCTCACCCTGAGGGACGCTATACAATAA
The DNA here is from genome assembly GCA_028658305.1 of Pachyuromys duprasi. NCBI lineage: Eukaryota > Metazoa > Chordata > Mammalia > Rodentia > Muridae > Pachyuromys > Pachyuromys duprasi. Next base: position 39,740,015 of record CM053755.1, read on the forward strand.
ACTGAAAGCCACTAGCTGGTCATCATGGGTCAGGCTACTCAATAAGAGTGCAGCGTTCTCTAAACCGAGCGTGTCAGAAGTTCATTGTCCTTTGGGAACTTCTATTAAGTGCTCTCTCCCACCCGTAAGAGCCACCAAAGGAAAGGCTTACTCCATCTTGTTCTGGGACGGTGATTCCAAAGCAGAGCTCGCCTCCTGTGGCTTCCCTTCCTCCAGCATTGTCTCTGCATTGTTCTTCACTGTGGTGGCTGACTACAACCACCACCACACCGCCCCCTTAGCTCCTCAGTGTAGCCTGATGCCCTGTGCTGGGTCTGCAGAAGGAGGCCAGAAGAGGCCTTAAAGAGAAGTGTGCTGGCCAGCTCTACTGGGAATTTACTTCCACCACATGTCACACTGGAAATGAGCCAACTGAATTCTGTTTTGGTTTGGTTTGGTTTCTTTTTTTGAGACAGGGTTTCTCTGTAGCCCTGGCTGTTCTGAAACTCACCCTGTATACAAGGCTGGCCTTGAACCCATAGACATTTCCCTAACTCTGTCTCCCAAGTGCTGGGATTAAAGGCATGAGCCACCACTGGCTAGTGCCAAATTAGTTCTGAAACCTCTATCCATCAAGACAAGATGCCCTGATATCTAGGCCTACTGGGAAACCCTGTCACCTCAAAGCATTGGGCTTAGCATGTTGTGGATATGGTTCAATCAGCTGAAGGAACACTCCAGTTATAATTTCTCTGAGCTAGGATAGGGCTTTACACACACATGGGAAGAGAGAGCATGCTTTCTGGCTGTACCAGAAAGTTTATTTTCTGAATCACATTCTATGGCAGCAGCTCACAACTTGTTGGGTCACGACTCCTTTGGCAGTTGAAAGAACCTTTCACAGAGGTTGCCTGAGACCATCAGAAAACACAAATATTTGAATTACAATTCATAACAGTAACAAAATTTCAGTTATAAAGTAGCAACAAAAATAATTTTATGGTTGGGGTCACTAAAACATGAGGTATTTATTAAAGGGCCACACACAGCATTAGGAAGGCTGAGAACTACTGTTCTACGGGCTAAATGAGACAAACTATCTACTAGGAAAAAAAAAACTTCCTTACTTGGGGCTGAAGAACCCTGAGGACCCAGGTTCAGTTCCCAGCACCCACATTGAGTTAAGTCCAGTTCTAAGGGGTCCAGTGCCCTCTTCTGGCCTCCTTGAGCACCTGCATGCATGTGGTGCGCGGAACACTCATACAGACAGACATTCAGAAATAAACTTTAAAATCTTTTTAAAAGATACAATTCTTTAAAAAAAAACTACCTTATAAAGTACTATGAAATGGGAAGCCAATCAAGTGATTCTCAACAAGTGAATGGCAAGACAAACTGTGGTGAATCCATATACTTTAGATAGTTATCAAAAAGTAAAGTAAACGCAACGTGTTATTGTGGAGGGAAGCATGGGTCAGTCTTAAAATAGTCATGGCTGAGTGGGGAAGCCAGGTGGAAGGGAAACTGCACAAAGGAATCCATAGTGACAGGAAGTACAGGCGTAGCTCTGTGGTAAGGGTGTGATCAGGAAGGGGTGGGAGAAGGACCACACAGGGGCGTCAGGAATTCTCTCGAATCCTCACCTGACCTATTTTCCAAATTATTTTTCATGTTCTATGGAGCTCTACTGACACATATTCTATCTTAAGTTTTTTTTTTTCAAAGATGCTTGCTCTTAACAATAAAGGGTTCTGCCCATGCCTTTAATCCCAGCACTCAGGGAGGCAGAGGCAGGTGGATCTCTGTGAGTCTGAGGCCAGCCTGGTCTACAAAGTGAGTCCAGGACAGCCAAGGCTACACAGAGAAACCTTGTGTTGATAAAACCAGCCAACCAACCAAACAAAGAAAACAAAACAAAAGGGGAGAGGGAATGCTCCAGTAGAGAGAACTGTACTCCTATATCAAAATGTCTATCACAGGGGCAGAACGGCTTAAATGACACTTTTTAGTGCTTTAAAAAATACCCTTCTATGCGTATAACCTTAATATTTCTGAGCTACCTTCCAAAGGGAGCTATGAGACTCAGGCATGTCTGACATTTGACATAAAATTACATAAGCAAAAATAGCACATGACATTAGCCAGGCTCTCTGACTCCAGAGCACAAACCTTTCTACTGTCCTGCAAGTCTTTCCCTTAACTGCCCCTCTGTGCAAGTCTTCAGGCCATTAGCTGGCTTGAATTAAGGCAGACGTGAACTTCAATGGGGTAGCCATTTTTATGGCACTTTCTGTAACTCACATAGGTACCTTGAGGATTACTTTTAATTGGCCTAGGTGGTCTGTCAAATGCATCTCACCTTTTCCTTTCCCCTGGACTTAGCCAAACTGTGACATGTTGTAGACAGAGAGGATAGCGGCCTACGGAAACGAGCCAATGTCCCCAGCGTCCTTGGACACTGCTCTGGATTAGCCTGCCCTCTCACCTTCCATGAACAGCTTAGCCTTGGTTTCTGGGATGTCTTCTAATGGTCCCACAGGGAAAACACACTGCCCTTCTGGTGGCCTTGGCCCAGCCCTGGCCATAAAAAGGGATTTCATATCATTAGTGACTTCCCTTTCACAGTTCGTTAGCATGAAATGTCCTGGCAGCTGAAATGACAAAGGAGACCCTCTTCTCACCAGTGGTTTCGTGGGGAGAGACAGAAAATGCTCTGTGCTAAAAGCTGCCATAGGGCAGCTGTTATTTTCTGCTTTAATTTGTGGCTCTGGCGCAACAGCAAGCCGAGATGCTGGAAAATGACTGTAGCCTTGGTCATCTGGCTACCAGATGGGACGTGGATTTAACTTTGCACGGTAGGTCCAGTGACTAAACTAGCTGTGTCTGGATACCTAGCTTCATTCGCATCTCTAGAAGTCTATGCTACCAAGGCAGAGCTATGCAGTGAGGCAAACTGTAATGTCCCGGATGGCCCCATAAAGTGTGTGTTTGTGTGTATAGACATATATCATGTATATAAAATGTAAATAAATGTTTTACTCAATATTTCTTGACCATCAACCAAAGGGAGATAGGAGATTTATCTGTGTTACCTCCTGAAAAAGCTACTTTTGAGGTCAGGGCATGAAGTTGGGGTATCTTCTTTTGAAAGAACTGGTCAACCTGTTAGGTCCAGAGAGACAGGTTGAAAACAGTTGATTCCAGAGCCCTTTGAAATGCGTGTTTCTTTAAAAGACAGAACGAGAGCTGATAACTGAATCTCTCCAGTTCCCGACATCCATACTTCTTACTATATTTAGAAAAACTCCTGCTTTGACTTTAATAAACTGCTCTGAGCCTTCTGATTTAACTGCCATCAGCATTTGGAGGTCATCATCAAGTATCAGTGAAAAGGTGGAGGGTGAAAGTGGCCTTGAACATGATCTCTGCTGTTTTCCAACACTGTGGCAAGTTCCTTCTGAGACATTCCATTGCGACCTCTGGGCCCAGTAACTGCACTCATGTGTACTTCTCTTTTTGAATGTGTGGTAAAGTTGACTTGCTTCTAACAAATAGGAAAAAAAAAAATGATGGCATCATTTTTGAAATTAGGTTATTCAAGGAGTGTGTCTTTCATATTCATGTACATTTTTCTCATTCAGCTTCTCTCTTGTTCTCTTTTATCGGTTTGCTTTGAGTCTCTCATTCTTTTTCTCTCCTACAACAGGGAAGTCAGATGCCCTGGTATAAACTAGCCCAATGGAGAAACATATAGGCTTGCCAATAAGACTGAACCTGGAAGTGGTTTTCCCACATCCTCCACTGTCTGGACTTCAGTCACTCATATTTTTGACCCATAGAAGTTAGGAGAAGGTGAGTGTTTGCTTTTGAAGACACTCAGACCTGGGGCCATTAGTTAGTCAAGGATCAACAATAATCAAGTCAGGAGCAATAGGGGACTAACCAGTGGATGAGGATCAAGTGGTTTCAGGACTCAGTGGCCAGAAGATTCAAGGCAGAAATAAATACTGGTTTTGAGGAGGAGTCTTTCCGAGTTTAAACAGTAGAGCCACCGTGTGTAACTCATTGTGCGTGGAGGGACTCCTCAGACACAACGTCTACCATTTCTCAGGATGGTTTAAAGATGCTCCTGCCAGATTACTATTAAAAATGTCGAGGTCAGAGCTCCACCCCAGACATACTAAAATAGTACCTCTTGTGGTGGGAACAGAATCTGAATTTTTAGAAAATCAGCCTGGTAATTTTGTCATTTAGTTCAATTTAGAAACTTCTGAAAAAACAAATAACCTTCCAAGGATATGTGTGTGTGTGTGTGTGTGTGTGTACGTGCATGTTATGTGTATTATGGATTCTTCCGGGATTCCATTGTAGTAAAAGTTACACAGTCTGAAAACTGAATGTTGGGAGCACATCAACCATTTACATGACAGGAGAGGCTGAGCATTAGCAACAGGCTTATTTGTACCCTCAAATCTATTAACATAATAAGGGGGTCTAGAATAATTCTATGCATGGATTTTTTTCTAAATATTTAAACAAGCAATGATATGTCTTCACACACCATGGTATGGGGAAGGAGACTTTGGGATTAGTGTCAGAAGACATGGAATTGGATATCTCCTCTCCTCTGCTCAGCGGTTGCACTAGCTTGAGGTTTCTGACTACATTTTATTTCCTTCCAGTCTCATTTGACTGGGTTCACCCAGGTTTTTATGTGACTAGACGAGGCCCGTAGGTTTTTTGTTTTTTGGTTTTTTTTTTACTTTATGATCTGAACACTTTTTTTTTGCACCATCAAAGGTTCTCTGAAATGTTTTCAAGTATTACAGTCTGGAGGACTTTGTCACTGTATTCTTGTGGCTAAATACATAGGTTATTGTGTTGTACTATATTCTTGTGGCTAAATACATTGCCAAGTATTCACCATTATAAACAACATTGAAAGCACCATAAGTATATGTAAAATTTGCCTACATTTCATATTAATTTCTTAGAAGAATCTAAAAAGTGAAATGATTACACCCAAGGATATGAATTTCAAAGGGCCCAATGTACATTGCAAATTGCTCCTCAGAAAGACTAAATGTACCCTCTCACCAGCAGAGAGAAAAGTCCCTTCACAAGAAACCTTGGCAATTTTGCCAACATAAGACAGTAGATATTTCTGAGGTCTTATTTATTTAATGGTCTCCTCATACTTTCTAGTTTTCCAAAATATACTTTTCTTGGCTTGGTTTTAATCATTCTAGTGAGATCAGAAATTTGTCCTATGGTTAGTACTAAAACTCATCAGTGGAAAATGAGAATAACTCTTCCACACTGGAGATATTGGGAATACTTGTAAAGCAATTATGGATGCTTTTTAATAAATCCAATCACCTTATATATTTGAGATATGACTCTTATGATCTCAATTTAGCTTATAGATATTTTATATGTAGCTAACTCAAGCTCTTGTGGGGCTGTGGGAGCAAGGAGGATCACCCCTGTCTTCCTGCATCCCACACATCTCCACGTTACATAGACAGGATTCAGTAGCATTATGAGCTGTAATGAGGGAATACCCAAGTGTGAAACACACCATACCGTCTGTATAAAGATCTCTACACTGTCACCCTCAGGAAGGTTGGGTGCTGGGGACAAGGTGATAGGTTAAGGCTTCAGTTGTTTCATAGCCTGGGTCCTTCCCCTTCGCCAGCCACACTCCTGAGTTGTTGCTCAGCTATGGGATACAGCAGCTGCCACCAGTCTTACAACAAAGGGCTAACTATCACTCTTTCCCCTAGTAATGGGTCTGTCTACGTAAAAACTGCTTGATTTCAACACATGGAAAGAGGGCCAGCGCCATAAAAGAGCCGTAATTACCAGACTTTCTGCATTAGGTGGATGACTTGCATGTTATTGCTTAGTCAACTTGATCATCTCCCTTATTTGAAAAAAAGAAAGAAGGAAAAGCAAAAATTATGATACAGGTTCAAAAATATGCAGAAAATCTTTCAACAAATTCAATGTAAGACATTCAAGATGTTAAGTAGTGTGTGGCTTTTCAAGGGAAAAATACAGTGAATTTAAATGTAATCCATGTTCTGTCAAACTAAAACTTCACTATCAGAGGCCTGGAATGAATGAAACTTTTCCTGTCAAGAATTCTCTCTCTCTCTCTCTCTCTCTCTCTCTCTCTCTCTCTCTCTCTCTCTCTCTCTCTCTCTCTCCTCTCTCTCTCTCTCTCTCTCTCCCTCTCTCTCTCTCTCTCTCTCTCTCTCTCTCTCTCTCTCTCTGTGTGTGTGTGTGTGTGTGTGTATGCGGGCGCCTGGCAGCCACAATGAAACAAAATTGTAAAAGTAGAATCTGTCCTTTCTTATTTATAATTAAAATATTTTAAAAAGTATTTGGGGACCCCTTGTGCTAGTGCCTATATAAACCCATGGCAAGGAATGTTGCTTTAGTAGTTCTAAACAGACCGTTCTTTTTTCTTCCAGATTTATGGAAGAACTTTAAAGGCATTTTGTGTACAAGCTGTAATTATGCAGTCTGTGCTTTAACTCATTGGGAATTCAGGCTGAGTTTGTGCTTCATAGCTGGACATTCGGCATTCAATTTGCTTTGGTCTATGTTTCCCAGTGATTACTTCATTTTTTTTAATATGGTATCATCGTGTCTCTATAAACTTGCCTTGGTATCATCGTCATCTGAAATCTCATGTAAAGAATAGTGGTTACATGCTGGGGAGCTGGTGGGAGTGTTAGCTCCTGCGTCTCTTTCATTGAGTGTGACCTTTTTGTTGGGGGGGGGTTCAGGATTTTACAGCCTGCTCTTTACCAGAATTATTCAACAAAGCTCACAAAGTCTCTGGATGTGAGGGTCCCCACTGCGCTTACCAGAACCCAGATACTACCCCTTGGACCAAAAGGGTTTCAAGACTAGGTCTCACTTTGCATTGTTCTCCCAAAGTTCATGGACACCTTGAAATATCCATAACTACTTAAAATGGGAAGCAATGAATCACAGCATAGAAAAAATCAGCGAGGACTGTATCAATCTGGAATTGACCATTTTGGCCCTCTGTGTCCCTTACACAGTAAGACAAAATTCCCTGAGGTTGAACCCAAGAAAAGACCTATGTGTTTCACCAACATTCTCCCTGCCTTGCATTCTCCACCCAGGGAAGAGAACAAAGCATTGGTTTTGTTGTTGTTGTTGTTTTGGTTTTTGTTTGTTTCTACCACTTTATCACAAAAAACATTACTAACATTAAATAATAACTATCACCTATTGGTTCTTAGGAAATGAAGAACAGAACAGTGATGAAAGTAATACTATGAAATGCCCTAGTGAGTGAGTCAGTGTCGTTACTGTGTCACATCATAGGCTGAGACCCAGTCTGTTAGGTCAGCTGTTGGGCCCTAGCACTTAGCAAGGAATAGCTTGTTGCAGAATTAAGACTCAGGACCACATCTCTGAGTCCCTGTTCCTCACCAAAATGACTGCAGTAAATGGCACAGAGGCTAAGTGCTCACCAGACTGCATTCAGTTTTCCTTCTTTTCTGTCAGAGAGTGAGGGAAAGAAGTGATCAGCTTGCTGGGAGATAAGCTGCACATAAGGTTGGTACAATGTGTCTGATCTTCCATTTTCCTTTCCTTCAGCTAACCTTGCATGGACAGACAAAAGATAAAGGAATCAAAGCAACGTTTCTTTCCCACTGTGTCCCAATGGAAGGTTCCATGGAAAGTTGCGAAATACATGGTACAAAGTAAACATCGAGTAATTTGATTTTCAAGGTTAAAGAGCAGATGTAGCTAAACAATCCTCAGAAGCTAGGAGAGGGGCTTCGAAGAAGTAGCAGATGTGTTCGTTCACAATCCTGTGCATCCAGGTGCTCCCCAAGTGAGTCTGTTCCACAAGGAAAGGAATACCTGGAAAACCAGGAAGAGAGACAGGAGTGGAGAGTTCTAAGACCCTACGGCTGCAGCAAATTTAGTCAACTTGTTTGACTGGTCAGCTGACCTACCTGCAGGAGCCAGCTTGTCTCAAGGCTTATGATTGGGTTCACTTCTGGGCAGTTTTCTCTCACAAACATAAACACCCCCTTAGTTCTTCCTAAAATCATTTTTTCTCTTCCAAATTTCCCTCCCTTCTTCATCTTTCCCTGCTCCACTCGTTAATCTAAGTGTGACCCTAGTTATCCAGTACTCCAAACACCCAAGTGATGTTAGACATACCTTGTCAAGAAAGAGGCAAGACAGAAAACAGAAAATTCAATTTGAACCCTATGAAATTGAGACTATCAGTCTATGAAATTACGGAAGCAGCCACCGGATCTGTTTAGAATCTCCCTCTACAAATAATCCAGATTTGTGCGAGAGAGTCTCCAGTTTGCAAAAGATCTCAGTGGCAATTTGGACTGCCTGGCTGCCTGTGTCCATCAGAGTTTGATACAAAGACAAAGCCTCAGCTCAGAATCAAAAAACGGACACCTGGGTCAGGTGAGCCTGGTCTCTGCCCATAGAAAGCGTAGTACTGCAGAGTGAATAAGGAGAGTCTCAGGAAGATTGGGGCAAGGTGTAAGATCTTAGACTATGCTGGGTGGAGGAGAGGATTAAAAAGGTTGTGGACAAGAGATGCTTGGTCTTGCTTTAGAAAGAAAAGGACTCTCTGCTGCTTTCAAGAGACATATACCCAAAAGATGCTCCACCATACCAAAAGAACACTTGGTATGAAACCAGAAACAACCTAAACGTCCCTCAACTGAGGAATGGATAAAGAAAATGTAGTATATTTATTTAATGGAATACTACTCAGCGATTAGAAACAAGGACATTTTGAAATTAATGAAAATGGATGAAACTATAAAATATCATCCCTAGTGGGGTAACCTAACTCCAAAAAGATATGCATGGTATGTACTCACTTATGAGCGTGTATTAGCCTTAAAGTCCAGGATAACTATGTTACAATCCACAGTCCCGCCCCCCTCCCCCAAGATGCTAAGTAAGTTTCAAGGAGGGCCCAATGGAGGATGCTTGAATCTCACCTCCGAAAGGGAAATAAAACAGGCATTGGATGTGGGTAGACAGAGGGAATTGGGTAGAAGAGGGAATAGAGAAGGGTGAGGATTAGGAGTGGGGGGAAGGGGCCAGGGAATAGAACAGAAATCAGAGATGGGGGTATCTCTGGGACTTCCCAGATACCTGGGATAGGGGAGGCCCCAACTAGTCTATGGAGGTCACCCTACCTGAGACTCCTAGCAATGGAGGAATATAGAGCCTGAAGTGGACACTTCCTGTAGCCAAGCAGGACTTTCAATGGAGGAATACAGGCACCAACCACCCACAAAACCTTCAACTCAAAATTTGTCCTGCCTACACGATATGCAAGGACAAAGATGAAACAAAGATCGAGGAAATATCCAACCAAAGACTGGCCCTCCTTGAGACCTAGTCCACAGGAGAGAACCGATCCCTGGCACTGCCCGCATTCCTCTGCTCTGCTCATATACAATAGCCCAGCATAACTCCTCGGAGAGGCTTCACCCAGCAGCTGATGAAAATAGATTCAGAGACTCACAGCTGAATATTAGGCAGAGCTCAAGGAGTCAAACAGAAGAGTTGGGGAATGATCAAGGGAGCCAGAAGGGTCAAGGACTCCATGAGAAGGTACCCAGAGCCAATTAACCTGGGCCCATGGGGGCTCACAGTGACTGAACCACCAACCAAAGGGCATACATGGACTGGTCCTAGGCCCCTGCACATATGTAGCAGGGGTACAGCTTGGTCTTCATGTGGATCCCCCACCAACTGGAGTGGGGAAGGGGGCTCTCTGACTCTGATGTTTCTCTTTGGATCCTCTTCCCCTAACTAAGGTGTCGTGTCTGGCTTCAGTGGGAAGCACCTAGTCTTGCATACACTTAATGTGTCAAGTCTGGTGGGTACCTAGGGTGGACCTCCCCTTCTCTGAGGGGAAGGAGAAGGGAGGATGGAGGGAGGAATGTGCAAGGGGGGGGAGACTGGGAGCAGATGAAGAGAACTACAACCGGATGTAAAGTGAATAAATACGTTTTTTAAGTCTGTTTCCCCTCCTCTTTGCTGACTAGCATTTTTAATGCCAGCAGGTGCTATGCAAACTACTGGGGATGAAAGCCATCAACAATCTAATCTAATCTAGCCATAGACTCTGCCTTCCACAATACCAATCCGCCCCCCCCATCCAAAATCTAAGAGATGTCTATAGACACAGTAATGGCGTCACTCTTCCCGGAGTAACCAACTGCTTCCTGGTTGGATCTAAGGCCCTCTTCTCATGAAGAAATTCATACACCAAATTATAAGCCTAGTCAGAAGTCTTATGGCTAGTGAGATCATGGATCCTGTGTAAGAATCTCTATGGATATTTTTGATAAATGGGCATGTAGTTAAACTTCCTACACACACAAAAAGTATATTTATACCCATAAACTGGTGGGGCTCTCAGTCTTAGCTGAGTGTCTTCTGGCAGTGGGCCATGGTGAAAGCATTGTTAACGTGCTAAGTCCTAAGCCCTAATTAGGTCATCTATATCACCCTTCTGTGGCCTAGGGAACATCTCAGAAGAAGAGGTGCAGGCTCTTTAAGAGCCAGAGAATAGAGAGTAATTTTATAAAATATTACCTTCTAAATGTGAGGTCACCATTGAAATTGAAAACATGCAGTAGCTGTGATCATCTGAATAAAACCTGAACATCTGAAAAAGAACTGAAAGTCAGAGGGGAATTAGCTGGAAAGAAAAAAGAGGCAGGAATAGGAGGAAGATAAGAAACAGCAATTGGGGCAAAAGTATAATCATAATTCACTGTACACCAGGAAAAAGCTGCCAAACATGAAGCTAGTTTTTAACCTGGCTTCTAGCTTGATGTTGTTTGAGTACACAGGACTGAGTGCACATGACATGCATGTGCCTTCCAGGTGCACCTGCTCCATAACGGTCAGCTGTTAAATAAATGAATTGTTTGATGACGACAATAACACTACCACACGCCGCCTTCTTCTACATGTAATAACAGTTGGCTCACTCTGCAACAGAATCAAATTCAGCCTTAGAGAATGCTCACGTTATGCCAGAGAGCTATCAGCAATACAGTAGACTTAATGTCTGTTCTGGTTCCTGATGTCTACCTTGGGTCGCCCACTGTGCCTCACTGAGCATCCGTTTTCTCATTCATAAAATGGGTGCTCTAAAGCTTCCTGAATCTCGATAAAGAGATTCGGGATTTACAGCTGCAGTTCATTCCCAGAATGGCGTCTATGCAGCCCATGACAAACACAGTTGATCCTGACATCAGTGAGGTATATTTTAAGACAGAAAGTGCAACCCCTTAGGTACCGCACACATCCATATTTCCTAACAGGCTCCTTACGGACCCACCAGTTAGCATCTCCCAAAGTCAGGCAGAGCAAGGCTGGAGGATTGAGAGGGTGTGCAAGTGGCCTTTAGCAGGTACGCTGCCCAGAACACTCCTCCAATAGCAGTCCGGACCAGAGTCATTACAATATTAGGTGCCTGTCCTGCTCTGAGACAGTCCCAAGGTAAAGTTGCTTCATCCTTAGAGCAACCCTGAGAGGAGAGTTTTCCTCTGAGACTTTTGATTCATGGAGTTGCAGTAAAGGCCAAGGTCACCCAGGTAATAAATAGTGCCTTACTTTCCTGTCTTTGAGCATGACAAATTATGACTTCAAACAAAAGCTTCATCTCCCACAATTCTATTGCTCAAAAGCTCAAGGTCGAGGTATCTTCACAGCCGGGTTTCCTTTCTAAGGCCCTGGGAGGGAATTCTTCCTTGCCCATCCTGGTGCCTGGTGGCCGTAGGTATTCCTTGGGCTGTAGCCACATCACTCTGATCTCTGCCTCCTTCTCCAATCATTTTTCACTTCCATCTCCCATCTCTTACAAGAGTGGTGGTCCTCAGATCCAGGACCTGCCTTGGTGAACCAAAGTGCTATCATCTCAGATATCAGCCTTAAATAATTCCACCTTATGGACTCATTCTCCACATAAGGTCTGATTAAGGTCACATTCACAAGCTCCAGGAATTAGGAGGCCCACCATTGCTTACAGCTGGGCAGATGGGATCCAGCTTAAGCAGCCCAACTCCAATGCATTAAGTAATTACACAGACACTTGGGTCACCTCGAAGCCTCTCCTGAACTCTCCCTTACATCCTTGTTTCTTGCAGGTGTGAGCACAGCCTGCTTAATTATCTGAGTTTTTCACAAACAGCACAGAGGTAGAGGGCTCGTGTGTGTGTGTGTGTGTGTGTGTGTGTGTGTGTGTGCTGACATTCTTTACATGCTCTAGAAAGGATGCACATGAAGTCTACACTGCCTCCCACCCCGGGACATCCCCATCAGAGGAGAATCACAGCAATCAGGTTTTGAAGAGGACTGAGTTAAGCCCCACAAAGGTTGAGAGCTTGTGTATTTTCAAAACTCCATGAACAAAACCTCTCTGCCTCAAAACCGTGGTTGAGAAAAACCAAGAGTGAAGATTGTTCCCTGTACTGTGAAATCCCGACATAAGGTAGCAAGAATCCAAAGCACAGTTGCCAGGCCATTACTCAGGTGCCAGCAGCACTGGGCTTCCTCCCTGTCATTCCTTAGCGATGAGGGAAAGCAGATTCTTAAGTGAAGCCTGCTACTTAAGTGCAGAAAATGTGAAGCTGTGGACAATCAATATTGTCACCAAAGCAGGGAGCTTCATTTCCTCTGAAGTAGTGATGAGCTCCGGCAAAGCATTCCCTCTATCAGATATGATTTGAAACAGCTGAGAAATAAACATCTGACCATGAGACTCAAGGACAGAAGGCTGTCAGAGCTCCAAGCGCAGTTTGGGATAATAAAAAAGACAGTAAACAATGCCAGAGGCCAGAGGAACAAAGGGGAAATCCTTACTTGGTTTGTTCTCATCAAATACTGTAGAAAAATAATCTGTGCTTAGGCAGCTATTCTGGAGGCCAACTTCTGCGCTGCACTCATTTCTTCTCTGTGTTTGGGCTTGGCTCCTTACAAGCTGTCATTAAAAGGCTTACATGCTAGATGGAAGCAAGCTGGTTTTCGGGCAAAAGCCAGTGAGAGCCTGGAGTCAGGTTCTGTAGAACTTACTACCCGAGCCTCACCAGGTGGGCTTTTCCTTTCACTGTTGTGACATTGCTCTGGTATTAGACCCCTGTGGGAAATCACAGTCCATTAGCAGAGTCCTTACGTCTTTAGCAACCTCAATTAGTCGAGAGCACGGTGTGGAGCAGAGGTAGGGCTGATAGAAAACAACAGATCATGATAAAATCACCCAGATTAAGCATGTAAACAAGTGACAATCATTCCTCTGGACATTCAGAGTTGGCCAAAGAACAAACTAGGTGCTCAACCAAGCAATGAAGAAACAAGGGATCGGCAAGCTGTACGAGAGACTGTTCCCGTCTATGTAACCGAGGCTTGACTATATGAGCCAGCACATAATGATTAGCATGACAAGCACCAGCATTCCACCAGCTACCCTGAGGCTTGCCAAAGCACTGTCTCTGGAGCCTGTGTCATAATGAGGTCCTTCGGATAAATTCTTCTTTTGGATGGAGTCCAAGAGGGGCACACACCCTGTGGAATTCTTCACTGCGACCAGCCATGCTTCAGAGAAATTCCATAATCATGATGATGTGACTCATGTAGGCTAAAGGTTATCTGCTTCTTCTCCTGCAGAGCCCTGTAGACCAAGAGGAGGGCACCTCATTAGTATCAAATGACACGGGGTCTGGTTCTGTTTATTGGATGAGATTTGCGTGTCTCACAGACTCTGGAAGACCTGAAAAGCCATTTCTTTTGGCTTCTTCTTAGGAAAGAAAGTATCAGAATCTGACGTGGCAGCAGGGACAGCTGAAGCCTGGAGTCAATGATCATCATTTTGCTATTTATGGAGTCTCTGGGGGAAATGTCCAAAGAACTCTTTATAGCTCCCATAATTAATCCTGAAATTCTGGTTGCCACTCATGGGTAGGGACATATGGATTGCAAATGAAACCATTTTGTGATTGTTATTTTAAGGAGAAACTAATATGAGGGAATTTAAGGAGGAAAAGCTAACACACTTTTGATAGACCTTGTAGTGTAATGGTGGATGATGTGAGTAGGAAAGTATAACGTTTTCCCTCTCTTTTTCTCCATTATGTGAAGAATTAACTACGGAAATGACATTTTAAAGGGAAGAGCTGAGATCAATATATATATATATATATATATATATATATATATATATATATATATATATACACCTCAGATATATACATCTATGTTATCAACTAATTAAGAGACAGACTAGAAGTAAAGGGAGGTCAAAAGATGACGTTGGTTCCTGAGAAGAGCTAGGAGTTGGCAGAGCTAGTTCTGTGCTCTGGAGTTGGGAGGGATCGCCACCCTTTGGAGCAGACTTAGCAAATCTGAAGCTTTATCACTTAGAGCTTGGAGAAACTAAGAGAGCAGAACAGAAGGCTTCCTCGCCTCCTACAGATGGGATGGGGGAAGAATCTGCGGAACACTGGTAGATCCACGTCCTTCATGAGCCTTTCGGTGACTTGCCCCATTTCGCGTGGCTTTCCCAGTAAGGTAAGAAAGAAGCGAGCTAGGTTGGGCAGAGTTCCTGCTTCTAGCAATCATAGGGAAGGAGCAGGTTCTCATTTACTAACACAGATTTAAATAGCAAAACATGTTACAGCAAATGTCTGGGTAATTACTTGGTATCAGGCTGAATTCCAAGTGATACTCCTCTGGATGGCTCTCCAGGGGAGGACTATGTCACAGAAGTTTTCACCAGGACCAGAGTCCCCCTGGGTCCAAAGCCTCACCAAGACTTCTGCATATTTCCACAAGCTATCAACCAATCAGCTCAAGTACGCCATGGACATGCGTCATGAGGGCAGCCCCAAACCTGAGCTTCATCTTCTTGGAGTCTAACATTTTCCCTTACAGACATCAATGATTCACCCTCTACCTGCTTTTAAATCTCTGGAGGAAGGTTTATAATACTACTAATGCTCAGACAAGACCCCTATCAAACAAACCACAACAGCAATAAAAAAAAAAAAAGACAGGACTCTGGGAAAGCCAGGGTATAAGCAGTTTCTATACAGTGTTTCAAGTGAGTGCAGCATGCAGCCTGGCTGAGAGCCACCGGGGATGCTGTCCCTCTATCAGAAGAGACCGAGCAGCACGTGCTGGAAGCACTCCCAGTGGGCAATGTAGGAAGGTGGTTAGGACGGCGTAAGCTGAAGTCAGGTAGCCTGACCTGATTCTTCTCCTTACTGGATATTGGTTAAACCACTTAAACAGTCTTAGTCTTTCCAGGGCAATCAAGGCCATCCATAAAGAAAAATTGTAAGGGCTACCCATGCTCCAGCAGCTGGCCCTCCACTCATATGCATACAGGAAACATGAAGTAGCTGAAGCGAGTTTAAAAAAAAAAAGTTGGGAGGAGAAAGTGATGAAGGGAAGAGGAGAGTAATTGGAAGGGAAGGGACCGGGGAGGATTTGATGAAGAGACATCATGTGCACGTATAACATCCTCAAACAATAAGAAAGTGGACTAAAAATAAATTCATTTAAGTAAATCTAGCTGCATAGCTTTGGCGTCCAGTATTTATGATTATCAACCCAGAAAGTCTACTTCTGTTTGGCCCTCTGTCCTTCTGTATCTATTGCAAATGGCGGTGGGCCCGTAGCCCTGCCATGCAGATTCTTGGACTGTGCCCATGGGCGAGAGATCCTGTGTGGCTCAGGAATTTGAATAATCAAAACAGAAGGTACCACGATGATGCCAGTAGTTCCAGAGACTTCTATCACACAAAGTCCCATGCAATGAACTTTTCTGAACAGGGTAACTTTCAACTCATAGCATTCATACAATAAGCTTTACATGACGACCCAGTCAACATTTTAGATCTTGCATGCTTTGTCATTGGTCCATGTCCCAGCTCTCTAGGCCATAAACACCACATTTCTGGCTCTTCAGAAAATTACATGCTGGTGTTTACATGTTTACTTTATAAATAATTTATTTTTTACTGTGAGGATAATTCTGGCCTTGGAAGAATTCTGTTTCTATAACGGACCTTGGAGCCACAAGCTCTATAGCTAAAAAGCAGCTACCTTAGGGCCACACAATCATGTAGAGATAGGCCTAAATCTTAATGTTCTTGTGCCGTGTTCATTTTTGTTTCTGCTTTCTCATGTTGTCTCTGTATATAAGTCTCTCATATACTTTACTATTGTTAAAAAATGAACCCATTTCACTCCATTGACTTTCTCTGCATGCTGTGAGAAATCAGAGACAGGTTTTAAGTATAAACTTCTCCTTTTCCCATGTTTGAGATGCTTTGGAGAATTGGTGTCACGATTCCTCAGCTTGTTCCTCTATCAACTTAAAGAGCACAAGAAAACGTAAGTTTCTGAGCCAACAACAGGTCAGTGTTCTTCCATCTACTGCTACAGCCAGGCAGTTCATGCATGTAGCCACACAGGAGACTTTCCTCCTTCGTCCCCAGAGTAAAGCCAGAGGAGGTCTGCAGAATGGCAAGCTCTCAGCTCATCCTGGCTGGAAGTCGAGTGTCTTTCATAGCCTGCCTTGACAGCTTTATCTATAGTAACTTCCCTCACAAAGGAGGCTCTCACAGGCTCCAGCCACGAACCCCTACTTCTGGGATTTCAGGAAACTGGGGGTGAAATGGGCAGAACAAGAATTTGTCCAAAGACCAAACAGGACAGGAGGTTCCCACTGCTTGGAAAAATCTGTGTGTTCCAAGACGTGCAGAACAAAGACCTAAATGTGGTTATTTTGGCAAGAAAAGGAAGGTTTAGATTATCCTTTTCCACGCCGTGAAAGTGGCCACCTAAGATGTGAGTGCTGAAGGCACATCTGTTTTAAGCACTAAGAGAGCCACAGTGAAGGCGCAGGCCCCACCGTGGTCTTTGGTGCTCAGGCACAGCCTTAGCGACCAGGAAGCTGCAGCTGTCGGATGCACAGATTCTAAGGCCCTGCCTCTCCCTTTCATCTAAGTGTTTGAAATGTGACAGCGGGCACTGGCTGCACTGGATGTTTTCTTCAGCGGCCACCAGCAGCTCTAAAGCGTCCTGCAAGGGCTACATTTTGGCTCCCTAAAGTATTATTTTTGGAGAGGGTGTTTGGGAAATGACAGAATGAAAATAGCCTCCATGAGCCTCTGCACATCTTTCATGCACTAGGGGCATGAAGTAGTAGAATTTGTTCCGGAGGCATGAGCAACTTTCCCCATCTGGAGCCCAGGTGCACAGGTTCACTCCTTTATCCCAGATAGACCTGTCAGTAGCAGCAAGAACATGAGCCGCCCACCTTGCCAATGCTTGTTTGATAGAAATACTCTCATTTTCTGACGTACAAGTCAAGACAATAATAACATACTAAGAAAAATGAGATTTTTGTAACTTCTTGTTCAGAGGCAATGTGTTATCATGACTAAAGACTTTATTTACATTCTGGACCAAGAGAAACACAAGCCCAAATGCCTAGACTTATCTGTTTTCTGTGTGCGTTTTGAAAGCCTCAGCCTCTTGATTTAGCCTACAAACATAGCTACAGAGCCTATCTGACCACAGTGATTGGCAAAGAAGACAGACACCCAAGGAAAGTCACAAGGCCAGTCACATGCTAGAGAAATACAAATTCGCTGTTTTCCATCACGCGGAATGTTTCTGGATTTTTAATTTATCATTTATCGTTTATTTTATTGTTTGTTTATTTTTACCCCTCGATGTCACATGGGAAAAGCCAGTTCCCCTTTATTTGTGTGTGCGTTTGCAAATGTGGATGCATGTATATGTGCAGGTGTGTGCACGTGTGCATATGTTTGTAAAGGCATAGCTTACCCTCAAGCGTACTTCTCCTTTGCTCTCCACCTTATATATAAAGAGAGGAAATATCTCTCATTGAAACCAGAGCTCAACATTTCGGCTAGGCTTGCTGCAGGAATTCCCTTTTCCTGACAGCGAGTTGCCGTGGCCGCCTAGCTTTTAGGTGAGTTCTAGGCATCCACATTTTAGTCTTTATGGCTGTGAGCAAGCTTTTTTTTTCCTGCTGAGTCATCTCCCAAGCCTCAAATGGCAGCTAGCGATTTTTTTTTGAAAAAAGAATCTACTGAATTATGATTTCCTAATGGCAACACTATGTATTTTGGTCCAAAGGCACCCCTGGTGCAGCCCCACTAGAGAGGTGAATGAGGATAGAGATGAAGAAAAGTTACGGAGAGAATAGATACAAACTTCTTTTGGGGGGAAACTTTCCCAGGGAAAGAAAGATCACACAAATGCCACACCTTTTCCTAACAAAGCAGTTACGACTCTAGCAACACCCTACATAAGAGACTTAATATCTATCCTGGCTAGTATTATGTCAACTCGACACAAGCTAAAATCATTTGAGATGAGAGAATCTCAACTGAGAAAAATGCCTCTATAAAAATCAGACTATAAGCATGCAGGCCTGCGTAGCAGTTTCTTAAATAGTGATTGATGAGGGAGGGCCCAGCCCATTGTGGTCCAGAGTTCTATAGTAAAGCAGGCTGAGCAAGCCTTGATGAGCAAGCCAGTTAGCAGCATTCCTCTAAGACCTCTGCATCAGCTCCTGCCTCCAGGCCCCTTGCCCTGTTTAAGTTCCTGCTCTGACTTCCCTTGATGGTAAGCTGTGATACAGAAATGTACGCTAAATAAACACTTTCCTCCCAATTTGCTTTTGGTCATAGTGTTTTATGACAATAGTAACTAAGACAATGTCTAAGCCTGTTATCCATAGGCCACACTACTCATCAAGCAGAGTGCAATAATGAAGCTACCACATCAGGTGAGAAATCACTAGGGCCAAAGAGAATAGTCAGCCCTCTGTCATCTTCCCAGAGGCCATAATTAGACTGCCACTGTGATACAGGTCAGTCTTACTACTAATCCTGTGGAAATTATTTCTTGGGCTTGACTTGTTCCTCCGTACATCCCATTGAGCCCACTTGTCTTAAGTTGTTACTTTTTATTATTCCTTCACTTGCCTTGAGTTATTACGCCTTTTATTTTTACTTTATAAATATTTGTGTTCTTATACTGTCCATAATTGAAGATTGCTGAGATATATCTGTTCTTAGACACTTTAATGAATCCTGTTCTCTAGCTTCTGAAAAACTGAAAGCACATCTAATTTGTTTTTTTTTTTATTTCTTTTATATCATGTGGGGTTTTTTTTAGGTTGACGTTTAAATTTTGTTTTATAGCATGTATTTCACCTGCCTGTTTTTGGTGTCTGGACCACATGTGTACCTGGTGCTGTGAAAGTCAGAAGAGGGTGTCAGGTCCCCGGAAGTGAGTTATAGACAGTTGTGAGATGCCATGTGGGTGCAGGGAACTGAACCTGGGTCCTCTGCAGGAGCAGCAAGAGCTCCTAAGCACTTAATGAACCATCACCCCAGCACTTAATCCGAATATGTAAGTAGAGCCAAAACGAAAGGACAATATTTACTCAGATTAGAAAATGGCTTCTCTGGCAATGCAATAAATCTGTTTGCACAATGAGCTATAATCCTCCAGCGTACAACCCTGTTGCTTATGGGAGCCCTTGGCAATAATTCTTCACGTGATTTTTTTGTTTGTTTGTTTTGTTTGTTTGTTTTTTTGTCCCTCACATTTTTCATGGATGTAGTGATTGCCACCCTGTGCCCTGTGAAGCACCTGGGATTCTAAAATAACATCCGAGGTAATGTAGGAGAGGCAGGCAGGAGAGGACAGACAATAGGGCTCCTGTGAGCCTCCTATTTCACCAAGAGCTGCCTGCCTTTGGATGTTGTAGGAATTGCCCTTCCCTGTAATGTCACCTCTAGGGGAAAGTCTGAAAACCATCAGTTAAGCCACTTCCTGATGGCGTCAACCTGGTAGGGGACAAGATCATGTCTATGTTGTCTCTCACAGAAGATATTTCTAGGTGAAGTAAGAAAGAAAGAAGGGTCAAAAACTAAGTGTTCAATTGCTAAGTTGGTGTTAATGAGCTTTAAGCTCGAGATAGCCCCGAGTGAAAGGGAAAGTAAACCCAGCATCACTTCCCTGTCAAGTCCCAACACACACGCTGAACTGAGGGAAAGTTCAGGCTGAAGGAAGCCAGTTAAGCAGTATCACAGGTCTTTGGGTTCCTTCAGATTTCAGGGAGTCCTGGAGGAGTCCAATTTTCTGCTTTGGTAACAGGGAAAAAGACCTATTTGCATTCTCTTCTGAGGACTCCTTGTATTTATATCACCTACATTGCAAAGCCAGTATCTACAGGTGGGGCACTTCTGTCCCTGGGTGCTTGTTTTCTCTGGAAAATTTTCTGAAGGAAAAACAATAGCTATTTTTTTTTTCCTTCACCAAGAGGGATTCACAAAGGAGAGGTTGGTAAAGCCTCGGTAGAGTGTGCTGGTATCAGCTTTCAACCCCTGGATCGGAGGTGCAGAGGCAGGCCTTTTCTAAGGCTCGTGCGTTATTGAAGGGCTGCCATTCAAACCAAACATTACACCTTTTACAATGCACAATGAATATCCAGCAATACCTTCTCTTGAATTGATTGGCCCTTTGTTTCCTTTGCTCTAAAACAGAAGCAATGGTAGATTTCATGGAGAGGGCTCATACAAAGTGAATGAAAAAGAATGACAAATGAGGAAAATCACAATGAAGTTAGACAGAGCCTGTAGCACACATGGGCTTAGATGATGATCCCAGCCTAGGAGACCGGGAAGGAAAATCACAGTGGACACAAATGTCACCATACTTTAAAAATAGAGAATGCTAAATGTTTTCTTCCCTCTTATACTTATGATTTTTAACTATTTCAGCAATGTTCAATATAAAAACATTTAACTAAAAGATAATGAACTATTTCCGGTTTTCTTTTTCTTCAATGACATAAAATCAACTTATTATATACATATATATGGAGTTTTATGACCTGACCTGTTGGCATTACTTAAGGAACCAGGAATGAGGAGCTTTTCATATTGAGGCTTCTACACAGTTGGATATTCTCAATACACCTAAAGAAACTTGGAAGCAATGTCTCCTCTCTGTGATACAATTAAATACACAGTGAAGTTAAAATATAAAAGCAATCAAGTTTGTTGGACTTTTTATTTCTGTATAACAGAGATGCAGCTCATTTTCACAAGTCCTCATGCTGTTAGGCCAGCAGATGGCAAAAATAAATAAATAAATAAATAAATAAATAAATAAATAAATAAATAAATAAATAACAAAGAATGAGAAATTTACAAGAGTCTTTGGACTCAAACTTGTCTCTTCACATTTAATGAGATTATTTAGAGTAGCCTAAGCATCCCTGGGGAACTGTTCAG
Organism: Pachyuromys duprasi; assembly: GCA_028658305.1. Classification (NCBI taxonomy): domain Eukaryota; kingdom Metazoa; phylum Chordata; class Mammalia; order Rodentia; family Muridae; genus Pachyuromys; species Pachyuromys duprasi. Next base: position 39,761,398 of record CM053755.1, read on the forward strand.
TCATTTAGATTCTCCCCACCCTCAACAAGATGACGCCTGGCTGAGAGGGAAGCTCCTGCATCTTCATTTTGATAGGGAAAGTGAGTTAGCAGCCCAGTTTCTGATTGAGTGTAGTGAGCTAGGTCCATCCCTTCCTACTTCATGTCTAGGGTTGAAGTCCCATGGTCACTGAGTCACATGATCTGTTCGTTTGCTGCCAGCTCCACCTGCTGGTGGCCTCCAGTGATCTGAGTTTTGGGTCCAATTTTTAGCTCCTTCCTGTAGTTCTTCTCTGTAGCAGAAAACTGCTTCAGATCTTCCTGGTACCAAAGGCCCGGCCTTCTTCCTTTCCATACTTGCCGGTAGGGTCATATTATATGGCCATTTGGGGGAAGTCCTTGTTCTCTATGGAAAAGCTTTATCTGGGGCTAAACTTTCTCTACGTTCCATGAAGCTTCAAAATTCTAATGTACTGGAAGGGAAGCCCTTTAGTGCGTTCTCAGCTTAGGCTCACTATGCTGCACTTGGAGTGTTCAGATGTAGGGTCTTGCCCTCTGGCTACCTCTCTGTGAAGAGCAGAATACTTTCCATGAACTGTGCTCATCTCTCTAATAGTTGCAGGTGTTTTGTCTGCACTTTCTTTATCCAGATGCTTAACTGGCTCATTCTCCATTCTTCACCAAACTGTATATAATTTTCATATTCCTCTAAAGTTGAATTCTCGTTGTAAAGGTCAGTAAGTGAAATGAGCAATAGGCACACCATAGCGACACTTTTAAGCTGTCTTAAAATGTTCTCTCTGCCATTCAACTTGGTCCATTACCTTTTTTTTCAGCCTCACTGAAGCTTATAAAGCATAAAGAGAATGCAGTCAGATTCACGGACAGAATGTAACCCGGACAACCTCTAACCGAGTTCCCTGATGACACCTCACGAGCTGAGCCTCCGCTGTCCACATTCTTCCCAGCATTCCAGTCCTCCACAGTCCTACCGGCATGACTCACCGTGCTCTGACCACAGCGTTCTAGGGTTTTCTACTCCGCAGTTCCAAACTCTTCCACATTCCTCTGGAAAACCTGTTCCAAAAGCCAACAAATGGCATGGCCGCATTTATCACAGACAACAGGACTGCTCTTTGGTACCAGCTTTATGGACTATTTGCTTTTCTCGGTGCTGTGAGAAGCTAGGTGTCAATAATAGCTTGAGGAATGAAGAGTTTGTTTTGATATGCAGCCCTTTGGGAAATGCATGATGGGAAATGCATATCTGGAAGCAGAGAAGTTCGCTTCCTCCTTTACTCCTTCTTATCTGGTCTGAGCCCCAGACCCTGGCACAGTGTCATCCGCATTCAGGGCGGAGCTCCAAGCCTCAGGGAAAGCATTCTGAACATGCGCCTCCACGGGCTACCGCTTGTCACCTAAGTGATCTACATCTCCTCAAGTTGACAACGAAGGTAAATGATCACACCGAGGCGACTGCTCCCTTCTCTTACTTCCTATTAATGACAAGGAAAATATCAAAAGAAGAAAAGAGGCCGAAGTGGGGGCTGGGGAGACAGCTCACGGACTCATGCAGTCGAAGTGCATAAGAACCAGAGCGTGAAGCCCAAATCCCATATTAAGAACATAGGCGGGCATGGCCCCTGCCTGTAATCCCAGCACTCAGCCAGCAGACGGGATCCTTGGAGCAAGCTAGCGTACCGCGACCTGGGTTCAAGTGAGAGACCTTGCCTCGATAAATAAGATGGCTAACAACTAAAGAAGACACATGATACTAACTATAGACCCCCTCATACTTGCACACACATGTGCATACATGCCCACATAAATGTGAACACCCTTACCTACACCTACACACACCACATACTTCACATGTAAAAAAAAAAAAAAAGAAAAGAAAAGAAAAGAAAAATGGGTCTTTTATTCTTTCCAGCCAGCATATTTTTCACAAGAGCTGCCATAAGCACCGGTTGGGGAGGTGTGGGGGAGGAGTTGCCGCAGGGTGAGGATCACCTGTGGTGAGCTGACCTTCTCATCAAGACAGCTGGTGGAGGGCTCCACTGTGCTGACTGCCAGCAAATGGTGTCAAACTCTAGTGTGCACCGCCCCTGGATTGTAACAAGGCGGCCAGGATGACTGCTGAGGAGGAAGAGATTTTTCAACTAAAATGGCCAAAGAAATTCAAGAGAAAGATGATGAGAGAAAAATGAGTCCCTAAGTCGGCAGTTCCAGCACAGGGAGCTTCTTGCCTGCATTGCACTAACCCTGGAAACATGGGGTAGATCGGGTGGCTGTATGCTAGAGCCGAAGAAGATGGTGGTCTATCTGAGAAAGATGGAAAGCCAGAAAAGCAAGTAAGTCATTACCCGTACCTCATGTAATAACAGTGTTTACTGTTCAATGTTAAAACACATTGTGGTGATGGTTTGGGTGAGAATGGCCCTCATAGGCTCACAGATTTGAATACGGGGTCACCAGGGAGTGGCACTGTTTGAAAAGATTGGGAGGTGTGGCCATGTTAGAGGAAGGCCATCACTGGGAGCAGGCTTTGAGGTTTCAGTAAGCCCATTCCAAGCCCAGAGTCTCTGTCTTCCTGCTGCCTGTGGCTCCAGAGGCAGAATTCTCAGCCACCTCTCCAGCAGCACCCTGTCTGCCTGCAGGCCACCATGCTTCCCACCAGCCAGTAATGAACTAAATCTGCTCTAAGCCCGACCCAGTTAACTGCTTTCCTTTACAAGAGTTGCCATGGTCATGGTGTCTCTCCACAGCAATGGAACACTGACGAAGACCTCTTTACACATACATACCTTGACCAATTTTTACCTTCACAATAGCCTTGGGTGGTATCTCTTGCAAATGAGGAAACTGAAGTTCATAGTAATTGTTTTACTTCTCCTTGATATTGAACGAGGATTGCTGGAAAACCCCCATGCCATTCTCCTGTGCCACGCCGTCTTGTTAGGAATTGGGAAGACAGCTTAAATGCTGTCTTCCACTGGCTAGAATTTGCTCTTCTGCCTGAGTACCCCAAGCACTTCAATATGAATCACTTTTCAGCATTACCTCTCATGCCCACACCCCTCTTAAAATGCAAAACAGGAAAAGCGAGCCCTGTGACCTTTTTAAGGTGCATAGTCAGGGAATCATTTTACATGGCCTCAGTGCATCACCACAGGAACGTGGTTCTTCCGTGAAAACAAATGACAGGAGAGTTCACTTGTCACCACTCTCTTCCAAACAAGTGAGGAACAAGGGTAACGTGGTGAGCTTACAATAAACGGGAGAAGATGTAAGCTATAGAGGCTTTTAAAAATAAGTCCAAATATTTGGCTGGGGCCCAGGAGACATTATTCTTGCTCCATTAGGATTCTCTCCTACACAGTTTTCCAGAGGAGGGTGAAATTCCTTGGTTCATGTTATAAACATCCATCTTCTAAATCACGCCCCTAATAGAAAGAACAGAAGACAAAGCATGTGCCTTAAGTCATCTGTCTGCTGAACGTGCTCCGCACGCTGTAATATAGCATGTGAGGTCAGCCTTTGTGTCAAAGACCAAATGCTCAAGTGTAAGGAGATGGGAGGAAAGAGACAGAGTCCACATGGCCTGCCTTGGGGAGGGCGGGTCCTCCTGGGAAGGGTGTCTTGGAAAAGGTTTGCTAGGGTAACATCCTTGGCTTTGTAGAAGGAGAAGCCAAGGGATTCCTTGTCTAATCTATCAAATTGATACAGTCTGGAAGCAGTTCACAGTGACAGATGTCACCCTCCTGCTCTGTCCAGCTTCTAATCATTCCAAATTATCCAAATAACCACCACCCATCTCCATCACTCTAGATCCCAGGGAGAAAAGGTTGGACCTGTGCTGGCAAAACCAGCAAGTAAGTAAATTGGTTCCACCTGCCATCCTTTTTCCTCTCCACTCAAATAAATCTTCCAGCTTTTCTGTTCTCACCAAGAAGCCAAACAATATATCCATTCAGTCTCAGGATTTCATTTTCAGACGTCCATGTAGGATCCGGACCTAGATGACTTTGCCCAAGTAACTGATAAGTGGCGATTTGTCTTGCTTATGTTAATGCCTCATACCTTACTTCCCAGACCTCAAATCCATGACTTCTCTGTGCTGCTAAACTCAAGCGGAGAAACTAGGTGAGGCCACCCTCACTGAGTTCTGGAAAGCCAGAGGCCTCCCTTCAAATCCTGCTTCTATTTGGCTGAGTGACTAATAATGATGATGATAACAATGACACTATCTCTGCCACGCGGTAAGTAGGCCAAGGCCTATGCTAAGCATTTAGGGCTTTAGAGTGGTTATCATAGAAAAACAATCACCATTATTTTTAGATTTCCTGGTACCATTGGTACCTCATCTCATTTTCCCATGGCTATCAAATTTGAAAACAGAACAAAACAGCAACATCAACTTCATAAAATTGAAAGCGTTGTTCCTGTTTCCCAGGCGAGGGTAATTAAGAGGACTATGTGCGTCAGGATTTGATAGCATACTTTCTCTTCAATGGGAAATTCGTGACGAAGAAAAAAAAATAGATGGCAGTGAGGCAGCGTAAAAGGGCAAGGAAAATTAAGGGGGCATGGGAAGAAAAAGGAGTCCTTCATTTTTGAGTCTGTTTGAAGCCCCTTGCTGAGAGTCCAGAATTTGAGCAAAATTAACATTTGCGATGAAGCTTGCCTATATAGAAAGAGTATACCTTCTACATAAGGATGTTTCAACATGACGCACAACATGCCAATGGATCATGCTTAAGGCCTGGGTGCACATGGCCTCAAATATGACCTTACTCCTTTCCCAGATACTTTCTGGGACTCTCACAGACAAGACCATATACTTTTGTCATAATTCCCCATGCCACCCTTGTGACCTTTACCTTACTAACTGTAATCCCATCCCACGTGTCTCAGGAAGCACCCTGTGATTTCATTAAATTCTTTAGCAACCTTTTAAGATGTGACTTCAGAAGCCACTAGAATTGCACACATGCTATTATAACAACACTTAAATGTGACTCTCTCTTGAGACGCCCAAGCCTACACTTGGGTGGGTCTTATCCTTTCCCCAAGGAAAAAGTTTTATTTCTAATAGCCACTGTACTTGAACGCACTAAAAATATTTTTAAAATAAACTCCAACTCTGTTTTTTTTTTTTATGGACTTGTTCTGAAATTCTCTTCTGCAGAAAATTCAAGCATCAAGAATCCCAACTTCGCCTGAGTGAGGTTTCTGAAAGCTTCCCCTTGGGTTCCTACAGCAGGCCCCTGGAGCTGGGTTTCCAGCTCCGTTCCACTGCTGCTGATACCAGCAGTTGAAAGGGCAGGTAAGAAAATCCCTGGGGCAAATGAGGACAGGAAGAAAGGAAGCAGGATGATATGGCCCAGTCCTTGGGCAAAGACTGCTTACTCTGGCACTGGTAGATAACTCATGACATTTGCTCCAATGATTACTCCACTGGCAACAGAGGAAAGCTGCCTCACCTTGAATTTGGGGTCCTTTTATAGAAGACTGGCCAGAGCAGTTACCAAAGCAGAGAGTACAAACGTAGCTCTGTAACTGGAATTTCACAGCAAAAGGCCGGCTCACACAGTTCCAACAAGCTAAGCCTGATTACCCATCGCAAGATGCCAGTTAGCGATGAGCGATGGCGACAAGTGGGGAGAGCTTTAATCAGTGTGGCCACAGTGGGGAGAACAGATAAGGGTGCCCTGTGACTCTCAAGTCGCTCTTCAGGGTATTGATGTGACCTTTAAATCTAAACAGGGGAAGAATTGGCCATGGGTAAGAGGTATGCATAATTAAGCTGTCTTGATCTTCCCCGTCATCTTAGTTACAGTCCTGAGTGATTCATAAATTGATAATCTGTTAACCGTTATCGTAGCCTGAAGGGCCCAATGCGGTTCTTACACCAGGGTACTCAAGAACTTGTACAGTTCTTGCTCTAGACAATGATTTGACTCTATGCCTTTAGCCTTCCAGCGGGACAGTTAGGCAGACAGACACTACTCAGTGATCACTATGTCTGCAGAGCCAAGCAGGAGTCAGACCATAGTAAAGGAAACGGATGGACAAGAAATACAAGCAAGGGTGCCAGGATGTGCCCTGCATTTAGTTACTCCAGTGAGCCTAAGAGAGAAGTTAGTGTTCTCTGGATACAAGCAGTGTCTAAACGCCCTCACAGCTTTACCCCTGACTTCCTAACATACTGACTTAGTCATCTTGAACAAATCTGTGAAGCCCTCCACCTTTTTTTTTTTTGAAACAGGGTTTCTCTGTTTAGCCCTGGCTGTCCTGAAACTTGCTCTATAGACCAGGCTGGCCTCAATCTCGGAGATCTGCCTGCATATACCTCCCAAATGCTGGGATTAAAGACTTACGCCACCACTGCCCAGCCTGTGGACCCCTTTTAAGTTCATTTACTCATCTAAAATGGAAGTATTAGTGCCTGCTCTTCCCTAAAGACCACTGTGGACATCTGTGCTGGGGTTAGTCTTTGTAAACTTTAAGACACGTGTACAAAGGGAAGGGGGTTAATGGGTCATAGGCAGATCCTTTCGAGTTAAGACGTGAAGACTATGATGTAAAGCCTCCAGCTGCTCCGTGTGGCTTGTTTTTGTTCCTCACAACTATTTGGAATCAGTGACGGCTCCTCCTAAGCATGTCCTCAACAGGTACCATTATCTTATTTTTCAGCTGATCAGAGTCTGGCTGAAGGATGAAAGACTTCTCCTTCAATCTGGCAGTCATTTGCTTCCTCACTCCAAAGTTACTGAGCAAGGTCAAATTGAGGGAAGCAAATTCCTAAGGAAAGGGTTCCCTGATCTTCTGGGAGAAATTACTTCATAGCTAGAATGATGTGTTGAGGCGACCACCCCCAACCCACCCACACACGTGCACACCAACGCTTTCTTTTCCATAGGATTTCTGTGAGTTAAGCCAAAGGTGGATTGTATTGACCAGGGCAGTAGCTGTGACCTTTTTTTATGGATGGGTTCTGGTGCCCTTTGTCGATGCTCTGATCTCACTGGCCTTCTTTCTTATGGGGTGGGTGAGCTCTGTCTTCAGTCATTGATTTAAAGTAATCATAGCTCATCCTGTCCAAACATTGGACTGTGTACACAGGTGGACAGACCATCTATCTTCAAGCGCTTAAATCCTGGCTGCTTTTGCATATCAGTATACATCGACCATAAAACTGCCAAAATATAGTAGTCATCACCCAATGAGTGCTCAGAAACAATTTCTCAACGGTTAGCAAAATAGAAAAGAAACATTCAGTTCTGGAATCTATACTATGATGACTGTTGAGAAAATGAATTGAATGCCATCTTTGAAGTGAGTCAAGTTTGTGGACATCTTTGGAAAGTTCCATGTCTACTGGAACTCATTAACAGTGTGGTCTTGAATAAGTTGCTTCACTTTCTAAAACCTTTAGCTTAGTCTCTTCATCTAAAGATGAGTGTAAGGCATAAAACTATATCATCTTTCTACAATGTATTTATTTCAATTCTAATATATAATTATTCCTTTTCCTACCATCTAGGAGTCAGTGATAAGGCATATCTCTTACTTCATGTTATCATTAACAATGTGTCATGAACATAGTGATTGTTTGACACGTATTTACTGCCTGGAAAGGAAGGGTCAATGGCAGGAATTCAGAGAAGTTCCTTACCATATTGATTTCTTGCTGACTGCCCTAATGAACCCCCTCATTTTATAATGAGTGCACTGGACAGGGGAAAAACTCATCCCAGGAAAAGGACCCATGCCACAGAGTAGACCTGATAATAGATAGAACCAAGCTTTCCTAAATCCCAGCTCATTCTCCTTTTCATTAAACGTGGAACAGCCCCCTAAATCTTGTTTGTACTTATTTAAGGGTTAAAAAAAAAAAAGGTAAGTGATTTAAAAAAATTGCATCATTAGTTATTGGGTGAATTATCACACTGCTGGTCTCAATTCAATAAAGTCCCATTTTTAAAAATGTTCAATTGAGAGCATACTCTGCCTTGAAAGTAAAAGAAAATTGCATGTCCTAGGAACATGTGAATGTATAAAAATACTCTTGATAGACAGTGACAGACTATCACCTCAAAAAAGGATGGTCTTCAAGGGAATTTCAGTTGAGGGAAGGCCGGAAAGAGGGGAGGGAGCCAGCAATGTGGTTGATTTGGGAAGCAGAAGTTAGCAGGAAGGGTGGGGGGGCACTCACATCACTCTTGCTGCAGAGAATGGAAAGAGGAGAAAGGGGAGATGGAGGCTCTAGATTCATAGTCTCCCAATTACCCATGGAGACCCTGTCTCAGAACAACAACAATAATAATGCAGAACAGTTCTTCAATATGGAAAGGCCAATAAAATATACCAACAATGGATGCTACCCAACTTGAGACCCACCCCATGGGAAAGAGCCAGCCCCTGACACTATTAATGACGCTCTGCTCTGCTTGCACCCAGGAGCCTAGCATAATCGTCTTCTGAAAGGCTTCATCCAGCAACTGATGGAAACAGATGTGGAGACACACAGCCAAACAATAGGTCGAGCTCACGGAGTTTTGTGGAAGAGTGGGAGGAAGGAGAGAGCTGGAGGGATCAAGGACACCGCAAGAAGACCTACAGAGTCAACTAACCTGGGCCATGGGAGCTCACAGAGACTGAACCACCAACCAAAGAGCTTTCATGGGCTGGACCTAGACCCCTACACAAATGCAGCAAAGTTCTTCATGTGGGTCCCCTAACAATTAGGGCAGGGGCTGTCTGTGGCTCTATTACCTGACTCTGGATCCCTTTCCTCTAACTCTATTGTCTTCCCTAGGTGAGCTGCCTTGTCTGGCCTCAGTGGGAGAGGATGCACCTACTCCTGCTGCAACTTGATACACTGGGTGGGTTGGTACCTATGGGGGGGGGCTCCTCCTCTCTGAGGATAAGGGGATGTAGGGTGAGGGAGGGGTGAGAGGATGAAAAGGTGGGGTTGGGAGGAGAGGAGGTAGGGGGAGGCCGCAACTAGGATGTAAAGTGAATAAAAAATAAATAATAATAAAAATGGAGGAGGATCCTGTACTTAGAAAACACCAATAAAATATACCAACAGTAGATGGTACCTGAAAAATAAAATAAAATAATGAGATAAAATTATGATATAAAACAACCCAGAAAAGGCATGAGGGCAGAAGAAAGCTTCCAGGCCTGTCTTAAAGCATCCTGATAGCCAGAGAGCAGGAACATGAAGAGAAACAATTTGTTATCTGGAATAGGAACAGCCAGAAGAAGTGGCAACCAGGGACTAAGTGAAGAGAGAAACTGTTACAAAAGAAAAGAGAGGCCAGCTGTGTTTAACAATGAAGACTCAGCCCTTAACTACTCTTGCACTTAGGAAGTATGAAAGTTAGACTTTTGGGGCAAGAGTTGCTTTAGGAGATAGTTGTGGGTATCAAAGCATGATTAGAAGGCTTTGTGGAAGAATGAGAAATATGGTAACTGTAAATATAGAAACCATATAGAGGCTTTATTATTGCAACTGCTCTTTTCTTCCTTCTCATCTTTCTCCTCCTCCTTTTTATTTTCCCTCTCTTCTTCCAGAGAAGTGGAGCTATGGAATGAGGGATGTGCCTGAGTGACTTTGGAAGCGATCACAGTACAGAAAGAAATACTGAGTAAAGAGAGGGGATGGTTACAGCCATATATTTCAAGTTGATGAGAGAAGAAGGAAATACAGTGACCCTATATTGAGAAGTTAGCCTCAAGTATGAACCTGGTTAATTCATTACAACTAGAGGGTAGAACATGTATGGGTGTGTATGTGTGTGTGTGTATGGATATAATCTGCATGACTTTTGAAAGTTCTCTCATCAGCTGAAAGAAATATTAAGAGACACATTGGAAGGTTAAGGAAAAAGAAGGGTTATACAATGATTGCAAAGGAAATGATAACCTAGAAAAATGAAATAGGGTCACTAGGTGAGTTACACACTAGCTGGACAGCTAGGTTCAATATGTAGCACCATCCCCAGCCTCATCCAAATGAGTGATGACACAAGAACCTGAGAAAAGCGTCAAATTGAAAATAATTCAAGACAATAAAGCATACAGCTCAGCCTGTGAGAGTTGGATCCATATTCAGTTGTGTATATCTGGCCATTTTCATGCAGTTTCATTGAAGGAAACCATAAAAAATGTGATTTAAGCATCTTTCCTGGCAACCTGAAAGAGGGCTTCAATATTTGCCAGATGGTAGAATTATAGACTCACCTCCTTGGAAAACTCTACTAAGAAGGGATTTTTATTGCGTGTTTCATGTTTCATCTCTGAGTGCAATGCCATCTTCTTTATTGGTGCCTTGTCATTCCTTACAGGTTTTTACACATGACTTTCCCAGCATCCATCACTCTAACAACCTCTCTTCTAATTTTCCACTCGGAGATTCTTCTCTTACATTCCTCCTAACGACGTCTCAGTGATTTCTTATGTTGACAAACTTTTGCTATCCCACAAAGGTTCTTCCCACAAACTCCAGAGAAGTATCTGGTCAGACAAATAATATATGTGAAACTGGTCCATCTGTCTGGAAGATTTTGAAATACGTTACAGGATTGAATCCTACTCGTATATAAGACACTGAGCACAGGTCCTGCTTGTCTCCTCCTTGTCCTCCCCCTCCTCAGCCTCTCCCTTCCCCCTCCTGTTCCTCCTTCTCTCCTTTCTCTTCCTTCTCCTTCCTAAAGAGACTAACTCAGTTCTTCCAACTCTTCATTTTGAAACTCATTTAGAAACAGATTTTTGCTGCCTTTGTCAGATTGGGAAGAATAGTGACACCAGGTTAGTTTGGGAAAGGAACTGACACAAACATCTCCTTCAAAAATGAGCTTTATTAGGAGAAAGAGCCCTAGAACCATGATCGTGTTTTGAGGTGACAGACCTCTAGAAAGGAACAGTACATTATATCAGAGACAACATGCATGGAGTCTTAAAGGGAAAGAGGTGTTTCCCTTTAAGACCTAGAGGGATGCTCCATCAAGAGGGATAGCTTAAGATAAGAACAAAAGAGGTAGCCATCATGGACAGGATCATGGGGGTTTCAGGGGGTGATGGGAAGTTTCATACCACATGACTCAGTTCAACGTAGTCTGTGTGACAAAAGCATGAAAGAGCCAGGCACTGGGTAAAACCATAAATTACAGGCTGGAAGAGCCACAGCATTGAGCAGCTTCATAACCGTAGGAGATAGGGGTCACCAGAAGGATGTGGTCTGATGCAGACTGTGCGATCTCTTAGAGTGACTCCCGTCAGGCTAACAAGCTAATACGTATGTACAATCTTACTCCCATGCCCCTTGAGGGCATAAAGTGTGTCACATAAAATAGTCTTTCCCCCTTGGGGGAAGAGACTACTGAGCCATTATCAGTGAATGTTCAAAAGGAATAGGTTTTAAAAAAAATCAATCTAATTCAAGTGGGATGCAGTGGGCCTCCGAACTTCCTATCAGTGTGCAGGAAGAATGGCTGATAATGTGATTATTTTATGATGTGTGGTAATATATCCATGTTCACATCATACCCTGACTTGTGATGCTCAGTGCAGATATTGCAGGCTACTATCGTCAGAGGCCGATGTGCAGGGTTCAAATAGTGTGTGAAGAGAAGCCTGTAAAGGATCTAAGTGTGTTAGTCAGAGGCAGATAATAACTAGGTGCTCTGAGTGGAGAAATACTTAATGGCAAAGGTGAGGAGACTGTGAGAGAGGCCCTTGACAGGAAAAAAACCAATAATTTCCTTTCTCTCGGTGGCAGCCCTTCTGCCCTGTCTCTACACCTTTTCCTCCTCAAAATCAGCTTGCTCTCAGAATAAACCTCTACTGTATGCTTCATGTGACCTGAAATCTGGGTATTGAATACAGTATTCACTCTTGACAATTTCACTCTTTGCTTTGGTGTGCCATTCTATATCAATCTCTGCTCTCTTACGATAAGCTTGAAGTTGTAGGAATTCAAGGAGAACATATATGTTAGCCATATTCTCTCTGGAACATGAGAATATGAAGTACAGATTGAAAGCCATGAAATCCAGCGTGTGCCTGGACAGATATCTTACAGCTAAGGACGAGAGTACTGTGCCCTGCCACAGGGTTTCTATGAGGAAGGAGGCCAGGACCCCATTTCACCCTTATTAAGTGGCCTAGAGCAGTGGTTCTAAACTGTGGGTTGTTACCCATTAAAGGGGTCACATGCCAGATGTCCTGCATATTGAATATTCATATTACAATTCATAACAGCAGCAAAACTGCAGTTTTGAAGTAGCAATAAAAACAATTTCATGGTCGAGGGTCACCACCGCAGGCAGAACTGTGTTACAGGGTTACAGCATTAGGAAGGTTGAGAACCACCGGCCTAGAGAAAAGCCTGCAGAACCCACATGGGCAGAGGGAATTCCTTTGTCTCTTCCTAGGTAAAAAGAGAGCGCATTTCTTGTCCACACTAGCTCTCTCTCACCCTTTTGTTTTAAGGACATGTGCCTGTGTCTTTCTGTGATGCGAGGAAGTAGAACTTAAAGAAGATAGGAGATTTGGTAGGGTAGAGGGATACAGCCTAACTCCTCCTAACCAGTGAGAACAAAGATAGGGACTTTCCCAGCTTAGATCAGTCAAAGCAATGGGGTAAAATAGCTGGGCCCTGGACCCCCTAAGGTATGGTTGTTTCAGAGTCAACCAGCAAGGTAAAGAGCCTTCACATGTATGTGAGAAGATGGGAGAATGTTACTTCAATGAGATCTCCACTCCACCCATACCAGCCCCAAACAAACAAACAAGCAAAAACACACTCCATCTCTCCATGAGCCCAGCAGAGAGCCTTTCTCTGGAATCTGCAGGAATCACATTCTTCACGGGTGAGTAAACTGAGACCAGACGACAGGCACTGTTAACAAGAAGGGAAACCCCAGATAACTCCTCTCCCTAACCCGTACACCAAGGTACCAACATCAGCTGCAGAGCTCAGGGGTAGAAAAGGCAGAGACGTGAAACAAAGCACTGAATCAAACTCAACACATTGGATACTTTGAGATACGTTTGGATTTGTGCCTCAACTTTTCCCTAAACTAAACACTAATCAAAAGATCAAAAAGTTGGCATTGGATATTTGGGGAAACAACAGCAAGGGTTATATTTTGCCTTACACTTCACTTCTTACTTAATTCAATCATATTTTCTGTCCCACCCAGGCCAAATTTCTTAACATCATAATGATTTTCCTCTTGTGAGATGGGATGGCTAAATCTCACAGCATTTGGGGTTAAGAAGGCTAAGGAAGTAGCATTTAAGTGTAAGTTGTCAGCAGTAAGAAGCAGACGGAAAATTAACATGTCCAGGAAGATAGTCAATTATTCATTCCACTTCTTTCATGACCATAATCTTTTTTTGCAAGAGAAAGAGCACATGCCCTTCTTGTACCTTCTCAGCCTTCAGGTCTCACTTCCTCCTGTTAGCCACTGCCAAGTAGGTGGTGTCTATATTTTTCTTTAGTACATTTCCTGTCATTTAGTTTATGGTACTAATCAGGATGTGAACTTATTTGTCAGGCTATTCCTTATCTATGTCCAGCCTCTATTACACTCTCTGAGTTTGGAGCCCTGTCTGTTTTCTCTTTCTCTCTTATGCATCTAATATAACTAAATTGGTGCTGCTTATATTTATTAAATCTTATTTCTTAAGGTTCCGAGCCTGTAGTTAAAGAATCTCAAATAAATCATCTTTTTAGTTTGGCTCTCTCTGCTGCTTGTTTGCTTGCTTTGGTAGTAAGAAAGTGAAAAGTTTTTTAACTTACAGACATTATCAATATAAGCCACAGAAGGGGTATTTTAATATGGGTAACTTTGCGAATTATTGCTATCAACACCAGGAATTTTTTACTTGCCCCATGATGTAAAATCCCCAAAACTGTGTTACTATAGCAACCTACTTTCTACTGAGACAAAAGCAAAAGCAAACCATGAATTAGCATCAGCCATCCCCTGAACTGTGTATCCACCCTGAAGTGAACCTCAGTGTACTAAAAGAATACACCAAATGTTAGGTTATTAACATGTTTGGTTCCTATATATGTGGGGAAAACAAGTGTGTACAAAAACTGCAATTTCAAAACATCAATAGTAACTTTTGAGCTCAAAAACAAAAAGAATTACATTTAAACATAGTGGTTGGCAGTCACATACATAGCATTGGAAATAGTTACACACTAATTTCATTTTTCCCCTCATTTCCCTGTTGACTTTGGCCAAGGTGACTGAAGAGATTCCATGGGGATGACCTCTCACCCCAACCCTGTTTTTTTGAGCAAATCCAGTGGTCAGCTAATTGTCTAGTTCCTGTTATTAGTCAGGGCTCATATGAACCAGTATGGTTTTCCAGAACTAACTAACCTTTAACAGAAAGAAAACCAAATAGCTACCTCTCCTGATAATCTGTTGCATGCAATAGCTTTGTAGAAATTATAACAAAGTCTCAAAAAGCTTCTTGGTTGGGATCCCAAGAGGTCCAATCTGGCCTTAGAGGGCTTCTTAGAAGTATGGACAGCAGAAAGTCACACATAAATAATGGTCTTTCTCATCCACCAGATATACCGCAAATGACTGTTTAATGATATTGAGTTGAAAAAAATAAATTTAAAATGTTTTTGCTCCTCAAAATAGTCCAGTATCAACACCATTAGTTTTCTTAGTCAGAACCTGAAGCCACCCAACTCTACTGACTCACAGTCTGCTAGTTAAGATCTGTCCATCACAAGCATGCTGAAGGATAAGAATCCTCCACTGATCTTGTAGATTCTCTAAATAAACCTTGGTGGAAAAGAAGTCTGGAAAATGTGCACTTAAGGAGGACAAAGATGAAGGAAGTTGATTCATGTCTTAGCCATCACTGTGTGTAGAAAAGTAAGCATATGACATATTTGTTAACTAAATGGGTGGATAAAATGAGAGATTAAGAGACTCTGTGGTAGATGACGTCTTGTGGCATCCAAGTCTCCCTTATTCCTTCATCCTCCTACTTCCGCCCACTTACTAAGTCACATGGGACCAGATAAGAGAAGTCTGGATTTGAGTCTTAGCCCTGTTTCTTTTAGTGTTGGAGATGTTTCTTCAGTCAGAAGTTAACAACAAAAACAAGATATTTTACTATAGGTGTCAAAAGCTAAGAAGGGTATATAGGAGGGAAGAAAAGATAGCCTAAGTTAGGTAAGGGATAGTTGGATGTATGTGATATGGAAGTAGATGAAGGTGGGAATACGGGGAGTGAAAAATCAGGGATGGGAAGATGAGGAATGGGAGTGTACAGGGAAAGGGTTAACCAAAACTAAAGATGTATAAAAAGCCTATGGAACCTCGCTACATTGTAAGATAATTAGAAATGTATAATGTTTTAAAGGAATCTGAATGAAGTTGCCCTGTATGTGTGAATAATGCTTCTCCCAAAATACAAAGGTTATTAAGCAGAGACTCCAGTACCAGGAGCGGAATGGCTCCCTGTGGTTTGTTGGACAGAGAGGCCCCAGAGGTGCCTAAAGCAACACAGGCTATTGTCACTCTCTCGTATGTGTGCCAGAACTAGATGGCGAGACCATATCACTGAAGATAGCACACACTTTGAGTAGAGAACACAGAGCAATCAAACTAGAGCTCCCTTGGAAACTCCCCACCACTGGCTACTTTTTATCGTGTTTGAAGCTGCTATGCAGGCTGCTGGGGAGAAAAAAAAATGTCAGTGAACTTTCCCAGCAGAGGACCTTGTATACTACAATACTAACCTGCCAAATAAAATGTGCCCACTGCTTCAATTGCGGCAGAGACGCTGTGAGGGTAATCGATTGCTTTTTAAAATTGGATTTGAGATTTTCTGCATAGGGAAAAAAAAATCACACCTGGTATTGTAAACCTTCTCAAAATCCCACAGCTGAGGAGGTCATATAGGCCCTAGGGAGGAGCCTATTACTGTTGTTTTGTTAAATGGACAAAATGCCTCCTAAATATGTATGTTTATTCTTGTAGATTAGGGCCACTCTTAACCTCAGTCAGGGAAGCATTGCTTTGTAGTCAGCAACAGTCAATGAAGAGACTCATAAGCGATCAAAGGGCTAAGAATAAATAACTGTTGAATTCTCAGTCCTAAAGTAGAAATCGAGATCAGCTTCTTTGAAGACTCAGCAATGTCACAAAATTCAGGAGAGCCTAGAGGTCATAAGAGCTAAAGAATGATGAGAAATCCTATGACATGCTGCCTCCTGAGCTTGGCATGGACAGTGAACTCATGAAGGCACAGAGCCATGGTTATCAGCAGAAGATCTGTACAAGATCAAACCAGTCAACATTCAAGCAAGGATAGGTAGGGGACCATGACTTCCCATCCTAGCTAAGGAGTTAGTGGCAGTTGATGGCTGCTGGAGGAGGGGGACTTGTTTTTTTTAGAGGGTACAGCCACTGACAAGCTTCCAAGATCCAGAAAACAACCCTACACATGTAAGCAAAGAAAGTTTTTGGGAAGAGAGATAACGGAAGAATTGATTGGATAAATATGATCAAAATTATATACACGTAGGAAATTGTCAAAATTACTATTTGAAACAATGTTAAATGTAAACAATAGATCGGTGCAAAGTTATAAAGTTTGAGCTTACCTAGGCACATTGTCACATGTCTCTTGAGCTCTTCTAGCTCCAGAGCCCATGTGTCTCCTCATTGACCGCTGTCACTCCTGACGTCATAGGCTTGACTTCTCTATCTGGCTTCTTCTGTTTTTCCCCCCACCTCTTCAACCCAAAACACCCTGAGTGTTAAACCTTCTACATTGGCTATGAGAACTCTGGCATTCCTAAATGGAGTCTGTCATCCATCAAGTGTCCTAAAGTCTAAAGGAGTTTGGTGCGGCTTTTTAAAGCAACTTCTGAGATGATAAATAAATAGATAGATAGATAGATAGATAGATAGATAGATAGATAGATAGATAGATAGATAGATAGATAAATGTGTGTTCCCTAGGATGTATATTATTTGACAGGACACTACATTTTTTACCTAAGTATCTGTAGCTTTGTAGTATGCTTATGCCAAGTTCCTCATATTATCATCCTATGAGTACACTCAATAGCTTACTATTATAATAGCACACAACTACTGTACGATACTCACTACTTTACCTTCATTGCATCCAATTTAACTTTTACTCTTTGAGGTTTTTGTCGTTCTTATGCTCTGGGTACCATTAGCAAAATTAAGGATTACAACAGGAGTAAAATCTCAGAACTAGGAGCAAAATGAGACAGACTTCAAAACTAGAAGTTGTGTGTCTGAGAACATGGTAGTAGAGAGTGATAACTGGGATGTATGAGGCCAACTTAGCCTTCTATAGAAAATACTTCTACAGAAGTATTTCTGATGATTCATTATATACTACAAAACAAACAAAAACCAACTGTGTCATTTAATTCTTACAAAAGCCCTAGTTTCTTGTGCTTGGGTCAACTCAACAATGTCTTGAAGTTAGCCTCAGTCATGAGAGTGATCTCATGGGGGCTTTGCACAAAAGCCAAGCTCCATAAGCATCCATTGCATAGGCTCACATCTCAAGGTGAGCTCCTTAAGGGGTGATGCTGTGACCTTGATTCTTGTGTTCTACCAACATCTGTTCAGAGCAGAGCACGAAACAGCACCATATAAATATCTGCCCCTTGACCAAAGTGGTCAGGCAGTCAACAAGATGTGAATATTACTGGAACTATTAACCAGTGACTCAAAAGAAGCAAGCTAGTTCTATGTTGCTACAGATTTTAACTTTCTATGCACAAACTCAATGACTCTATGTGATGTACAGTATTCCAAGCTGTGCCATTTATATTCCCTTTCTTGGCCTTCTTCCTGCTCATCATATCTGTGCACATTGTTCAGGACTACAGTACAGAGCGTCTTTCCCTACTTAACTCAGCATGCAAGATGTGGACACAGGATAAGTTATTTCCCACCCCAAAGACCTTAATGAACACTGGGTATTCATTGATCGGTCTGTTGGGTATCTGTGTGTTTCAGAGCTTCTGCCTGCCCTGTGACTCTTGCCAAGGACGGGAGTAGAAGGGTGTTGCCTTCCAGGATGTCAGCCAGCTTTTCTTCGCAAGAGTAATACTTATTGTTGGAGTTCCCAAGTTGGCTGTTCATGGTCAGGAGCCAGTGAAGATGCTCCCGAGTCTACTATCAAAACCTCACACAAAGTGGTGGGGCTCCTAACTCAGCACATGACTTGGGTCCCAAGACTCATTTCTTATCTCTGTTACCTGAGTCTTGATTATGTAAATCAGTTCTACTCTGGCCAAGTCTGGCTGATTGTAAAAGGAAGGAAAGAAATGTTGACTCAAAGCTGAGAGATGGAACTCGGGCCAGAAAAGCTGCCTCCCACCTCTCTGCCAAGACCTTTCAGATCTGAGCTGCTCTGCCCAACACACACCATTCCTGCTGCAGAGCCAGATGTCAGGGTGGGGTGTCAGACAGCCTATCTAAAGGCAGACACACAGAGGCTAAAGCCGTAGGCGTGTCTCCAGGGAGGATGGTAACAGAGCCAGGAGAGGCAGCAAGGTCTCCTCCTTCAAAATTCAAACCAAGAAAACAGGTCTGATGAACAAAATGCCTCCAAGTTCCATGACTTAGTCACTGTGCCACAGCCAGGGTGTGTCTGAGTTTAGCAGGAGACCCAGCAGTGACCTGGACATCAGGGTCAATGAGTAGGCTCTCACATAGCCATGGCTGTCCCTGGCCTGGTGTGTCTGCAAAATTCCAGACACATTTCCTGAGATAAAATGACATTTATTAAGACATTCTAGACATTAAGAGCAAGTGGCAACAGCCTGCACAGGCCTTAACCCATAATGGATCTGCCAACTTCCAGTAATCTGCAAAGGATGGAAGAAAAGAACAAGCTTTGAGACAACAGCTCTGGTTCTCTTGGCCACTATGCCTTTCTTCTCTCTTCTCCAACCCTGCTTTATTACCATAGCCATATCTGGCCCTATAAGAGGATCAGAACACATTTGGCCAGAATGCTGACAGTGGGAGCAATGTTCTGACCTTGGAACAGCTAGAAGGCCAGCTGAACACACACAGGAGGGAATAAGCCATGGGCTAGTAACCGGAGCTCACTTCCTCTCACCTTAATCTCTAGCTGCATTGTTGCAGGTCTCTGTTGTCTGCTCTACCAACCTCCCTTTCCACACTCACCCAATTCGATCTCCATCCTCAAGACAAAAGGAACATTTTTACATGTAAGTCCAATCATGTCACTATTCTACTTAATCCTGAAATGGTCCCCAGGGTCCTCAGGTGAACTCCCCCCGCCCCCCACTCTCTTTTAGGCATCCATCTCCATGCCTGTTCCCTCACACTGAATGTGCCAGGCTTTCCCAGCCCCTTCCTATACTGGAATCCAACAGACTTCCTCCTAGCTACAGAAGTTGCCTTGAGTTTACTGTTCTGTTTTGGACACCCTGTCAGAATCCCCTTTGTCTTCCATACAGGATGAAGTTTACCTCAACAATTCCTGTTCATTCTGTTTGCCTATCTTCCCCACCCCAAGCTACTTAAACCCAGGTGCCCCTCCCACAGGATCCCTGATATTGGAGCTCTTATCACACTGAATAATATTCTCCTAGTGTTCCAGCAAACACCCCAGGACCCAATTTACTCAACAGTAAGCCAGTTTCTCTACCACTGGGCCTGGTACTTACCAAATAGCCAGTAAATATTTTTTAGTTGAGGGAAGTTAATTAACAAAATCAGTTAATGAAAGCTCTTAAATTATTTGGACATTTGTTTCAGACAAGCTCTGCCCGTCACCATGTGTCCTGGTCTGAAGAGCTATTTTGCATAGAATAGGGACCTGGCAGGTAGCTGTGTAGCATGTCAAACAATGAAAAATGGTAGAGAGAGATGCAATCTCCCTAGGTTAGGGGTCCAGGGATATTTCCCCAGGCTCTTGAGATATGTGGCATTCCCTGCTTCAGCAGAATGATTCACCATTTCAGAGTGATTCAAAGACACAGCCTCTGCCCTACGCAAATTCCTTCATGTTACTTGGAGGCCATAACAAGGGTGTTGCCCAAGGCACAAAGTGAACCAGAAGGATGGTTCAGTGACAATTCTGAGAGGTGTTATGTGGGTGTGTAGGCTCTAACAAAACACATCTTTCCTCCTGATGAGGAAACACCCTTATCTGTAGATATAACATAAGTCATTGAGAGTCAGTTTAATTCCACTTAGCAGAATAATAGCAGTAAATAGACTCTCCTCTAGAGTCTATGACTTGTCATTTAAAATGAAAATTTCTAGAATGTTTCTGAAGCATAAATATCAATGAGTGGCCAGCATTGCCGAAGCCTGACTTCCTGATGCTCAGTGAAATTTAAACATATTATTTACTCATGAGCATTAATAATATTCACTTATTAATTAGCAGCCAGCATTTGCCTAAGTCTGGAAACCTTATGCTCAATGGAATCTAGACACATTGCAATTTACTCATGGGCATTAGTAATATGTTTAGAACAGTATTTTCTTTCACAGACTGTGAGCAGAGTAAAAAATTGTGAAGCTCTAAATATCTTTTCCTAATGAATTTAACAAAGATAAATATATTCATTGTCAGAATAAGATTTAGAAAATTAGTGCCCAGTTGGTCATGAGTCAAAAAGAAGGGGGGCCACCAGAATCATGGGCAGAAAGATAGAGGATGCGAGCTATGAGATGAGAAAAACTCAGGGCCTCTTCAGGACATTCCTTTTTCTCCTGCTGCATTCCTTGGTTCGCAGGGTAGCTGGGCTTCCTAATTTGGAAGTGGCCACGAAGCAAAGCCTGACAGTAAGCCTGCAGTGCCCTGCCATGAACTCCCAAGGAGACAGCCTCCAGCCCTGGTTATACAATGAGCACCTCCAGTTAAGTGTCCAGCTTCTCGCCAGTGCTCGCCTAAAGGAGTTCTAAAGCTCTAGTTCCAAGTACCTGTTCCCTGAAGTGGGATCTCTTGGGATTTACTGGCGGACCTAGCATATACTAATGGCATTAGCCAGCCTTCCTAAGGAAGCAATCCTTGGGAAGTTAGGACAAAAGTTGCATTGAGATTTGATGGTTCTGTCCCATCAAATATGGGGATTTGCAGCGCAGTGCCTACTCTGACTAGTATTGCTATTGAAAGAAATAGTTCCCTGATGGTGCAACTCCTTCTCTTTCCTTTGATGGACAGACTCTTATAACAGAAACGTTGTCTACTCTTTATATCTTCCACCAGCTCTTCCTACCTTTCTCAGCTGGCGTAGTCTCACTTTGGAGAAGGTCATAACATCACTTCTTTTGCATATGCCCACATGCCTAACACACTGTCGGGCTCATCAAAGTCAGATAAGCTTCAAGAGAGGACACAACAGAGAGGTATGAAGGAACAGGAGAACAGACAGGGGAGGGCTCTAACTCATCATTTGCTCATTTAAGCTTATTCGGAGAGCTCTTGCACTTGAGTCCAGGCAGGGAAGCAGCCAAAGCTTCTGGATGGAGTTCTGAGACAGTGTCTTTATCTAACCTCCTCTAACAAACATCTTTAGCAGACATGGCAGGTAGGTATGGGCTCACAGGGGAATGATTCAAAATTTATGTTTGTATTTATTGCATAAATATTGTTTTATCGTTAAATGACATTTAAGCAGAATGCAGATAATCACTGATAGCCAGACACAACTGATGTTACTTTTGAATCGTTTCAGTTGAGGTTGGATGTTGTATCCAGCATGGCCTTGTCCTGGAAAGGTCACTGGGATAAGGGGGAATTAAGAAAGGACAGACCCATGGGCATATGCACAGAGAAGCTGGAGGTGAGTGGGTTGTGCTCACTCTGATGAAGGGAACCTACACAGCAATGTAGAACCTCAGAGTGTTTATTAGAGATGATACAGGAGGGTGGTTAGGTAGTCTGCATGGGAGAAGTCTCAGGATGTAAACCTCCAAAAGAAGGAAGCTGTTTGCTTGCTTTTTAAATTTAATTTTATTTATATATTTATTCATTACAGTTTATTCACTTTGTATCCCTACTGCAGCCCTCTCCCTTGTCTCCTCCCAGTCGTACCAACTGTCCTTCTCCCCCTATGCCCTTTCCTAAGACCCCTCATAAGGGAGGACCTCCTCCCCTTCTATCTGACCCTAGCTTATCAGGTCTCATCAAAGCTGGCTGCATCACCTTCCTCTGTGGCCTGGTAAGGCTGCACCCCCCAACACAGGGGGAGGTGATCAAAGAGCCAGCCACTGAGTTCATGTGAGAGACAGGCCCTGTACTCCTTATTAGGGAACCTACTTGGTAACCGAGCAGCCAATGGGCTTTCTTTGAACAGGGGTTCTAACTCCTGTGCATGCATGGTCCTTGGTTGGAGTATCGGGCTCCCCCTGGGCTCAGGTATTTTGACTCTGTTGTTCTCCTTATGTAGTTCCTGTCCCCTCCAGGTCTTTCTATCCCCCTCTTCTTCCATAAGGATTCCTGCACTCTGCCCAAAGTTTGACTATGAGACTCAGTTTCTCCTTCAATACCCTGGAGGGTAGAGTCTTTCAGAGGTCCTCTGTGGTGGGCTCCTGTCCTGTTCCTTGTCTTCTCCTACTTCCAATGTCTATCCTTTTTGCCCTCCTAAATGAGGATTAAGCATCTTCCCTACAGTCTTCCTTGTTGTTTAGCTTCTTTAGGAGTATAGATTTTAGTATGTTTATCCCATGGTTAACATCCACTTATAAGTGAATATATATCATATATGTCCTTCTGCTTCTGGGTTACCTCACTCAGTATGATCTTTTCTAGTTCCCACAATTTGCCTACAAATTTCATGATTTCCTTGTTTTTAATTGCTGAGTAGTATTCCAATGTGTAAATGTACCACAATTTCTGTATCCATTCCTCAACTGAGGGGCATCTGGGTTGTTTCCAGGTTCTGGCTATTACAAATAAAGCTGCTACAAACATAGCTGAGCAAATGTCCTTGTTGTGTACTTGAGCATCTTTTGGATATATGCCTAGGAGTGGTATAGCTGGATCTTGAGGAATCACTATTCCTAATTGTCTAAGAAAACGCCAAATTTATTTCCAGAGTGGTTGTACAAGTTTACATTCCCACCAGCAATGGAGGAGGGTTCTCCTTTCTCCACAACCTCTCCAGCATGTGTTGTCACTTGAGTTTTTGATCTTAGCCATTCTGACTGGTGTAAGGTGACATCTCAGGGTCGTTTTGATTTGCTGATGGCTAAGGACGTTGAGCATTTCTTTAAGTGTTTTTCTCCCACTCTACAATCCTTTACAGAGAGTTCTCTGTTTAGCTCCATACCCCATTTTTTAATTGGAT
>CM053755.1:39785267-39810752 GCA_028658305.1 Pachyuromys duprasi
TTGATTGTTGATCTTAGAGCCTGTGTGCTGTTGGTGTTCTGTTCAGGAAGTAGTCTCCTGTGCCAATGAGTTCTAGGATCTTTCCCACTTTTTCTTCTAACCGCTTTAATGTCTCTGGTGTTATGTTGAGGTCTTTGATCCACTTGGACTTTAGTTTTGTGCAGGGTGATAAATATGGATCTATTTTCATTTTTCTGCATATAGACATCCAGTTGGTCCAGCACCATTTGTTGAAGAAAAAGTGGAGAGAGCCTTGAACTCATTGGCACAGGAGACAACTTCCTGAACAGAACACCAACAGCACAGGCTCTAAGATCAACAATCAATAAATGGGACCTCATGAAAATGAAAAGCTTCTGTAAAGCAAAGGACATTGTCATCAGAACAAAACAACAGCCTACTGACTGGGAAAAGATCTTCACCAGCCATCCATCTGACAGAGGGCTAATATACAGAATATATAAAGAACTAAAGAAGTTAAACACTAACAAACCAGTAATCCAATTTAAAAACGGGGAACAGAGCTAAACAGAGAATTCTCAACAGAGAAATATTGAATGGCAGAGAAACACTTATAGATATATGCTCAACGTCCTTAGTCATCAGGGAAATGCAAATCAAAACGACCCTGAGATTCCCCCTCACACCCATCAGAAGCTGCTCTCTGTTCACTGTCAATATTTGGACCAGAGGAAGGCTGTACCAGTTCCCATGGGAACTGGTCCTGAACATGGCTGTGCTCCTGTCAATAACACACATTTACCCAGGACTTCATCCTATCCCTCAAACTGGACACCAAATTCCAAAGGTAGAAAATTCTTACCAAACTCTCCATAGATTCCTGTGTCTGGTTTACACTGTATTTTCTTCCTCCTCCAGCCTAAAAGCTTGAAGACACAAGAATTTCAGGACAGAATCTCAACACTTAGCATAGTGCTCAGTACTTAGTGGGCTTTCGCTAAGTGCTTGTTAAATGAACAAAGTATCCCAACCAAGATCTTACCAGAGTGCTTTTTAAGTCAAGGGTATTAGGGTTAGAGAGAGGCTCAGTGGTCAATGAGCACTTGCTGCTCATGGATTCAGTTTTCAACTCCCAAATGTGTCTCACAACCATCTGTAACTCTAGGTTCAGAGGACCCAAGGCCTTCTTTTGGCCTGCATGGGCACCAGGCACACACATGTTGCACATACATACATTCAAGCAAAACACCCATATATAAAAAATAAAACAACAAATATAAAATAAGCTTTTAAATAATCAAGAATAGTTTGTTATTATCACTAGTTTATTACATAATAAATAAAAACTCTCTTGAAAATAGGAAACATTTCAAAGCAGATTATCAGCTATTACCAAGAAGTCTCAAGTCAACACTGGAATGGTACATTTTGCATTTAATTGTAGAAAAGACAGAAGTATGAACACGAAGTTGATGTCATGAATCTTCAGTAGAAGGGCGTGGAAAGAGGAAGCAATGGCAGTGAAGAACTGGGTCTTCGAATGCAGATAGTCAGCTATGGGACACAGAGAAAGGGGCCTGGCATCTATTAAGCAGGATAAGTGTAGCGGTTTAAAGGGAACTTACCAAGGTGACTGCTACCTGCTGCTCATAGGTTTTCAACAGCCTGATACGTTCTTTCTATAGAAATTCTGCCTTTGAGACTATGATGATCATATCTAGTGGGAAAATCATTCTCTGATCAAAAGTAACAGCAACATGTTAGTATGGCATCATTATCCTATGCTGCTCAGAGAGGAAAATTTGCCAGCAGAGGCAATAGGATTTCTGCTCCTCTATAGATTGGATCAAACTATGGCTCTCTCTTATTCTATTTACATTGTCTACTTCCCAATCTGCCCATACATATTTATATGATTGTGCTCTATTTTATTCACAGTTGAAAATTCAACACTTTAATATACCTACTGAACCTCAAAGGGTGATTCTGGGAAAGGCTCAATACACTAAAAATATTTAGTTCAGAATAACTTTTGTTGTAACAGGATGATTTCCTTCCCAGCGGACGTAACCATCTTCCATAACGGAGGGGTGAGTTAAGTTGGCTCCTGGTCCAAGGTGTTGTGACTTTGGACTGTAATGCACATGGCCTAAGCTCTCCTACAGAGGCATTATGGCCTATCTCTTAGTCAGGCAAACTGAATTATTGCTTAAGTAACCCATTCTGAAATTCTCCAGTAATTCTTAGGACTGCTAGAACCCTGTAAGCTTTGGCTTTTGAAAATTAATTGTACATTGTGATGACATAAAGACTTTTTTTAAAGGGTCAACTTAATCTATTTTTGAAGATACATGAAGAAAGAGTATGATGGATAAAGTGGCTATGAATTCCTGGATTATAAATTAGTTAGGTAATAACACAAGAGAGCCCATAAATATCTGGAAATACATAATAAATTATACATTTTGGAAGTATTTCCAACAGAGAAACCTGCTTTAAGCTCATCCATCTCTCACAGCTCTTCTAACCATTCAGTTTATTCCTATGGAATCCTTTCTAATTTCCTTGGTCCCGTGCCCCAACTCTAGTCTGGGTCCTCATCACATCATGCCTAGATTATTGCAGTGCCTCCTCACTGTTCTTCCTGTCTAGGGCTCCTCCTGCCTCTGATCTATTATTCACACAGCTACCAGCTCAAGGCTTTACTGTTGCTAGGGACTTTACTGTTGTTCTTAAGACCCTGTTTCTCATTGCCTTCTGGGTAACGTCCAGATGCATAGACTGCCAGTCTAGATCCCTCAGTCCAGTGTACCCGCCTAACCTTTTCCCTCCCCATTGTCAGACTGGGTACGCACTTTCAGTCCAGGTAAGTCTTCCTTCCTTTTTCATTGTTCTCCGTTTCAAAATTCCACCTTCCTCTCCCCAGATGCCACCTTCCTCTCTGTTTATTTAAACTCAATCCCAGGGTTGTATTTCCACCTTCTAAAGGATCCCCGAACTCCTACGGTCTAAGTGCAATTTTTGATGTTGCATTTTCTAGTTCAACAGAAATGTACTGAAGGTTCCATAAATTGATTCAAGAGGATGGAAGGACATCTTAAGTACCAAGATCCATAGAAGACGACTGAGGCTGAAGTCGGAGAGCCTCGTATGTGACGACATACCCACAGCTACCTCTGCATCCTCACAGCTACAGAAGGGTGGCAAGGAAGCTTCCTCTCCCCTCACCCCATTCACTGGAGAGTCTTTCTGCTCTTGAACTCTCCTTTCCTGTTCCAACACGATGATTAATGTTAAGCTTACACAGCTCCCCTCACTTGCTTTGAAGCAAAAGAATGAGATCGCAGCAGATCCTGCAGGAGAAGGTTGGATTATTTCATTCTGTACTCTATGTGCTAGGGGCTTTCCCGAGTCAACTCGGCCACAGACAGGAGCGCTCTCGTCTCTCTGCTTTTGGCTTTCATTTATTCTTGTTTCTTCATCTGAAAGTTGGGAACATCCGTCTGTCTTGTTCTGTGCTCTTGGTCCTCCTGTAACTTTGCTCCAATAATTGTCTGTTGTTGTTGTTATTGTTTTTTGTTGTTTTCTGTTTCAAAGATTTTCTTTCTCTTACTTCATTCTCTCCACCTTTAAATGAGCATGGACATTTTGTTTACAAAACATTGCAAAAAGTTCTCAGGACCACTCTAGTTAACTTTTTAAAGAGTATTGAAAAGGTAAGATGATAGATATTTGACTCCTGCCCTTTCTTCCAACCAAGAAGACCCTATACCTACTTTCTGTCCCCAAACAAGCCCTATTATAGTTAATATAATGTATGTGTACACACACGCATGCCCCTGTGGTGGAATATTTCATACACATGACTACAGCTGATACTGTACTGTTGTGGTTTCCCAGTCTGCACACTGAAGCACACCAAACACCAAAGTGAACTCATTGGGAGCATAACATAGTTGTTGTTGTTTTACTCTCCCGAGGGGAAGTATACACTCTCCTAATTTAACTTACTTAGATATAACTACTTAATAAATACAAGACTAAGTATTTGGTTTTGCCTTGGGATGCTGAGTAAGTTGTAAAAAAAAGTCTACGAATACCACGAACCAAGAGAGTTTGTGAAATTGATATATAGATTTCAAACACTACAAAACAGTTTAAGCATCCAAATACTGTTGAAGCCCCCAGACATTCTATACCAGATTAATTGCATCCTCTCCTTGGCCTATACTTCCCAGAAGTAACTACTGAAAAATTCCGCGTAGTTTTTATTACAGTTGGTTTTATTCTTACAACACGCATGCATACGTGTATCTGTGTTGCTCAGATCTGAAAGGCGACATTCACCACAGTTTTCACTGAATGACACCTGGCATCCTGGCCAACGTTTTTATCTCTGAGTTTTTCTTATCAGCATTTCATATACTTCTTCAGGGCTGATCAGGTCCATTTTCTTCACTGCAGCCCTCAGATCCCACTCACCAGTGAGTCAGTTCACTTCAACACTCTGATGATCTCAACCTTGCCAACTCTCACACTTTCTCCCAAATCCAGCTTGATTTCTCATATGCTAGGAAGGGTAGCACACACCTTCCTGGATTGTTTCAAGGATCTAATGAGGATCAAGTGTGCATGCCATGTAACCTGACCCTTGTTAGGGAACAATTTATTGAAATACTTTTCATTTTTATTATTCCTTCCTAAACCCTAAACATCATGAGTGTTTGGGAAATATTTGTTGAATATGAAATAAACATTTCTCAGTCAACTTCCAACACAAGTTGATAATGTCCAGGATGGGAATTCCTACTCACTGATCTAAAAATAAAAAAAAATAATAAAATAACAAAATAAAACAAAAACAAAAAAATAGGAAAGTTACTTGTTCTAAAACTAAGAAAACACAAGCATTTTCTCTCCCTGAAAGAGCAAGTAAGATGTTCTGGGGTCTTTGAAACATTTTCAGTAGCAGTGTGTGGGTACCAACTTGGCTGGGCTGCTCCCCCAGCTGGCTTTTGTCAAGTGTTAGTTGGCTGACCTCAAGGCAGCGCTGTCTGCCAGGGAAGACCGCAGGATTAGCTTGGGCCCCAAGTGGAGGCCCATTCCTTTGATGTGCACAGTTGCTTCAGGGCCTGGACCCACCCCTTGCTTAGATGCCAATGGGCTTAGATTCTGCAGGGCTGGCAGGAGTCCCCAGTTTCCCCTTGTCTCTCCATGGAAGAGCCTCTTCACTTGCCTCTTCCCCTATACTGTTTCAAAGGGGGCAGGAGAAGTTAATGGCTGTAAGCGATTATGGCCTTCAACTTATAGTTTTATTCCTGCGTGATTCTGACAGGTTGTTTTCTTATAGAGAAAGTGGTGTGGTTTTTATCTCTTGGCAATCTTTTTGCTCTCACTAGTTTGAGATGTGATACTCTACATGAGGCTGGAGGGAAGAAAGATGTAATCAGTCTCAGCAGGAACTCAATCTCAAATGCCTGTGGTCCCTTGGAAAACTCTCTCTGCATCGCCACCCCTGAACTTCATATTTGCAAGAGAAAGTTGCTACTTATCTTCTAGGATGAACATACTAAACCATGCATCGACAAAGAAACCCCACACATACATACATACATACATACACATACATGTGCCTTTTCAGATTAACAACATATATGTATTTCTACACATCCAAACAAAAGATGAAGAGTGATTGTGATAAGAAATGCAAATCAGCTACTCGATAGCAGTAAAAGTTTATCTCTCCCCTGCCTTGGGTAGCTCAAAGTGACTTATCAAATGTCAATGGTTATACTAACATTTACTTTAGGAAGGAGATAATTACAAGGGTTGAAAAGCCTCCTGAAGCCATCAGATTGTCCACGTATCAGCTGGTTTTCATCCAAACCAGTTTCTAATCTAAAGCAGGAAAGGCTTTACTTTAGAAGCAACCAAGGTCAGAACCTTCTGGGGTTTGTTCTTAAAATGGTTCCATGGCCTTAGTGACCCCATCTAACTTCTGAACTTCAACATGCGGTTTGGCTGCTGACAGCAGAACTAGCCATCCCTTCTAGTTGCAACTTCCACCTATGGAAAATCTAGAGATAGGCATGGCGCTTATTGGTGAGAAACCATGCATTATGAGCTACAATTGTGTCGTTGGTTCACGAGGGCCTGAAAGAGCCAGGGGAAGGTTACATCTAGGTTTGTATGATTACATTGGGAGTCCAGATAACTCTTTTTTAAAAACCTTTTCTCATGCATCTTAGTTATCAGTTTGTCTCAATAGATAGCTTGAAACTTCTTGCTGGTGTTGGTGAGAATAGCAATCAGCTGTCACTCAGGCTTTCCTCACTGTACTCAGAGAGGGGTAGGGCATGCACAGATACCCCTATTTATTTGCATTCTTTTCTGATGTTCTTTGTCTTCTTTTTGGATGGAACTTCATTTGTCATTGACTTCTCTTGCAGAAACTTTGCCTGCCCACGCTTGAAATGCTTGCTTGAGTAAATAATTGTTCTTAACAACTGCTCAACTTCCTTGTTTAAAAATAATTTTTTTAAAGACCACTCATTTGTATACTTAAAAATTCTTAGTAAACTAACTTAACTACTCTTTCCCACACATTACATAATCTTCAACCTTCTTCTTTAGGTACTTTCCCTTGATGTCTCCTTTGAACAGCTACATGGATTTGTTTCCTTAGTCATATAATATTTCAAGTATGAACTTTGGCCCTTTGATCCTAACCCATCCTCCACACTTTTCCTCCAACACTTATTGGGTGCTCTTAGATGTTAGATGCCACATTGGGCCTTGTGGATCTGCAAATGGAAAAGACTTTGGATGGAGGAAATGTCTCTGTACACAAGTCTTTGAAGTAGCGTCAAGGGCTTGCCACCAGGGAGAGAATGACCTCTTTAGTTTACTCCACATTTAAGCTTGAACTTGCAAGAGCTTAGCATGCCAGAGAGAAGGAGGGAGGGGCTTTGAGCTGAATAGTTTTTTGTCAACTTGACACAAGGTAGAGTTACTTGGGAAGAGGGAATCTCAACTGAGAAAATGCCTCCGTAGATAGTTGTATAGGCAAGCCTGTCAGGCATTTTGTTTTTGTTTATTTGTTTGTTTGTTTGTTTTGAGACAGGGTTTCTCTGTGCAGCCCTGACTGTTCTGGAACTCACTCTGTATACCAGGCTGGTCTCAAACTCACAAAGATCCACTTGTCTCAGCCTCCCAAGTACTTGCACTAAAGGTGTGCACCACCACTGCCTGGCTATGACATTTTCTTAAATTAGTGATTGATAAAGGAGGACCCAACCCATTGTGAATGATGCCACCCCTGTACTGGTGGTCCTGGGGTCATAAGGAAGGAGGTTAACAGGCCAGGAAGAGTAAGCCAATAAGCAGCACTTCTCCAAGATTCCTGCTTCAGTTCCTACCTCTAGAATCCTGCCTTGAGTTCCTGCCCTGACCTCCCTTAAAGATGCACTATGATACAAAGTGTAAGATGAAAGAAACTCTTTTCTCTCCAAGTTAATTTTGGTCATGGTGTTTTATCACAACAATACACAAGCTTTAAGGTCAAAGATGTATTGGTATGAGATGCAGGGTTAAGTGATGTGGGAGTATTTGGTGGGGTTAGGTGGAGAGGGTAGTTATTGAAACACATGCATGAACACATGCATCCACACATATAATTGAGAGCCCACTATATGCCAAGCACAGGATTAAGCATGTTCTTTACTGGCCTATTTCACTTTTATGACAGTAATATAAAATAGGATTTTTTAAAGTCATCTTATAAATGAGGAAAGTCTTGTCACTGGTTGAGACTCTGTATGACTCAAGAACTTATCCCAGGCCTAAGGGTGTACCAGGCATCACATCAAAGATTTGATCTTAATGGCTAGTCTAAACCTGTCAAGCATGGTGGTTAGGGTCCTTCCATGACATGTACAGTCTTTGGCCTTTGTCTTGTTGCTAACGGACACCACTGACATCTTCCTAATAGAGTGGTAAAGAGCGCTTACTGAGTTTTGTTGGTATAATGTTCTTGTAGAATGTATACCAGTTACCCTTGTTCATTCAAATGCTGGTTTCTCTACCCCACTATCTGGTTTCAATCTGGACATTGCATTGTGATGTTTATTTTAAGCATCACCTGTCTCAAGTTTGTGTAAACATGCCACCATTTGTTCTCTGTATTTTCAATAAAACAACCAGCCAAATGCTGAGCAATGGAGAGAATAGGGTGGGACATCCTGGTCTGGAGGGGAGGAGAAGGAAGCGAGGGGGAGGAGTTGGAGAAGAGAGATCAGCAGGAGAGGACTTGGAACCATGAGGAGAGATGAATCTGACCTAAGATCTGACTAAAAGCAAATATAATGTGGAAAGTCTCAATGGGAGGAAACTATACGGGCTTGGAGAATTAGGACAGAATCATTGCCTAGCATTGGGCTCTATGTTAACTAAATACATACTAGTCTCTGTGTGGTGATTTGGATATACAGCTGGTTTAGGAATACTGATTAACTAAAAGATAAATCAATAATAAATATTGATATCCAACAACAGAGTTTCAAGAAGCTAACATTACAACAGGAAGTGGAACCAGAGTTGGAGTGAGAAGAGGGCAGAGACAGGAGAAGCAAATAAGGAAGTGGAAATAGCTTGTTCCATGAACAGCAATGAGCTGAAATAAGACAGAATAGCGAAGTACAAAAGTGGATGTAAAGATCCCTCAGAAATAAGCAGGAAAGGATGGGATGACAGCTCTAAGAATATATGTGTATCAGTGGGTTCTGAGGAGAGAGATCACCGGGGTTCGTTCTTACAAGCCATGCAACCTATATATCTAAGACGATTCAAAAAGAAAACAAATTTTTTAACGATACAATAATTTACAAAGTCTTTAGGAGAGCCAGAGAACCAGTTTTAGAAATGTTCCAGACAAAAGCAGGTTTGAATTGCACCAACTGAAGCTGTTCACCACTAGGTATAGTCACTTAGATATCTGGGTATTGGCTTCCCGATATTGCTGTTTTTAGTTTAAACCAACACAAGGTCATTCTTATAGAAGTCTAGAAAAGTATTCCAATATCAAAGCTGGGCTGTCGCTCAGTGGTAGAACTCTTACCTCATATGCATGAGGCATAAGATCATGCTTCGATAGTGCCAAATGAAAATAAATAAAATTCAAAAGGTGTAACGTCCGCCTCGACCAGCAAGGAAAGACACGACACACGAGCTCTTCTTCAAGCAGTTTATTCAGGAGTTTTGAACAATCTTCTTCTTCCTCCTCTTCTTCCTCTTCTTCCCCGAGGAGAGCCCGTCCCAGGAAGAAGTACCCCTGAGCCAGCCAACCCCGGGTAGCCACGTGGGAAGTGCGGATAGGTACACACAAGAGAAGGCGGATCATCAGACACAGCACAGCCAAATAAGGAGTTGTTTATCACAAGAGCACTCGCGTCGGGATGGCGGAAGGCAGAAAACGGTGCCATCTTTAAGGCGCGGCACACGCAGCTCTCCACAAAAAGGTTTTGTCAGAATTACATTCCTTTTTAGACAGTTACGGATGAATTATTTTCTTTGCCTTTTCTAGCTCCTAGAGACTTCTGGCACCCTTGTTTTATCCATTTTCAAAGCCAGTGATGTAGCATGTTCAACCCCCCTTAACTCTCCTCTCTCTACACCCCTCCCCTCAGTACTTATCTCATATTTCCTTCTTTCCTTCTTCCTCCATTCTAATATATAATATAATACAATACAATATAATATAATAATCTTCTCTGACTCTCAGGCCCCTGTCCCTCCCCCATTACATCCATCCCTCCCAGATAATCCAATACAACCTCTCAACCTTCAAATCCTTATCTGGGTCTCACCTACCCAGCCCTTTGTCTGTGTGAAGCACATATTCAGGTGCTGTGGGAACTTGGATATGGACATCTTTGGGAGGCCATTATTCTACTTCCCACAGCACTTCAGCTAATCTCCAACTCCAAGTCAGGACATTCCCTACCTGTTCCTGAAATGCTGGATGTCATGGTACCCACAGTTGGCTAAAACACAAGCATCCATCTTCATTTCCGTAGTTTCCAAATCCCAGCCTCACATGGTTGCCTGCGGTCAGGGAATCTGAATCAAACAAGCAAATAGCTGCAAGGGAGTCTGGCAAAGCAACATCTAACCTTCTTCCTCAGGGATAACATGCCCCATGCCTTGCACTATAGTTTATTTTATATTCCTAGTTTCTTTTCTTTTTTTTTTTCTTTAATCAGCAACTAACAATTTTGAATGACATAGATTGCTCTCATTCTGACCATTGTTTGTTTTTTTATCTCCTGCCATATCAGAAGACTTGGTATGTTTTTTGATATTCTGTAATATGTTCATCTAAACAACAGTTCTGTAAAGAATGATCCCCATGACATTGCCAGGTGCTGGCCAGCTGGACATTAATGAAATTGTAAAGGAACTAAGTGATTCAATTCCTGTTTTCTTTTTTCTATATGCAGTTCTCTCTAAATTCTTATTTGCCCCAGAAGCTTTGATCTATTGCCCCAGGCTGTCACCCTTGCGTAGAGATAGTGGCAGTATGTGCCGAAAAAAGAGCAGGTTGGTCTAGTTTTTTGTTGTTGTTGTTGTTTTGTTTTCAATTATTCAAAGAACAATATGTCGACATGTGCTCATGAAATGCACTCAGGAAGGCTGCTTTTCAAAGTGTGGAGCTAATGCAGGAAACACACACATTTTCAAGCTACAAGGGCAAGATGACTTAACTTTGACATACTATAACCAGTTGTTCTAATCAGTGCTTGATATGACGCAGGTTTCTTGAGTAACACCAGCAGCATTAGTGATAGACATTTAAACTTTTTTCTGTCCAAAGAACCATGGGTAAAATAACAGAGGACTTTGTACCTTAAAAGCTGCATTTCTTACACTGTTAACACTATCGCATGGACAGAACCTCAGCCCCCTGCTCAGATGTGGCCGATTGGCAGCTCAGTCTCCAGGTGGAACTCTGAGTGAAAGGAGAAGAAGCTGCCTCTCTCATGAACTCAGTTGCCTGCTCTTTGATCACTCGCCCCTGATGATGCAGCCTTGCCAGGCCACGCAGAGAGAGGATCTAGGCAGGCCTGATGAGACTTAACAAGCTATGGGCAGGTGGCGATGGTGGAGACCTCCCCTAGTCCACTGAAAGAGGGGAAGAAGGAGGGAGGATGGGACGGGAGGAGTTGATGGAGGGGGTTTCAGTCGGGATATATAATGAATAAATTGTGAAAAAAATTAAAATTAAAATAATATATCATGGGCCAAAGAACAATGTATGTGTGTCTATCTGTGTGTGTGTGTGTGTGTGTACACCCATGCTTATATACACCCCTCTATACATATATACAGGAGAAGGTAGCAAGGCTAAGAAAAGGTGAAATGAGAAGCTACAAAAACAGCAGAAAAAATCTTAGCATTTTGTTGGCCTTCTCCAATCAGCATTCAGACCAAACACATTAAAAAAAAAAAACAACTCTAAAATACACAGGCATTAGCTTTCCTTCCTTCTCAGACAGCACCCCTACGCCTTTCGTTCTAAGTTGCTAACTGTTCTGCAGAAGGGTAAAGAGAGTCTGTGAGTAGGTGTTGCAATCAAATAAAATTGACAACAAAAGACATGGCAGCAGATAATCACAACAGGGGCAATCCAGCCTGGAGGATGATTAGCCAAGTATGCTAAGCAGCAGATCCCACAAATGACTATAATTATTTGTCTTTTAACACAGCCAAACCATCTCACTCTACCTCTTAGAAATGCTCTAGCGTCTATAAATAGACTATGCTCAGCTTCTCATACACATGGAATTCAGCTTAATTCCTTCTCCAAAGTGTCTTAATTTGGGTTCTTAATCTCCATTCCCTTTCTGTCCCTTCCTCCCCTGCAGACCACTGAGGCCAGTTGCTGCCCTTCACTTTCAATTTTTTTTATCATTAGAAACAAAAGTTTGCATCCCCCTCCTGTGCCCACACAACCCACTACACAGTGTTGATGCGCTATTTCCTAAGATTCCATAATGAAATCCCAGCTTCCCCCGGCCCTGTGGAGGTCATCTGGACTCAGGAACCCTGGCGGCTAAGGACTAAGGGTTAAAAGCTGGGATGGGAAGTGAGTGGGAAAGGGACTCTACAGTTTGTTTTTCAGAGTGCTATGCTGTGATTGCGGGGGGGGGGGGGGTGAAGAGCACGGCTAGAGTATGGAAAGTAAGTGGCAGCCACAGCTGGCCAACAGGCCTGTGCCCTATCATAGCATTAACCTTGTGACCTCAATACATGCCGTAGGACAATTAAGGCCGGCAAGTGGCACAGAACTCTCAGCACATGCTTTTCTCCACATAGTTCATCCAGAGCTACAGGGTTGCAAGGAAACCAACCGCTTCCACCGCTGCCACCACCCTCACAAAGAATTCACTGTTTGGAACAGCCAATAGTTTGACTGGTAAATGTTTGGAGTTGAGCCTGGAGAGGAGTCACAAGGCAGCTCAGTGTCTCCCTTGGACGTGCAGAAATACCATCTTCTCCCTCCACCCACCCACCCTGGCATATCTTCATACCTTCTCTGCTCTACCTCAGCCCCACCCTTTCTCAGGACCTTCTGTTCCTGGTAGTGCCATTTCAAAAACAGCCACTGGATTTGGAAACAAGAAAAGGCTTATGGACCCCAAGGAGACAGAACAAAGACTTTTCTAATTCCTATGCCCAGATCTCCAGCTTCTTAACTCCCCACTCTAACTCTGACACAGCTCTCCTTTGTTATTCCTGAGCCTGAAAGCATAGAGTGGTTCAAAAAAGCCTTCAGTCCTGGGACTCTCCCCTTTCTCCTCAGGGAAACTGGTGATGGATGATGGCATAGTGCAGTACCACAGTCTCAGAGATCTCTTTTTGATCATGATCTGGACCATTACCACTGATTACCATGTCTCCCCTCTCTGAAATCTCAATTCCCCTTTGTCACTATTGACATAGCCTCCCTGGCAACATAGTACCTAGCCCTGCTCTTCCTATTTGCGGCCATTCTGACTAGTCACACCATCCAGACCTTAAAAGGCCAGGACAAGGAAAGAACAGCCAGAAAAAGAGCCAAACATATCTATTTCCATCAAGGAAAAACAGCTAACATCTGGGATGCTTAATCTTTGCAATTTCTGGTGCTCTCAGCAGTGCCTGACATTCATTCAACAAATGTTTTTAGGAGCTACCTCTGTGCAGCTGCTGTTCTGGACTCTGAGGAGACAGGGAGAAAAATCTAAAGGCCCTGACCTTGTGTAGCTTCCATCCTAGGGAAGAGCTAGGCCTCGGATAAAAGGACAGGAGCACAGCAATCAGCTAATGACGTAAAGTGGACACATCTCTGCCTCGATTCTCTCTTCTTGCCCTGCATTGGTTCAACCGTGCTTTCTTCCTGACTCTGCACTGCTGAACCTTCCCCGGCTTTCCTTGAGTTGCTCACATCTATGACTAAACCCTTCTGCTGAACTAGCCAGGGCGTCTCTCTTGCTTTCACCAACGGACCTAATACAGGCAGTGACAAATGCAGCTTCACAGAGCTGGACACACTCAGCCACCTCACAGATGTGACTTTTCAGTCTCTTCAGAGAGCAAGTGAGTGGGGCCACATGAACATGGCTGTTCTGCCAGGAGTAAACATTCTAAAGAAACAATTGTTCTTCTCCTTTTGGCTATAATACTACTGAAACTATAGCCCCAAGAAGTTGGAATTTCCTCAGGAGTCTCGCAGGGAAAGGAAAATGCAGGGCCCAGTATCAGCAGGAATATGAACTTGTCTCCTGGAAGGAAATACTAAACAGTTTCTACAACCTCTCAAGAGCACTGCAACAGAGACAAACCTGGCTCACTGAAGGGAAGGCCCACACCATGCTGAGGACTACTTATCTCTACAAACCTCTTGCTATAGATTTATTTTTAAAATTTTATTATTATATTATTATTATTTATTACAATTTATTTGCTCTGTATCCCAGCTATAGCCTCCTCCCTCATCTCCTCCCAGTCCCATCCTCCCTCTTCTCCCCCCATGTCCCTCCCCTAGTCCACTGATAGGGAAGGTCCTCCCCCAACCCCTACAATCTGACCCTAGCCCATCAGGTCTCATCAAGACTGTCTGGATCCTCTTTCTCAGTTTAAACCAAACCCCATATAAGGACTCTGAAGATGGGCTGGGGGAGGGGGACGTGATCACTGTTTCCCCTGTTTTTAGTGAGGCCATCTTGAATGAACCTCCTGTCTCTGTTCCTCACTATTTTGTGACTGTGACTGGCCTGTTGGAGGCTGGTAGCCTAGGCCAGCTTCTTTGGACTTCCAGGGCCCAGATTCTGGCCCTACAGCTCCTGTGACAGAAAGGCTGCAGGAGAGAGATGATTTCTGGCCAATATGTCTATTGTCTGATCATTTCCTGGGCCATAATTATTAAAGCTTCAGTGGGAAGACAGTAAATTTAAAACATCCTTACGGGGGGCGGAGGGGGCGGGGGTAAGGCTAGTGTAGGAAATCAGGACAAACAGAAACAGGAGCCAATAAGGCCCACCAGACCATTGTGTAAAGTCTGAATTCCGTTCTCTGTACATGATGCCCCCCCCCCCAGATGATTTAAGCAGCAGTGACATGATTTGGCTCTAGCTGCTGTAGAGAGAATCACTTCAGTAGGGCAAGAGTGGGTGTTGGAATGGTGCATGAATGTGGTGGAGTGGATGGCCTCCATCTAGGACTAGGATGTTTAAGATGTAGTTATGATATTTGGTAGGATGGGGGTCAGGGGAGCATCTTGAAGAGGGAGCTGACAGGCCTTGCTGGGAATTCAGTGTGGGATGGGAAGAAAAGAAGGCTTGTTAATGACAGTCAGGTTTGGGATGAATCTCTTACTGAGATGGGGAAGGTTGAGAGAAAGGAAGGTTAGTGGGTAGAGAAGACAGATCAAGGGTTTAGCCTTGTATTTAGTAAAAATGAACCCTGGTAGGATAAGAGAAGGCATGGACTCAGTAGCTTCATAGAAGAACCTGAATGAATCAGAATTGAGACAAGAGCTGGGACTGAGGGTGAGTTTTCTCAGCACGTAAAGGATGTGTTCGTGAGCTAGTGAGTAGTGTGGTGAGGAAAGGGCACTTAGGACAGAAGCTGGGGGGCATGGGAAGCAGAAAATGAAGATACTGTGTAGACGACCCAGCAAGAAGCTACAAAGTGAAATCACACGCTGTTGGGTGCTGGGAGCCATAATAGAAAGCGTGGTTTCACAATGAGCCGAGAACTTCAAGAATGCTCTTATATGCAGTAAACAAAGGGACAAAGCTGGGCATGCCGCTGCCCACCTCTTCCAATGTCCAGTCTAGGAAAGAAAGCCCTGGATCCGCACAGGGAAGAGAGCAAGGAGGCCACACACTCTGCCTGCCTTCTTTTCTCTGAAAGAGCTCTTTGTAACTTCTCTGAGGAGGAAACACCTCCACTGTGGAGAAACATTTGCTTCCCATTAAACGTACTGTTACTCGGAGCTCAGCTCCTTGCCAGCCAACCACATAGCGAGTGGGCAGTGGCGGAAAGGGAAGCAACAGGCGCCCCATGTGCTGCCTTAGCGGGAGCAACTCCAGAGCCCAAAGCCTGCTGGCCCACAGGCCTCCCGCCGGGTTCTCTCTGCTAAAAAACCCTCTCTCCTCCTCCATCAGCCTTTCCTCCGGGCCCTGTATGAAAAGATTGACAAGATGGCAAAAAGGCTAGTCAGTGGTTTGGCTCAACCTTTTGATACCAAAAAGACTAAGATGGCGTTCTTTTCCGTTCATTTTGCAGCTTATGGAGAGCAAGATAGGCCACAGCTGTTTAAAAAAAAAAAACAAAAAAACAAACAAAAAGAGCAACATGAACCAGGTTATTCTACTTTCCCTAGATCCTCAGTCTGCTGAGAGAAATTAAACAAGCCAACGCAATCACTTCTAATTACAAATAGGTCCTAAAGAAACACCTCTCGGGTAGAGGGCTAATCCTCTGGTGACTGTCAAGGAAGCCAGACAGAGTCCTTTCGACGGGAATACTGAGAGAATCAATCTGTCCAAGGCAGTAGTTCTCAACCTGTGGGTTGCAAACCCTTAGGGGTTCAAGCAACTCTTCCACGGGGGATACCTATCAGATACCGTGCGCATCAGAGATTTACATTATAATTCATAACAGTAGCAAAATTACAGCTATAAAGCAGCAATGAACATAATTTTATGGCTGGCGCTCACCGCAACATGAAAAAATGTATTGAAGGGTCACAGCACTAGAAAGGTTGAGAACCACTGGTCTAAGCAAAAGCTGTGGTGGGGGCAAGAACCTACTCACTGTGCCTTTAGAAGCCTACAGGGCACCTTTACATGACAATGATACCTTAGGTCCCCCAAATCCTGACCAAGTAGCAGAGCATGGAAAAGGGTCTCTGCTTGATCCTACCCTTTCACTGGGGTGAAAATATTTACTTTTCTACTCATTTTTGTGTGTTTTGTTTTGATGTGTTTCTTTAATGACAAAAGAAAAGAGGTTGGTATATACAGTGAAATGTGGTTTTTGACAAACAGCAGTGCCATCTACTGTCAAGTACTAAAAGCATGAAGTAGCAACCTGTCAATGAAAATCTGGGTTTGGGAAGGGAAGAGCAAATTCATGGTCTGGGACTTATTGATAAATATAGATTCTTGGACATGCTTTTATTTTGTTTTATATCTTTAAGCAACCTGCACAGTCATATGTGATTTGTAATTATGTAACGTTTCAAGCTCCACCTTTGGAAGCAGAGTTAATTAAAATAAAAATAAGCTCAGCTGAACAATTCAATAACTACACGACTTTTCTTAGGCCCAGCCTTCACATCCATAAGACATAAAGCGATTATACTTAATGAAGTGGTTTTGCTGACTAAACAATGTGTAAAATTTACTTCCAGAGCAAGCAGAACAGAAAATAATGTTATGTGCCATTTGCTTGGGTGCATTGGTAGATGCCAGACTATGCTAGGGGCCTTCTCAGTCATCTGTAAGTTGGAGAGCCTCTAAGATGGAGGTACCCATTCCCAAACTAACATAGCTAAGCTAAGGCTGGGACTGGGTCAAATTATTCATCTGATTACAGAGTTATCCTCATATGTTACATCAAAGAACCAGGATTCTGAATCCCCACCTCATAAATCCCAATGCGTGCTCACTTCAGGTCCACCAATGAAGACTTGCTTTTTACCTATTGGCATGAAGTCTGACCTTTTTGATGTGATGAGTGCACTATATTGCAGATCTGGCCCAAGTTTGGCTAATTGTGTAATTAAAAGAATAAATCTGGGAAGACTCTAAAATAGTCCATGAGGGTGGGGAAGACAGAGTGGCAAGAGTGAAAGGCAGCTGGTCACATTCCATCTTCATTCAGGAAGCACAGCTGAACGTTGGTGCTCATGCCCTGTTCTTTTTATTCTTTCTGAGCCAAGCCCATGGAATGGTGGTCCCCGCATTGAGGGCTGGTCTTCCCGCTTCAAACAGCCCAGTCTAGGCACTCCCTCACTACATTTTCATGAGATTCTAAATCCCATCAATTGACAGTCAAGATTTATGATCATAGGGTGGACAACTGTTATTCTTTTCTTCATCATAAGTGGTCATGAATACTTCTGTAACAACCAGGCTTAACAAGCGAAGCACCAAATACCTGTTTAATACAATATGAGAGATGGAAGCTTTGAGAGTGAAACTCAAGGACTCAGGGAAAACTGTGGCTTGTTTTTTGTTGTTGTTGTTTTTTCTCCTCTTCTCCTCCTACTTCTCTTCTTCCTACTTATCTTCTTCCTCCTTCTCCTTTCCCTTCTCCTCCCCCTTCTCCTCTTTCTCCTCCTCCTTCTATCTTCTTCAGTTTTTGAAGTCAGTTGTGTATAATTTTGATTGGACAAAAGAATCTAATCTGATGCTAATAGACAGGAGGTGGGGAGGCTCCAGAATGGAAGGTCTTGTCCTGACCTTTCTTGGACCCTCATCAAGTGCTCCTTCCTCTTGAGTGTAGAGCAGGAGGACTCTTCTTTATTCAGATTCTGCAAGGAAAAGAGGAGAATAAGGAAAGTTCTCTTTCTAGGTTTAGAGGACAACAATTCTAACTTCTGTGACTTGCTTTAGGAGCAAGGAGTAGGAGACAGCAGGGCAGGAGAGATTCACAGAGACTTCATCTCCGAGTTCAAGGCCTATCAGTGTCCTTTAGCAGCTCCTCATTATCAGTGCATCAAAATGCAGTAAGTTGGGGTATCCCTTTCTAAGCCTTAACACTCCTATGTGTCAGGTAGACAATATTCTATGTATGAATGATACAACAAAGAAAAATAACAAAACACCACTATTGTGATACCTAGGTACAAGTTGGGGCCTGTGAGGGTACCCAAGGGCTAGTGAGGAATCTACCAAATAAGCTAACAAAAACTGCCATAGAGGAGAGCAAAGCCAATATAGGAGACCAAAGGTACCAGAAAGGTCCACTCAGGATAGTCTTTGAGTGTTCCACTGAGCAAGGAGAATATGAAGTCGGGGGGGGGGAGGTGTAGGGGGTGCGGTCCTGGAGAAAAATTTCTCAGAAAGACAGAAAACAGGGTCCCCAACGACAAAGGTACACTTGGCTCAATAAATCCCAAGAGGCCTTCCTTTCATTGTGTATTATCATATCTGAGATTTTTGTTTCCTTGAGCATAGCTCTCAGGATCCTACAGTTTAAGGTAAGTGTAGGTATTCACCATGTCTGTAGACATATGGACATCATAGACAAAGAGCCTGCCTGGCCCTTGCAGTGTGCCTCAAAGCATGTAAAGAGAAGTAGTTAAGATAAAGCTGTCCGTGGAAAGACCATTTCCATTTTTATGACTGTTTGATTTATATTGTTTTAAAATGTAACTGGATTTCCAGGCTGGGCCACAGGACCCTACTTAATGTCTAAAGTAGATGGACTGTGGTTATTTGTAACAGAATACACTGGCAAGCCAGTATAGAGCATGATGTCCTAAATTCAATTTCTTCTCAGACGTTCTATTACTCTGAGCTCTGTTAAAGAACAAAGGGAAAATGCATTACCTGTGTTAGGAGTTGAATGAGCCTTTGTGGATTGACCTGGAGACCCAACACATACTTATGATATTCTCTCTATAGAAAAATGAGTTCTGGGTTTAAAATGCTACACTTACAGACATTCAGAACACAAGATCATCGAGGAACTGGAGACTTCCCGCGGTGGGGAAGAGTGTCTCTGGTGGACAAGGGCAGGGAGGGATTAGAGAGCAAAGTCCAAGACTTCTGAAGTTAGAGCATTAGTGGGGGGAAACACTGATCATGACAGACAACCCAGACAAAGAGTCTAGGGAGAGCATTGCAGCCTGAGCGGCTGTTGCTGTCAAAGCAGATAGCAGGGAAAGCTCAGCTTTTAGCATGCACTGTGGAGCTGCTGTGGAAGTCAGCTGACAGAACTCTGTAAAGAAAGAGCCCCTCCCCGAATCCCAGGGCACCTTTCTCTTTATGTTTTAGGGTACTGCTCTTCTTCCTAGGTGGCCTCAGATCTGTCTGTCTCCAGTATCAATACTGTTGATGGCAGGAATGTAAAGTATGAAAATTACGTTTTAAATAGCAGCATTAGTGACTCAAAATACGATTTTGTAGCAAAGCACTGAAAACCACACATTGTTCACAGAGAGAGCAAATCTGAATTTTTTTATTTCCTTCCCTAACATCTGACAAACCCAGACCTTACCAATAAATGCTTCTATAGGAAATAAGGAATGTGAGAGGAAAGGGAAGTGAAAGGAAGTGAAAGAGAAGGAACGCCAAGGGAAATGTAAAAAGAAGAGAAAGAGGTGGAAATCCTTACACAAAAAGTGTCTTCATTCTCCCCTCAACCCAGGCATGTATGTGCATGAATTCATGCATGTGTATGTGAGTTAGAGTGTGTGTGTATGTGTTGGGACAAGAAGATTAGGATATTTCAGAGACAGCCAGCCAGATTAAGAACATGGAGCAATGGTGTGTGTTCTTCAGAACAGGAGCTTGCGTGGCTAGAGGTCCATGGCAGCCTACAGATCTCTCTGTCGTGCACTGTCTGATGAATTCAGAAGTTGAGAGTAACAGTTGAGTGAACTTACGCAAGGCTGACCTTGTTGCGACTGCCACATGGAACCATCTCACTGACCCTCCTCGGGTGCTGTCGGACTCCTTTGCTTGGGACACAGGACTCCAGCTGCAGAATAGGTGGCCAGTTATGGGATAGCCACGTATTAAGTTGGTGGAAGGAGGAAAGGCAGCATTTGAAGACTCGAATCATTATTCATGACCATATTGCGTTTAATAAGTAACTGATAATTTATTCAGAGAGTTTATTTAGATGTCTAGAGCAGTGGCTTCACTCTCAACTCCTGGCTCAATACTTTTTAATTAGATTATCATTTTTCATAAGCTCATTGTGGTGTCATATGCCTATAGCATTAGGGAGACTGAGACAGAAAGCTCACAAATTCAAAGCCAGCCTAGACCACAAATAAGCAAAAAGAAGCAGAAGTTGGAAAAACCTTCGCGACCAATCTGATTAACCACATTTAAAATGCTAAATTTTATTGCCTTTTTTAGCTTAATTGATAAGCAGTGAAATAAGTTTTTTCCTTGTCTTGTTTTGTTGTTGTTTATTTTAATAAATCAATCAACTTCTAGTTAAAAAAAAATACAGGGCTCTGGAAAGTATAGAAAAAAAAAGTGCACATTTCCCTGAATTCAATGTATTATCCAGTGGCTATACATAGAAATATATATTCCATGGTTTGGGGAGGGCAGTCAAAAAGACATAATTCATTGAATATGAGTAGATGCTAATCAGATGATAAAATGGAAATGATTGCAAAGAAGCAAAGTTTCTCATGCATGCTTTACAAATTGGTGAGGCATATCCGTTGTTGTGTTTTGTTTTGTTTTGTTTTGTTTTGGTTTGGTTTGGTTTGGTTTGGTTTTTTTCCCCCTGAAACAGGGTTTCTCTGTGTAGCCTTGG
The DNA here is from genome assembly GCA_028658305.1 of Pachyuromys duprasi. NCBI lineage: Eukaryota > Metazoa > Chordata > Mammalia > Rodentia > Muridae > Pachyuromys > Pachyuromys duprasi. The sequence continues at coordinate 39,806,283 of CM053755.1, forward strand.
CTGTCCTGGACTCACTTTGTAGACTAGGCTGGCCTCGAACTCTCTGTCTCCCCAAGTGCTGAGATTACAGGTGTGCTGAGACATGTCTGTTACTGAAGGGAAAGGCCATCAAAGAAGAAAACGAACTGTAAAATGAATCCAAAGGGTTTCTATAAGAAACGAGCTTAGTCCCAGTTCTGGTAGATGTTATGTGAGCCTTTGGAATTTTTTATGATCATGATATTTTCGTGAAAGAAGGGCAAACAGCGTGTTCTTCAACAGTATTAATGTTAAAGGATGAACAGAGTTTGGAGTGTGTGACCACATGGTCTCTGCAGTTTAAGAGAACAATAGGCACTTGTGAGGTATTTGATCATCTTAATATACACAGTGGAAAAAAGCTGTTACATGTTGGACTCCCGAGGTGGGGAGACCCTCCGTTCCTCGGGATAGACGCCAGACCCCAATAACTCACAAAACAGAACGTGATGCAAACAGCATCAAGAGGTGTTTACTAGTAGCTGGCATGCCGGGGCTCTGCACACAGCTCCCATGCACGGGGGTGGTACAGAGCCCTGAGCTACAGAATCACATAGTTTATAAAGGCAAAAACCGCAAAACAGGAGGGGGTATAGGGGTAAGGGATTTTTCTAACGGGGACAGTCAGTGATTGGCTGTGCCCAGGTGTGATGACTAGGGAACGGTTAGGGACTGTTTGCACTTCTCAGTAAAGGAACAAAGAAGGGCATTTAGGGCCAAGTTAAAATTTCCTACCCTTATATTATACACCTTAAGCCTTTTACACTACAGTATGTTTTGAGCTTTTCTATCAAAGATTCACACAAAGGAAGTGCAGAGGTACTGAATCAATGTCTGCCTGTAAATAATTTATAGATCCATTGTAATGAGAGAAAATACTAGACTCTTCCATTTTCAATGTAATTTTATAAATATTTACTATTTAAATTGTTAGTGAGTATACATGATTCTTATTTGAGCATATGAATATTAAGAACCTGGGTTCCATCTACTTTCTGTCAGTCGAAGTACATGATCAACAAAGTTTGGAGTCCACTGACTTAGAAAATACAAATACCAGAATATTTTAGCCTGGTGTAGTTAAAGATTTGAAATTTTTACTATATTTTTTTACTTACATGCTTGTGTGTATGTGTGTATGTAAATGCATGACATATATGTGCATGCCTGCAGAGACTAAAGACAATGCCGGATCCTCTGAAACTGAGCTGTGATCCATCCCATGTGACCTCCTATGCTCCAGAAAACCAGGCAAGTGCCCTTAGCTGCTGAGCCATCCCTGCACCCCCAATTTTTGCAAATTTTATTCCCGCTCTGCGATAATTCCTTCTGGTTACATCTTACCATATATGTATGTATGTATGTATGTATGTATGTATGTATGTATGGACAGAGAATGTTGACAATTCAGACCTTGACTGTTTTCAGACCACCAAACATGATTTCTCATAATAAATTAATAAAGCAGTTTCTGGTTGTGATTTAGTTTGCCTTTTAACTTTTGGAAAAATGTGTAAATTGGTCCCATCTGTTTTGCTTCTTGACAACAGAACAGTTGTCCTGAGTTTTGTTTAACTAGATATGAACCAATGACCCTCTCAAGGCCTCATGAATCTGAAGTCTTGCATCTGGGCATCCTGAACTGAAGTAGCTGGTCACAAAGTGGTTTTCAAGGGCCTTTACACCAGTGGATCCCAGTCCGTGTTCTTTCTAAGTCCCATCTTTCTAAGGTGTGGCTCACCCCATATCATGGTTTTCTGCCTTAGCTGAAAAATCTTACATTTTCAGCTTTAACATAGATCCGCTTTTAAGAAAAGTTCAAAACTGCCTTCCCTTCTTCCCATTTGTGTCATCCCTCAATGCTAGGCCCACTACTTTCATTTATGTATTTGCCAATCTACAAAGGCACGTCCTTTCACATAGGGACACACTTTCTCTAGCTCTTTGTTTCTGTCTCCACAGCAGTCTGGGATATTCCCTGAACCATCATGCCTCTACTTTGTTCTTCAGAATTCCCTCAGGTAATATGTTTGTTCATTTCTGCCCCCTAAAGCCAGAAGCTTCCTGGTTCTCTGTGCCTGCTGAATACTCCAGCACTGCGTGCTGATTAATAAAGTTTTGTTGATGTGAATTATAAGAGAAAGTGTTCAGAAATCAAACATAAGGCTCCAGCAGGTCTGTGAGCATTCAGAGATGTACTCCAATACTACTAGCACACCAAAATACTTCCCTCCAGTTAGCAAACAGCTGCTGCCTCAAGTCTCCTAAAGACTCCTTTTTAATCCCTCCTCCCTACTTTTTTCTTTCCACACTGTTCCTGCCCCTCTGTTCCACTTGGATTACACCAAAATCTAGCAACTAAGAAGAGAGTTAAGTCCCAATCCATAGAGGACTTTAGATCCAACCCAGTTAGTTCTACATCCCAGCTAGGACACTGGCATGCCCATCCTTGCCGAACTCCTAACTAAATCTGGCAAACTTCTGCCTCAGAGTACACAACAGGAATAAACAGAAAAACCTTCTGAGAATGGGGTTAGATCACCAAGACAAATATTTGCTGAGCTCTGGATTACCCAGTATGGCTGTCCAGATTGTGAGTCTAAGTAGCACTGCCTAAGCAAGGCCCAGGAAAGGGGGAGAAGTCCGATCCACAGGGATAAGCTTGAGGCTCATGATTTGGAAAGCAAAACAGGTTACTCCTAAATACCTTACATGCAGTGAGACCTTCCTTCAAGGCAACTGAGTTCATGCTTCTTGTTTTAATTCATCCAATCCACCCGGGCTATGTCCATTATTGTATCGCAACCCAAGAACACAGTTGGAGATAAGCAAAAGGTTTATATGACATATTGAGCTGGAGGAGGGATTTGAAACTCAATGTCACAGAAATTATCCCAAGACTTGTCATTCCTTCCACATCCCATTTAGCACTTGTATTCTTGGCTCCGTGCTGGCTTGATGTCTTACTAGTGTTGGCTGTTGTACAGTCTCCAAGGAGCTTTCTCATGCACAATCGGATTTGATTCTCACAGTGGCCCTGTGCCAAGCAATGATTAGTGTATTCATTGTACAAAGAAACCAGGAAACCTCAGAGAAAATCAGCAATATGCCCACACCCCTTTAGAAGACAGACTTTCGCACTTTAAGTCCACGTGACCAACTATACTATGTTGCAGCTTAGTGTCCTTTGACTAAAGACGGTGTTGTTTTGTTTGACTTAATTGGAAGCAGCCTTGTGAAGCTTAATGATTCCTATTCATTCTGAAGCAAGGAGATGGCAGTCTGCTAGACAGAAGATGGAATTTAAAAGGAAATTCAAGATCCCAGGAACTTGCTCATTGGTCCATAAAACCTGTACACTTGCAACTGTTAAAGAAAATGATGAGAATCCATTTTACTTTTGTCTGAGTGGAAAATAACAGACACATAAAGTTTTTTTGAAACCTTGCCTCTATTGACAACAGGTAAATACAAATTCAAACCCCAGCAGTAGAAAATTTTCTTTTTGAATATAAGCCTATAACAAGAGAGAACAGTTAGAATGAAACATTTATTAAACAGAAAAGAGAAAAGTCCTAGGACTGGGAAAGAAAGCAAACAAGAGCAAGCAACTTGCTCTGCCTGTAGAACCCAGAGAGGTGTAGGACCCAAGAATGCGTGTTGAAATCCTTAAAGGATGGCAGGACATTTGCTCAACTATGTTCGTAGCTGCTTTATTCGTAATAGCCAGAACCTGGAAACAACCCAGATGTCCCTCAGTTGAGGAATGGATACAGAAATTGTGGTACTTTTACACAATGAAATACTACTCAGCAATTAAAAAGGAGGAAATCATGAAATTCGCAGGCAAATGGTGGGACCTGGAAACGATCATCCTAAGTGAGGTATCCCAAAAGCAGAAAGAAACATATGGTATATACTCACTTATATAGTCTATAGGATAGGAAGGTCATGCTGAAATCTATACACCTAGGGAAGATATACATGAAGGAGGATCCAGGTTGGTAGGATCAATGCTCGTTTACATGAATAAATGGGATGACATTGAATGGAGGATAAAACAAGCAACAGGACAGGAGTATACCAAAGAGGACCTATGAAAGAATCAGTATAGCAATGTATCAAAGCAGATATTAAGACTCACAATCAAGCCTTTGGCAGAGGGCGGGAAATAATAAAAATAGGGGACGTTAGTAAGACTTGTGGAGAACAAGAGCTCCACAAAGACCAAACTGAGCAGGGCACAGGGGTCTTATACAAGACAGTTTCTCCAACCAAGAACCATGTATGGATATGTCCTAGAACCCCCGCTCAGATGTGGCCCATGGTAGCTCGGTGTCCAACTGAAGAACCTAGTAAGGGGAACAGGGACTGGCTGGCTCTTTGACCCTCCCCCATACACGCCAGGGAGTAACAGCCTTGCTAGATCCCAGGGGAGGGCATTGCAGCCAG
>CM053755.1:39810852-39823543 GCA_028658305.1 Pachyuromys duprasi
AGGGGAGGGGTGAATATTGATTTTTCTAGTACTGTTTGTAAACTTTTTCTGTCAACATTTTCAGATAGATCTTCCTCATAATGGTCTCATACTTGTTGGGAAAATACTCGAAGAGTCACGGGTGTCTATAGGTGGGTAGGGTAGACTGACACCAAGTGACCAGAATGGAAGGAACAGGAATCAGAATTGAGGTTCTTTGCCATTGGAGTAGTTAAGTAGCAGGTTAGAAAGTAAGGGCAGGAATTTTAAAAGAGAGAGAGAGAAAGAGAGAGATACCATAGGATAGAATGTTGAGTACGATACCATGAGATCTCTGAAGACTCTATCATGTCGTTACTTTGAAGAGATGGTTTAAAAGTCACAGAAGCCCCAAAGGTGCTTGAGTTTATCCAGTTTGAGGAGAGACTTGATAGCATCCATGCATACAAGGACCTGTCACCTCCCTGACAGGCAGGCAAGCCTCACAGGCATCTAGGTCCCACAGGCAACCACTCGAAGGCAGTTTCCTGGAGGCAGTTCTATCAGGCATCTTTTCCGTCCTGCTCAAGACGCCCTAATTCCTTTTCTGCTCCAAATGGCAGTTTTTGAAATTTTGGTCTTTGAAGCCTCGCCAGGTGGTCTGTGGTCGGGTGCCCAAATGCAGTGGGTAGGTTTTGTTTAAAGAGTATTTTCTACTTGAAATTCAAATTTTCTCTCCACAAAAGAATACAGAAATAGATAATTGAAAGTTATAACCACAAAGATGGCCACATACTAGGCAAGTACTTCAAATGGTGGCGGGAGTTGGGGGGGGGTTTGCAAGCAGAAGCCTAGAGGTGGGTGGTCCAAGGGATTCTTTTCATGTGGTTGACAATCTGAAAGTCTCTATTTGGAATGAAGTTGAGCCAGAAACCAGACACTCAAAGGGCAATCAGAGACCAAACCACTCTGAGAGTCTCTGAAACAGGTATTTGTAACTTATAATCCAATTAAGAAAATGCCTCAACACTAAAGAAGCAATGTCATTACAATAATTGAGGAATGGCTTGGCCATATCATCCTTACATATAATTTTATTTTTAAGAATATAAGTACTTGGCTTTGAAGTTGTATACCAAGTCATATTTTAGGGGATGGTTTGGGGAAAGACTTTCAAGGAAATCCATTCTCAGAAAAGCTCTTCATATATATATATATAACTTTCATTAATCTTTATTAGGGTGCATGTTTCTTAACTTCAATATAAAAAATACTGCTAAATCCTTTGGTTCAAAACAAGACAAGAATATAGAGCATTCAGATTTCAAATATGTGGTGCTAAGAGTTTTATATTTTATCCTTTATCCTTTGGCATATGTGTGTGGTATAGTTTCATTTCATCTTCCCACATCATCAAAAAAGAAAGCAAGTTCAACAAGCAGTGTCATTTCCAAACCCTCAGAACTGACGTGGATGAGACTGAGCAGCAACTACAGAAGGGCCCGAGAAAGAAAATAAAGCCCAGAAACGTCCTACAAGCCACAGAACCCATAAATTACAAACAAAGCTCATGCCTGAGAGGAGAGGATCATATACTTCATAAGGACCCAGGTGAGCGCATTGAAAAGGAGCTAGGAAGACTCCAATCTGATGGGGGAAGATGGCTTCCTCATTGGGCCTGCAGATGACAGTGGACTGAAAAACAAGTTCCCTCCCACCCCCAAACATGCCCACACTCTGATCTCTAGAACGTGTGCACACATTGCCTTGCACAGTAAAAGGGATTCGGCAATTTGAATCCTGGGTTAGGAATTCTGAGATGAAGACATTATCCTGAGTTATCCAGATGGGCCCTTGCAATCATAGGAGACCTCATAGCAGGGGGTCAGGAAACTCAGACTTGGACAGGAGAGGGGGCGACAGAAGCAGAAGGCTGGAGTGATGGAGTCAGACAGTAAGGGAGCCTGAGCCAAGAATTCAGACAGCACTTGGAAACTGGTCAAGAAGGAAATAGGTCCTCCCGCAATGCTTCTAGAGGGAGGCTACTTCTGCCAACGCCTGGATGTTAGCCCAGCACATCCCACTTCAATCTTCTGACCTTGTGAACTGTAAAGGTAATAAAGCTGCATTTTTAAGCTGTTAAGTTTGGATGATTTGTTACAGCAGTCACAGAAAACTCATACAGTAGAAACCACCTTCCCACATCCCCTCTCCTGTATGTTTCTGGTAAGAGGGGGCCAAAGGAGGAACACGGATGAGATTCAGGATGGTGGAACCAGGGCTGCTGTCCTCTGATGCTCTGTGAGAAGATGAGGTCCCTTCGGGGCTGGGCTGGCCTCACTCTCTGCACTGTGCCTAGCTTTCTTCCCGTTAGCCTGGTGATGGACAGCAGCCCATGGGAAGAGTTTGCCCGTGAACCCAAGAGCTTAAGCTTCATGTGAATCCCACACATGCCCCCTCCCTAGACCCACTTCAGCTGTGGACAATGGATTTCTGAGGTATCAAAGCTTTCTCTTTCCTGTCTTCTTGAGGAGAACAGTTAGATGGTATGGATTGTCCTTGAAGCAATTGTATCAAGTTTGCAATGAGTGCATTTCTGTTATTCCATAACCTCAACAACACATAGTATTGGCTGATCTTTAATTGTGGCCAGTCTGTAAGCTTAGTGCTGGTATCTCCCTAATGAGGTTGGCATCTTTTAATAATTATGCCAATTGTCTAGTTTTCCTTGTTTGTGGGGTGAACATGATTACTCATATTTCCTACTGGGATGCCTATCTTTTTCTTATTGATTCATGGCTTTTTTTATTCTGTATGTTGGCCCTTCATCAACTAAGCATACAGCAAATATTCCAACGTATGTGTTGCCTTCTCAGAATCCCTATGGTCTTGGGATGTTGGGATGTTGTACTTGCCTGGCATGCTCAAGGCCCTGGGTTCAGTCTCCAGTGTGGAGGAGGAGGTGCTGGGGTACTGTGGGGGGGGGGGAGTGTGAGGGGGCAGGGGACGGGGAACTCCAAAGTTTTCTGTTGTCAAATCTATCATTATCTTTTTAAAAGATTAGTGCTTCTCCTATCTCTGTTTCTCTGTGTCTGTCTCTCTGTCTCATCAAACACAAAACCTAGGTACAAGATTGGGGCAGCATTTTTTCCTACAGGGAAATTAGGGAAGAGGGTAGAGGCAAAAGTTGGAAGCTTCCCAAGTGTCTTATCAACAGGTGACAAATATACAGGCTTATAAGAAGGTGGCAAAGGACCACAAACACATGTCTCCATGCGTGGATGAGTCTCGCAAAGATACTGTACACAAACAAACACAAAACCCTATTCATCAAAATTCAGTTACCCTAAGTTAAGTAATGAATTTTAAAATATAATGGTAGAGGTGTGAGAAAGAGGGGGAAATTCTCTCTCACACACACACACAATAATTAAAATTGAAGTTCCCTTAGGAGGAGCCATAATGGAGGTGTGGCTCTCAATGCTGCTGATAATTCTGTCATTTGACCTAAGGGGTGTTTGCTCTCCCTTGCTTTCCTTTTTTATTATTATTATTCTTTAAAAGTACCGTGTGCTTTCAATAACCATTAATACCTGTTCTATTTTCCCAATAGAACATGTTAAGAGGTGTTTATTTATCATCTCAGATTAAGAAGATTTTTGCATTCTCTAGGGAAAATTGCTCCCATATTGTATGTGTTTAAAGCTCAGACTCCAGACCCCACACAGCTTGGAGAATTTGAGCGTTCAGGGCTGAGCTGGTGAACCCTCCGGTTTTACCAGGCCTTTTTTTCATTTTTATTTTTTTTATTAATTACATTTTATTCACTTTGTATCCCCCCATAAACCCCCCTCCTCTCCTCCCAATCCCACCTTCCCTCCCCCTTCTCCATGCATCTCCCTCCCCAAGTCCACTGATAGGGGAGGTCTTGCTTTCCTTCCTTCTGATCCTAGTCTATTAGGTCTCATCAGGAGTGGTTGCATTGTCTTCCTCTGTGGCCTGGTAAGGCTACTCCCTTATCAGGGTGAGGTGATCAAACAGCAGGCCAATCAGTTCATGTCAGAGGCAGTCCCTGTTCCCATTACTATGGAACCCACTTGGACACTGAACTGCCATGGGCTACATCTGTGCAGGGGTTCTAGGTTTTCTCCATGCATGGTACTTGGTTGGAGTATCAGTCTCAGGAAAGACCCCTGTGCTCAGATTTTTGGTTCTGTTGCTCTCCTTGTGGAGCTCCTGTCCTCTCCCTATCTTACTATTTCCCACATTTTTCGTAAGATTCCATGCACTCTGCCCAACAGTTGGCCGTAAGTCTCAGCATCTGCTTTGATATTCTGCAGGGCAGAGCCTTTCAGAGGTCCTCTGTGACAGGCTCCTAGCTTGTTTCCTGTTTTCTTCTTCTTCTGATGTCCATCTGCTTTGCCTTTCTGGCTGGGAATTGAGCATTTTAGCCAGAGTCCTCCCTCTTGATTAGTTTCTTTAGGTGTACAGATTTTAGTAGGTTTGTCCCGTATTATATGTCTATACGAGTGAGTATATACCCTGTGTGTCTTTCTGCTTCTGGGATAGCTCACTCGGGATGATCCTTTCCAGGACAGCTGTCCCCAGGTCTTCTCCGGGTGAGAGGAGAGCCCTCCTGAGGTTTGGGGGTTTTTTGTTTGTTTGTTTTTTGTTGTTTGTTTTTTTTTTTTTTTTTTTTTATTGTAACCTTCCTTTAGTGCTCCCGTCTGGTGCACTCAGCCCTCACCAGTGATCAGCCTGGTAAAATTCATGGTTCCCGCCGCCCCCTTGTGGTCAGTTTGCTACACGGCGAAGAGGAGTGAGGGCGCACACATCTGGAACAAGCAGTCCGGTTGGTTTGGGTCTATCCCTGAGGACTCGCTTGCTTGGTGAGGTGCCAAAATGTGCCACACCCACTACATTGTTGTTTTTGTCAAAGTTCCACGCTCTTCAGCCCGGCTTCTTCTCCGGAAGCGTGTCTGCTTTCTTCTCGCCGTGATGATGTCACAGATGTCTCATCTGCTCCAAGGCTCCTGCTGTCCGGACAGACGCTGTAGTTCAGAGTCTGCCTTGTGGAGCCACCATGCACACACACTGTTTCTCCACCGTCTGCTCTCCTTTTCCCCCTGAGATCTACGGCCTTAACAGCCCCCTGGGCCCAGTCTCTCCTGTCAGATCCTGTCCTCCGGCACCCCTGAAGGAGGGCTGTTGGAAGGGTAAAACTCAAGTGCTACAGAGAAGTCAAGTCCTAAAACAGAAACTGCTTTGAAACAGGACCACGTTAGACCTGCTTACTCTTTACTATTCGCCCGCCCTCCCATACACACCCTGTTTTACAATCTCATTTTTTGCTCTTTCTCTGCTCCCCTGTCGGTTTCCAGTCCTGAAGAGAAGCCCAGAACAGACGGCCAGATTCACTCTGAAAACTCAGAATCGGTGTCACTTCAAGAAAACACTTAATCCAGATCTTGTGGGAAGAGTCTTTATAAGTAAGGTCTCCACACATTCACCTGCCTCAGTCCACAGCCCAGAGGTCACTGAATTCTCAACTCAAACCCTTCTGTTACACCTGACTTCTCTTCAGTGACCTAGTCCCTGTAGCTCCTCCCCATCCATTGGAAGGCAATGTAGTAGAATGAATAAAAATTCGATTCTGTACTGAGAATTGAATTAGAATATATGCTTGCTGATGAAAAGATTGGATACCTGTAGGCTCCGGACTGAACTGTCTATAAACCTCTGTCTCCTCATCTGTAAAATGCTATTTTACTCAAAGATTGCGTTGAGGTAGAGATGAAAAACATGCTTATTATATTCCATATACATAAGAGCAACTTAGTAAATACTGTTATCACTCTAGACCTTGTAGGCCTCAAGTGACTATATCCCATGACAGAGTCTTTTGTAGATCTAGATTATTTGTTCCTGAAGCTCCTTTCTAAGGAGTCAGCTCCCCGGGAATTCTCTAGGGAGGGCTCAGATGTGTCACTGTTCTCCAGTTTGGCACTGCTGAATACATGGCCCGATTCTGGCCTTGAGGGTAGAAACTGGCTTGGAGCCCATGAAGCTCAGTGCTCCTCCTACGTCTTTGTTGATCTTCAGCTATCTCTCTGCTAAGCAGAAACCCTCACCCTTTCTTGCTGGGTTTCTTCCTTTTCCTCACTCCCGCTTCACTCTCACACTCTCTCCAGGATTATGACTGCCACCCACATCCATTCATAGTTCCTCAGTCTGGGCCAAAGGGGGCCACATTTTCAGTGCTGGGAATTGAACCTGGGGCCTCACACACACTAGGCCAGGGCTCTATTCCCTGAACTCTATTCCCAAGCCCCACTTCTCGAATCAGGAGTCACCGTGTCATCTGCTTCAAGCACGTGAGTTAATCCTTCCAAGACCCTGCAGAGTGAAAGATAGTAGAATATGCTACCCTACAATATATCACTTTGACATCAGAATTATTTTGAGCTCTGAAGACAAGAAAGAAAGAAAAAAAAAACCCTCACTGTCTCCTACCAAGGAAGAGACGTTCCAAGACCCTCAGACCCTGGACCTACACTCCCTGCTAGAGGACTCTCGAGAGTAAACCTTACTGCCTCACCCGTTGGTGCCATTACTTCCACAGATGTTTAACTTCCCCAAAATGGCTGCCCAGAAAGTCCAAAGACTTCGCCTTTCATCTTGTCACATCACTAAGAAACTTGCTTTTCGTTTGTCAAAATGCCACATGAACTCCAGTTCTAGACAGCCGTTTGAGTCACTCCTCTCTGGGTACCCCATGTACATATGACACACATGCCAACAAACTTCTTGTGTTGCTCGTGATATTCCACCTTTTCTGGTGCTGTAGAGGCCCAGATAAATGGAGGAAGAGTTCCCTCTTCCTACAAGAACAGTGTGGGTTCAGGGAAACAAACACACGTGTACTTCATGCTCTGTCATGAAGCCCTCTGCGCTATGTCCAGGGTCAGCACCCACGGGGCTTCCCCCACCCCCCAACTCTGCTTTGCTGACTCAGTGATTTCCCCCTCTCTTACTCCTAAGTCTCTGGGGCAAGGGGCTCCTGTCTCTCTTTGGTTGGTCTGTCTGGAGTCAACATTGCTGCTGAAATGGCTCGTTCTGAGCTTGGTATGGCAGCATTGACTCTCACTCATGCCCTGGAAAGCTTTTGCTAGACTCACTAATGGTTCCTTAAATCCTCGCTCTGTCGTCTAGGACACGGAGCTGAAGTGTCGCTGAGAGTCTTGTGCCTTATTCTTAACGACAAAATAAAACTCTTTCCTTATTATTAGACAGTAATAACCAGACAGCCTGGGTCATGGGCTCTGCTTTCTATGGCCATACGGTATTGTCAAAAATTATGTTCCTGATGTTTCCCATCTGCCAAATGGGAGAGCCAGGCTGGGTGACCTCAGAGGCTTCTCTCCCTGAAGGGTTAACACCTGTTCCCCAGCAGTCATTCGAGAGGCTCAGACTTAGTCTTTTGGTGTCACTATCCCTTTGAGAAGTTCTCCATTTATTCAGATAATGTCACCCTCCTTATCCATCAGAATTTCAGGATCAGTTCCTTTACTTGTTTAACCTACAGGTTCCTTGAGGACACAAAATGAATCCCTTTCAGAGGCCTAAACAGCGATTCAGGTCTCCCTACCAGTGTTCTTCCATCACAAGAGAAACAATTCCTGCCATTTCCCCTCCATTAACATTGTTTAGTGTTACCACAATGAGCAGAGGCCGTTAGCGTGGCTCCTGTACCTTAATGTTCTTACTGAGCAAAATTAACCCAGATTCATGCAAACTGTGTAACAGACCTCAAACTTAACCAACCAGGAACTGCCGGCTAAGCTCTGCTAGGCACTTCCTGTCTGATCATACCCAAATAAATCTAAAGTCTAACTGCAGACAGCCAAGTAAGTTCTTTACTTTGTCTCCCAGTTCAGGGACTCTGAATCATTTCCTAACTCACAACTCCTTTGATGTTCAAATACGCTCTATGAAGTCCATTTTGTCTGAAGCTTTTAACAGTAGGTTTTTTTCCCCCATCTAAAGCTTCCTGTTAACTGAAATATTACATTTCAAAGTGGGGTGTATTTAAACACATGAACCATCATCATTCAAAGTTCACCTTTAGCCTACATGAAAGAACTCTGAAAATTTGAGAAACTAGCAGCCCCCTCCCCAATACCTTTTTTTTTTCTTAAACAAGAAACTTCATTATCAATACATGGCCAACAGACCATGTGGGGATTGAGGAGAGAAGTCGTGTTTTATATCAGAGTTCTGTTTAAGAATCAGTGTTTTCCATGCAATGCTCACTGGCTACCCCCAAATTGACACAGGCTCAGCCCTGAGCTTTAAATCCTCAAGGCTAGTGGAACTAGCCAGAGAAAAAAGCACTTGACAGCAAACATCTTTTCTCAAGGCAACATTATCTTATCTTTGACTTTGTTTCATTATCTGAAGAGAGATTAAATAGCTTCTGTGTTCTTAGAAGTAATATAATAATCACACCCTCCACATGACTTTGTAAAATGAATTTGAGATTTTACAAGAGCTCTGGCCAGGAAGTTTCTTGTTATTTGTGCTTAATTACATCACCATTATTTTCATGAACAGGGCCAGTTTGTCTCAGAAAGTCCTGAATACCCCATCCAGGTAGGAAAACAGCCAAAGGTTCCCCAAACCTCTGTAGGTAGAGTAGAGGAGCATGGATTGCAGAAGGGCTGAAAGGGCTAGAAGCCAGAAAGTGCATGTGGCTAGGACGAAAAAGGAATAAATGTCTAAACCTTGAAACTGAAGGCCACAGAGCTGACCACAGACGTGAGCAGCTGAAGCCAGAACGTAAGCCTAAAGACAGGAGCAGAAATAACGGCTGGGGTCAGAAGAAAGTCCTGAGTCACGGGAAGCAGATGAGCACACAAAGTGAGCCTTATGCCTCCTGAAGAGCTCTCAACCCACTCCCAGGAGCAGGACAGAAAGTGAAAGGGGAAAGAGAGAGACCTAGACTTGACTGCTGACCCAACAGAGAGAGGGCGGCAAACCTGCAAAGCCCTGAGCTATTTCTGATGGCCATTCAGTATCCTCCATTATTTGGCTGGGAAGACTTAGGGTTCCATCACTACATTTGCTTAAAAATTAATAAAGATGCAAAGTGACCTCTGTATAAATTAGTGGTTGGATACTATGCTCACCCCTGGCTTTACAGGAATCATTTTGTTTTGCTATAGAATTTTTGGTATGTCTGTAAGGATAAAATATATAGTAATCTAGCTTTGATAAAAATCAAGGCATAGTCCTGAGGGCTGTGGAGGCCAGAATAGGCCACCCCATATGTGCTGCTTTTGCGCAAGAGTTGTCGGAGCTGATGTAAGTAAGCTACTCCTGTCTGCTCTCCCTCTGGCTAAGGGCAGGACACTGATTTACAACTAAAAGATATTCCACATCCCTCCCACCAGCCTGGACAAAAGTTAACTTCTGAAGATGGCCTTTGCCCCTCCTGGGCAGGCACCAGAGGAACCCGCAGAAGCAAGCTAAACTGACTTGTCTTCATCTGCCTTCCCCTAACTGCCTGCTTCTAGAGATTGAAGTCATTTTGGTGTAGGTGGTCAAGGGTCTGGGCCTGGTATTTCCAATTTCTTGGCCTCTTAATCAAAAACTTAAATAAAGGCTAACACATTCACAAAGGTAAGCGAAACACGGTACAGAGTAGGAAGGACTGTACTGTCAAGATTGACAGATGGCCACATGAGTGAAGGTTCATGAGGAACCATGATAACCTTTTGGGAACTCACCCTCCTGATCTAATCACCTACTGTATTAATTACTTGTCTCATTGTTATATAAAATGCCTAATAAAAGCAATATAAGAAAGAAGGGGGTTTATTTTTGATTTACAAATCAAGGCTACAGTCCATCATGGTGGGAAGTCATGGTGGCAGGAGCTTGAGGCAGCTGGTCACATGGCATCATCAGTCAGGAAGCAGATATGTGTTTATATGCTTGTACTGTCTACTTTCACCCTTCTGTTCAGTTTGGGAATCTCAGCCCATGGAATTGCACCTCCAGTGTTAAGTGTGGGTCTTCCTGATTCAGGTAACCTGGTCTAGATAAGCTCCAGATCACCTGTCAAAGACCCAATTTCCCCATGTCATCACACTGTGGATTAGAACTTCAGCAAATGGGGACTGGCAAGATGGCTTGATGAGCTAAAGGCCCTTAGCACCAAACCTGATAACCAGACTCAATTCCCAGGACCCACATGTCGGAAGGAAAGAATCTCACCCTCACCTTCACATACACACCATGGTGTTCCTGTACACACACATGAAATAATTAATCTTTTAAAAATTTGAAGAACTTCTGCGTATGTGTGAGGCATAAACATATATCCAACTTTCTATGCTCTGACTTTGTGGATTTTTAAAATTAAATTTCCTTATTCAAAAAACCATCACGGCAGAAGCAGCCCCTGCAGTGTCTCTGTCATGAATTTGGTTGCCTGCCCTTTAATCACTTGCCCCTGGTCTTGCCAGATCGCAGAGGAAGTCCCGATGAGGCTTGATAAGCTAGGGTCAGATGTCAGAGGAAGAGAACTCCCTCTTTCAGTGGACTAGGGGAAGGGAATGTGAGGGGAGGGAGAGGGAGGGAAGGAGAGACAGAGAAGATATGAGGGAGGGGCTACAATTGGGATGTAAAATGAATAAATTGTAAAATAAAAATAAAAACATGAAAGAGAAAGACAAAAAAATCATGCTATGTCTCAATTTCTTTTCCTACAGCATTATCAAGAATGCTTTGTAGAACACCCTTAACATACTAATCCTGAGACTTCTATACTTTTCTCCGCCACTCTCCCGACTCACACACTTCTCTAACCCTGACAAAAGGCTTTTCAAGCTGCAAGTTTTAACACAAACCGCAAAAACGTATGAGAATTTCTATTTCAAAGGGTGCAAAATAAAAACATCTTGCTTGAATTCTCCAGCAGTTGGCAGCTCCTATCAAGACAGTCGGTACATAAAAATTAATCACTAGATCGAAAGTGAAACAGAGTGGTATAACTATCGGTAATATTGCTTCGAAATTCCTCAGTGCAAGAGATCTCTTGGTGCAGTAGCTATTCACGTGTGAAAATATGACCTGGAAGTTGAAAGGCAGTATTGTACAACAATAACAGACGCTTTGTGTACCTGCTGTAGATTCACTGCTGTTTATTTTAGAGATCCACGTCTGGATGGTTGGCATGGTTACACATGCCAACTCCCATTTGGTCAGTGTGGCAGATGTTGTTGGCAAGTTAACCTAAATCATCCTCAACTGCCTTTCTTTCACTTTGCTACCCTTGATCAGAACCAGATGCCTGGTTCACCAGCTTCTCTTGGGCTGCAAATAGCTAGACATTCTACTTCTGACCAAAGTGTTGGAAGCATAAAATTTATGGTATTATGGCATCTTCTCTTTCTTGACAACTGGCCCCATGCCCCTTCCCCCTGTTGTTTGAGTATGACAAGTACTAGACAAAAGACCAACAAATAGATGATAGATAATAGAAAAAAAAATCTGCCATTCAACAGTATCATGAACAAATGCCAGTAGACTTTGTCTCTGTGTGGGTACATGTATGTGCGTGCATGTGTAAATGTTCATGTGTGCATGTGTGTGCGTGTGGAAGCCAAAGGCTGATACTGAGTGCTCTTCAATTGCTCTCCTGTCTGCTTAGAGTCTCTCCCGGAACCTGGACCTTGCTCATTTGGCAAGACTGCCTGGCCAGGGAGCCCCTGGGGCTGCACCTGCCTCTTTTGCCATCCTAGGACTGGGACTTTAGACACCTCTTGCCATGATCAGCTTTTTAAATTTTAACTTAATTTTTAACATAGTTGTGTCACGTGAATTATTTCACCAGAGGTCATGAGGAGGAGGAGGAGGAAAATGAGCTGAGTAATTAATATCTGCATGCAGCTCTTTCTCCTGGGTACCATCCTGAGAGCCAGTTCAACGTTTTCAAGGCCTTGTAGGAAAGAATCACGAGTAGTACCAAAAAGAGGCAACCATTCCTGTAATGTAGTTCAGAGAAAAAAAATTGAAAAAAAAAAGCATGTAGAGCTCAGGTCCCAACGACAAAAGCAACACACACCACTGCTGGTATCCAGCCTGGAGACTGAATGGAGGGCTCATTCAATGGCACTTCCATAAGGCTCAAGAAGTTACAGCTTTCTCGCAGGCTCCTTGTATTCTTTCTTTTCTACATGAATAACTCCCTTTCGATTCTTCCTGATTTACCTCTTGGTGTAATTTTTACATTGGAGACAGATTTTTATCCCTAACTTTAGAAACAAGCCATGTCACAACAAGGACATTTTCTCAACTATGTTCATGGCTGCTTTATTTGTAATAGCCAGAACCTGGAAACAATCCAGATGTCCCTCAGTTGAGGAATGGATACAGAAATTGTGGTACTTTTACACAATGGAATACTATTCAGCAATTAAAAAGGAGGAAATCATGAAATTCGCAGGCAAATGGTGGGACCTGGAAATGATCATCCTGAATGAGGTATCCCAAAAGCAGAAAGAAACATATGGTATATACTCACTTATATAGACCTATAGGATAGGAAGGTCAAGCTGAAATCTACACACCTAGAGAGGATATACAGGAAGGAGGACCCAGGTTGGTATGATCAATGCTTGTTTGGATGAACAAATGGGATGGACATTGAGTGGAGGAGAAAACAAGC
>CM053755.1:39824043-39902020 GCA_028658305.1 Pachyuromys duprasi
CTTGGAGGGGGCAGGGAGGAGGGAGATGAGGGAGGGAGTGGGAGGGTGGGAGGGAATGAGGGAGGGGGCTACGCCTGGGATGCAAAGTACCTAACCTGTGATTGATATAAAAATAAATAAATTAAAAAAAAAACAAGCCATGTGACCTCAGTGCAAGTAGCAGGGCAGGAGAGTTGGCCTGGAAAAGAAACTGTCAGTTACAACTAGGTTTATTTTACAACTAGATTTCTTTTGTGAATGACTGGGCAAATAGTAACACCCTATGCCCAGACTTTCTTTGCTTTAAGAGAAGGCCCAGAAATTAGATCAAGGAACAAATAGTTCTCATAAATGAGGTACAAGTCCTCATTTTAGAGATGGTGCCTTCTCCAACCCCCCTCCTGACAAGTCAGAAGAAGTGACATCTTCGTTCATTGCCACCTATGGAGAGATTAGGCCCAGAATATCTATATACAAAACCCCTTTATAACACTTGAATGTGCCTCCTCCTAGAAGTTAATGGGAACTTGAAGCCATTTAGAACAACAGGCTTTATACAAGAATGTAAGCAAATCAAGTGGGACTCACATAGCTTTCTGAGAATTCTGAGAAATATGAAGAGTTGTCTTTTTGGTTTGGTTTGGTTTGGTTTGGTTTGGTTTGGTTTGGTTTGGTTTGGTTGTCTACATCCTCCCAAAATTATCAGCTGTTCTGTAAGGATGTCACTGTTATTATGGAGAATGTATCAACTCTGAGAGAAAGGGAGTGCCTCAAGAAGAGACAACATATAGGTGAGCTCTATATTATAAATTTGGAATATTCCCAATCAGAGCTGAATCCGTGCCAGCATATCCCCTGATAGGGAATTATTACACCTGATACCAGATGTGGCCTATGCTTGAGGATCTTTAAAATCACTAAAGTAAGAGTAGTAAATAATGCCAAACTGACAACAGTTGATCAGAGACCTAAGAAAAATCATACTGCCATTTTAAAATTACATTTAACTGTTCCCACCTCCCTTGAGGGGGAAAAAAAAATCCTCGGTAACACATTTCTCACTCATTCTGCCCTGACAGCATGAAGAAATTACAGAAATGGGCACTGGGACCAAGAGTCCCACTGATGAGCTCCTAGATGTAGAAATGATGTTCTCTGCTGTGATAGTCTGCAGGGCAGAGCCTTTCAGAGGCCATGTTATGTTACATTTAATTCCCATCTCATCTTTCTTCTCCAGCTTACACACCAAGAGAAATTACTTGGGCCTTATCCTAAGGGTGTAAGCAAGAACAGATGGGTGACTTCAATCAGAAAACCCCTTTCACCTTCCTCAGTCTACAGAAAACTGGTAAGAAATTACACAATTCCTGCTGTCGGAACCAAAACCAGTTGTACCAAATTTGTAAACAGATGTTCTGTAGCAAAGAACTTTATAAAAGTAATGATCAGATTTCAAAACCTGTGCTCTCTGTGCTGCTACTAATCCCTAGGGATCTAGACTCCTCTCCTTTGCTGGCTCCAGGCCAGTGACATAGGCCATACTGTGGTGAAGAGTAGAAAACAGTTTATATAAGTACCCCATTGTCAGAGATTTAAATATAGGTCTTACACCCACCTCATCTGGGGTGTAAGATGCCCTCTCTACGTGATCTGAAATCCCCTTTCCTCACTTAATTTGGGGTCTCAACTCCATGAGGTGGGAGTAGGCAGCTAGTTCAATATTACAGGACATGGTGGCCTTGGAGTTTAGGACATGGCGGCCTTGAAGTTGAACTCCCTTCTTCCTAGTCAGAAGCCTGTAGAGCAAAGGACTGGAACAACAGGATTATTGAGACTGAGTCATGTTGTTGGCCCTGGAAGATACGCTCTTCTGTGCTTTTCAGAAGGCTATTACTGGATAACTATCTAAACTGGGCTCCATGAATCCCTAAACCTCATAAGATTATTGTATAACAGGAGAATTTCTGGCAAAACCAAAAGGCATACCGTCTTACAGTAAATATCACCAAGCCACCCAAATAGGCTCATAGGTCACCTGGCTAGGAGAGGGTTTTGTTTTGTTTTGTTTTTAAGTTCTTTGTCCTAGAGATCATAAAATATAGTCTGTAATATCTGGAAGACATGGCAGCAACTGACTCCACATCATAGCATTGAGAGATTATGGCAGCTGCTTGCTTCCATCACAGTAGACCAAGAAGCACAGAAAGGAAAAAGAAAAAAGGAACTGTATAAACGTCATGCCTGCCTCTTCTTCCTCCAGTTAGACCCTACCTCCTGAATATTCCACAGCTTCCCAAAACAGCATGACCAGCAGAGGACCTAGGGTTTAAACCCAAGACCCTGTCTGTGGCGGGTGGGACCTTTTACATCCAAACACTAAGATCTGCTTTGCTTCCCAACAAATTATATGCTGTACAATATTCTTTGTGCCTCATCTAAATTTACTGCAACAGAGATGACAAGGATCAGAGCGATGAAGTGATGACGTCATCACCCTTAGTCTGAAGATTCACAACGGCTGATGATGAATATGCCACTTTCACCAGGGAAATTTCCTGTTATACAGAAATCTGTGGTACAATTTTTTTTAAAAAGACTCTGACCATTGAATTCAGGAAGCTCAAAGCTTCATAAACTGGGGAAACAGAAATTTACTTGGATTTTAACACATGAGCAAACATGCAACTCCAGCAGGCAATGTCGTTGGTCTATTGATTCAACATAATAATCTAGGTGTGACCAAATTTCATCAGGATCATATAAATTGTTAATGTTGGTTCTCAGTTGATGTTCTTTATCTCTGGTTGCTGTTACATCATATAGATCCCCTAAAACTTAGGGAATTTATATTTCAAGCATTTTTGACAATCCTCCAGAGAGTTATATGTCTGTATAAGCATACCACTTCTGCTTCTATCCACTCTCCTGCTTGCCCCCCTCAATGTGGGGTCTGATATCTGCAGTGACCAGAGTCTCCCAGCAGACATCACAGCTTTCCTCAGAGCTCTGAGGTACTACAGTAGCTACATAGTAGGTGCTTGGTGGATACTTGAATGCAACCTAGTGTAAGTACAACCATAGATCATTAGATATGCAACAAACGTGTTTAAATCATATGAATCACTCTTTATCCATGTACTCACTGAAGCTCCCAAAAATCATAGTATGGAATATATTTCTATAAAAATCTCCATAAAGATATCAGGCAAGTGACATGATCAATGGTATTTGGTAGATTGTATATGGGTTTTCAAATCTTCCTCATCAGCATGAGAAGATACTTCACAAAAACAGTTTAAGCAGGGAAAGATTTGTTTGACCCATGATTGGACAGGCTTGTTCAGTCCTCAGCTTTGTTGATTCTGGGTGTATAGAACATCATGATTACAGGGGTGTGCTAAAGCTTCTTCACTTGATGGTAAACTAGAAGCAGAAACAGGGAGAGAGGCTCCCAGATAACACGTCCCTGAGAACTACTCTAGACCCCGTATGCTAAAATTTCCACTACCTCCAAAGAGTGTGCCACCAGCTGAGCACAAAGCATGTGGACCATGAGAGGTTGGGGGACATTCATGCCACAACAGTGTGACTCTGAATGTGAGGACAGATTAAAACAAGAGATTAAAATAAATTCCAGCAGTACGTCACCTCGTCTCCTCATTTCTTGTTTATTTATTTATTATCATTTATTCACTTTGTATCCCAGCTATAGCCCCCTCCATCTCCTCCCTGTCCTACCCACCCTCCTTCTTCTCCCCCTCTGCCCCTCCCCTAGCCCACTGAAAGGAGAGGACCTCCTCCCATCTGACCTTAGCCTATCAGGTCTCACAGGAGCTGGCTGCATTGTCTTCCTCTGTAGCCTGCATCTCCATTGGGGGAGGTGATCAAAGAGCCAGCCACTGAGTTCATGTCAGAGACAGCCCCTGCTCCCCTTACTAGGGACCCCACTTGGAAACTGAGCAGCCTATATTATTCCTCTGAGAAGGGGGCTAGGTCCTCTCCATGCATGGCCCTTGGTTGGAGTATCAGTCTCTGCAGGCTCCCCTGGACCCAGGTTTTTTGGCTCCGTTGGTCTCCTTGTGGTAGTGCTAGTTCAAGATCCAGCTATACCACTCCTGGGCATATATCCGAAAGATGCTAAACCATACAACAAAAACAGTTGCTCAGCTATGTTCATAGAAGCATTATTCATAATAGCCAGAATCTGGAAACAACCTAGATGTCCCTCAACTGAAGAATGGAAGCAGAAATTGTGGTACATTTACACAATGGAATACCACTCAGGAATTAAAAACAAGGAAATCATGAAATTTTCAGGCAATGGTGGGAACTAGAAAAGATCATCCTAGGTGAGGTAACCCAGAAGCAGAAAGATACATATGATATATATGCACTTATAAGTGGATATTAGCCATATAATATAGGATAAACATACTAAAATCTATAGTCCTAAAGAACCTAAACAACAAGCAGAATCCTAGGGAAGAGGGCAATCAGGATAGACATTGGAAATAGGAGAAGACAAGAAACAGGACAGAAACCTTCCATAGAGGACCTCTGGAAGACTCTACCCATCAGGGTATGGAAGGAGATACTGAGTCTCATAGCCAAACTTTGGGCAGAATGCTGGAATCCTTATGGAAGAGGAGATAGAAAGACCTGGAGAGGACAGGAGCTCTACAAGGAGACCAACAGAATCTCATCTCCTCTTAAACTGCTATGATATGTTTCACTATCATTTTAGGCCAGATAATCCATGGCTGTGCAATGGCATCCCTAGACATTGGAACTTGCTTGGCAGCATGCCTGACCTCTACTTACTGATACTAGAGTCCTCTCCTGTGGTGGACAACTAATTATGCCTCCTGAGATTGTGAAACATCCCTGAAAGCAAAGCGCAAACATTGTCATTGGGTTAAGAATCACACCGAAGTTGAAACCATAGTGAGAGTTACGAAAATGCAAATTCTACCACTACAAGGGATTTTTGTCTTGCTTTGTTGATTGATTCAACAATTAATTGTTCCATAAGTACTTGCAAAATGTTCAGTAATAAGTGTGGAGAACACGGCACGGAGGAGACAAAGGGCTTGTTCTCCAGAGCTTCCCTTATATGGGAGCCAGATAGAGACAGAGTGGAAGAGCAGCTGGGGAAGCCCAGAAATGGGGGAGATAAGAGGGAGGTGAGAGAAGACTGGCCAGATCTGTCACAGAGGCAGGCCTTCAGTGAGTCAGAGTACTACCTTGCGCAAAAAGATACCAAAAAAGAGAGTCCAGGGGGAAAAGTTTAAAATGTTGATAGTGTTTTCATAAGGTAAATTTTTACTAATCCCAACGTATCAAGTGTGTTCATTTCTCCTTCCTATAAAATTGATACATTTATTTAGTAATCGTCATAAAGTTCAAAACCTAATGTTATTAAAAAAGAAAATCAAGCCAAGTGCAGTGGCACACATCTTTAATAAAAGGCAGCAGCAGGCAGATTTCTGTGAGTTTGATGCCCACCTGGTCTACAAAGCAAGTCCAGGACAGCCAAGGCTTCACAGAAAAACCCTATCTTGAAAAACCAAAATGAATAAACAAACAAAATCAATATTGCATGTTGTGGTTTCAAA
This sequence comes from Pachyuromys duprasi, assembly GCA_028658305.1. Taxonomy (NCBI): domain Eukaryota; kingdom Metazoa; phylum Chordata; class Mammalia; order Rodentia; family Muridae; genus Pachyuromys; species Pachyuromys duprasi. Next base: position 39,829,638 of record CM053755.1, read on the forward strand.
GGATGTCCCCTCATTCAGAATACCTACATGAAGTTAAAGAAAAAAAATTAGTCTAGTTTTTAGAACAAGAATGGTTTTAGAACAAGAATAGAGTTAAGTTCTACCTTTCAGGCAGGAAAGAGCAGATCCAGGTATTGGGGTCAGGAGTCATAATAGTGCAGTGTGTGATTTGGCTGGAATGTCCCTGTTATCCCTAAAGGTAGCAAAGAATGAGGGAGACGACATGTCTGAATTGTGCTACTGGTTAACCACAAAACATACAGAGCCTTCATTTTAGCTCCGTTCAAATCCCCCACTCACTATGTTTTCTTTTCCTCTTCTCGGTTCACTAAACGTGAAGTAATATATAATTTATCTTCTGACACCTAGCCCAAGATAAAGCAATTCTCAGACAGCTGAGATGACTACAATGTGAAAAGCAAATAAAAGAGAATGTCCCAAAGGATCAGGGAAAGATATTTTACATCTTAAAGCCCAGAGAATTATTCAGTGAGCTATAGGTCCTTACTTCACTTCTCTCCATTGTTTTTTCTGATCTGAGCCATACCTTATCTCAGGGAGAAGATTTTTTTTATGAAGAAGCCAATAATGTTTAACCTTTAAAAGGGGTGCATAGAAAAGAACGCTTGTTGAGAATTTTATCATGTTTTTAATTAACCTACTGTATGTTTAGTGGAGTGCTATATGACATCTAAACAGTGTGTGATGATCTCATAAGGGTAGTCTGTGCACCCATCAATGGATGCCTTACTTTTGAGTCACTGTGACTGTCTCGGTTAGGATTACTGTTGCTGTGATGAAACAGCATGACCAAAAGCAAGTTGAGAAGGAAAGGCTTTATTTTGCTGACAGTTTATCATCAAAAGAAGTCAGGGCAGGAACTCACACACAGGGCAGGAACCTGGAGGCAGCAGCTGATGCAGAGGCCATGGAGGGGTGCTGCTTACTGGCTTGCTCCTCATGGCTTGCTCAGCCTGCTTTCTTATAGAACCCAGGACCAGCAGCTCAGGGATTGTACCACTCACAATGGGCTGAATCTCCCCCCCTCCCCCTGATTACTAATTAAGAAAACACCTTACTGCCAGATCTTATGGAGACAGTTCCTCAACTGAGGCTCCCTCCTTGCTCATGACTCTAGCTTGTGACAAGTTGATATAAAACTAGCCAGGATGGTGATCAAATATCTCATGGTAAGCACTGTAAGAAAAGATTTATTCTGGCTTGTGGTTACAGAGGGCTTTCAGTCCTTCACCATAGGGAACGTAGGCAGAGTCCAGGATGGTGTGTGTGGTGGACACCAGGTCACATGGCATGGGCCAGGAAGCAGAGCAAGCAGGGAAGGGCCAGCTGTGCCCCACCTCTCAAAGGCTCCCCAGCTTCCTAACTGCTGCCAGCCCAGGAACAAGCATTCAAAATTCAAACCGTAACAATGATTTCAATTATTTGCCATCTTTGTGTTAGGAAAACCCCAAATTCTGTCTAGCAATCCATTTACCTACTATGCTACAGAACATCAGAAGTTACCACTCCTGGCCAGCTGCCCCTTGTAGCCATTAAGCAGCCTTCCTCTTTCCTAGCATCTAGTAACCAAGTTTCTACTTGGTCCTTCTATGAGATTAACTGTTTTTGGTGAGAACACGTAGTGGATAAGTATTTAGGTACCTGCTTCTGGGTTGCCTAGCAACCTATGATGTCATCATGCGTCGCTGGCCAGGTGGCCACACCTGGCAGGAGTGTTAACCTTGCTCCTTAAAGGGACCAACCCGCCATGTTGTTCTTCTCTTGGCCTCTCTTGCCTTCTTGCCCTCTTCCGTCTCCCTGTCAGGGTGCCCTGCTCTGTCTTCCCTCCGTCATGTCTCTCTCTCCTCTTTCTCCCTCTCTTCATCCCCATCTAATAAACCTCCTTCATATAAAATCTGTTGTGCGCCTCATTATTATTTAATTTGTCCCAACAGTTTGTCTTGCTGTGCTTGACTTTCTTCACCTAACATAATAGGCTAGGTTCATCTGTTGATACAGTCACAGTTTTACTCATCTTCTGGCCGAATAATACTGTGTCGTATACATATGCCACATTTCTGCCTCCTCACTCATCCATCCATGGACACCAATATTGATTCCACATCCTGGTTATTTTGGGGAGTGTTGCAGTAAACATGAAATAGGGCACCTCTGCAGACTTGAGTCCTTTCCTTTGAGTATGCCCACGGTAGGAAGATTGCTAGGTCAAATGAGAGCTATAGTTCTAGCTCCATACTGTTTTCCGTAATGACTGAGTAGTTTGTCTTTCTAGTAACCATGAATAAGAGCTTCTTCCCCTTTGAAGTGCTATCTTGGTAGCTATACAATTCTCTGATTTTATTTGTGTGATTTGTATTCAATTTATTTATTTACAGGAGGGGGGCATCCATGTGCCACAACATGATGTGGAGGTCAGAGGACAACTTGTGAGAATTGGTCCTCTCATTCCAACCTGTGGAAATAAGGACTCGAACTCAGGTCATAAGATGTGGTGGCAAGAGCTTTTCCTCACTGAGCCACCCTGCCAGCTGCAACTCTAAAAATTTAATACAAATTACTGACTTTTGAACTTAAGTGGCTGCATTTTAAGGTATATACCTTAATGATTTCTCTTTAAATAATGCTTAAAAATAAAAACAGACTGCCAGAAAAAAACTGTCCATTCATATAAAAATGAAATTTGTAGTAGCTTTGTGACTCAACAAAGTAGACAACCCAAATGTCCACTGACTACTAGTTGAATAAGTAAAATCCAGTTTATTGGCATCATAAAATATTACTTTGTAATAAAAGAATGAAGTTGGAGACACTGATATATGCTGTGAGAAAAATGAACCTTGAAATTTTTGTTAGATGGGGAAAGCCAGACATAATAAAATGGTTTTTTCCTAAATGGATGATATAACTTTTATGGTTAAATTTTATTCATTTGGAATTTTAGGGACTGTAAGAAGGCATCTGGCAATGTTTTCTGATAAAGGTAATCAATTGTACCATCACTGCTGCCTGAATAACCATCCCTCTATTTCTCCTTAGTTACTAAATGCTTTGTGTGCCTGGATCACCATTGGGTTTTTGTCTCTTACATTAATTTTGTGATTCTCCACACTGGTTCTGTGTTGTTATACTATTTTATAGTAAAATTTAATAACCAGGAGAGGTAATTCATTTTATTATTATTCAGACTCTCACTGATTACTTCTGTATGTTTATTCTTCTATTTGGATATTAAAATCAAGTCTGAAAGTGGTCTGGTTTGGGTAGAAACTTTGTGAATTAGTTTATGCAAACACAGCATCTTTAAAACAGTAAATCTTTGTGTGCAAGAACACAGTGTGACTTTTCATTTAGTCAAGGCTTCTTTTATGCCTGTGAATAGGGTTTGTTTTCTATTTGGGGGCGAGGCATGTAAACCTTGAACATTGCAAACTAAACTGTAATGAGACACCATGGTGCAATGTTCACGAGCAGGGGCTCTGGAGCCAGACTGTTCAAATATCACTGCCTGGCCACGTGACCGCACATATTGTATCTCTCCAATTGCTTCAATTTTTAATCTCTAAAATGGCAATAATAGGCTGGAAGATATATCTCAGTTGGTAGAGTTCTTGCTTGGAATGTGCAAGACCCTGTGTTCAGTCCCCAGATTCTCTAATTAATTAAAACACAAGTGACAGACTTTGCATTTCAGGATTGCTATAAGGACTAACAGGGTTGCTTGTGAGAATTCTACAAGACCACTTATGGAATCATTTTTATGTGCTTGGTTCAAGCCAAGCATCATGTAACATCAAGCCCTGCTCTTGGGAGGCTGAACTGTTTATGAAATGACTTTCATTAGAATACAGATAAGGTTGTCTTCAATTTTTAGTAATGCCTGACCTCATTAGAAATGCAAGCAACTCGAAAGCTTGCTCACTAAGGCTATTACATTATAAAAAACAAAGTAATTTAATTTGTCAATTCCTCCAGTGAATATTTGATTCAAATACTACTTATCAGAGAATGTCCCTTGAGCAATAATGTCTCATATTTCCTTTAGTTGGGGTATTAGCATTGGACTGTCTAAGGATCATTAAGATGACCAATTGATACTGGCTTTATTAAGGATGAAAGAGTGCCCATGTGTTCCTCCTATATGAAGGACTGACAGTTGTCCAACAGGGTGAAGACAAAGACATTAGGGTTTATCAGGCTCCAAATCAAGACTAGGGAGAGTCAATGTAGTGCAGTGAGTTCCAAGTAGCTCAGCAGTGGAAATGGACACAGGGGGTTCATGTTAGCAGGTGCAGAACCACGCAAACACAGCCGCAACCTAAAGACTGGTTTATTGCCTACACCACAAAGATGGCAGGAATTGTGTCCTAAATGATGCCCTCTTTGAGCAGAAGCAGCATGGAGGTTTCATTCGGGAATCCTATTCATACTCCATAGAAGGGCTGGACATCCCGAAGCAGGCTTAAGTAAAGAAGTACATTCCTAAGCATCTCAGCTTTAGACTATAACTTAAGGAAAAAAAATAGCTACATCTTGTGGCGTGCTTATGTAAACATCATGAGGCACATGTTTAAAATTGAAGTGAGGGACAAGAATGTAAGCACACTTAGCTTGAAAAATAAAAGTTTAGTTAACGAACACTTGAAGATGTATCAACACAGGGTTTGGCCCTAAAGATGCCTTGTCTTGCACAGTGGCTAACAGAAGTAGGCTCTTCTAACACCTATTTATCCACATATACATGTGGGATGAACTTATTTCCCTAAATGCCTATCAATTATACTCCCCTGAATTCCCTTCTCTGCTGCAGAGTGGGTCCCTAGTCTCCTAACATTTGTGTGGAGATGTAGCTGTTAACACTTGAGCCTTTATTCAGTAGCTCTCCCTCAACCTATAGCTGACAGGACTTGCTCTTTCTCCAATCACACTATTCACCCACGTTTCTCCTTCCCGCTCTCTGCCATCAGGACACATGAGAGGGTCAAAACATGCGGTTTCCTCATGCAGCTGTGTGCCGTCTCTCTGATTGGTTGTGATGCTCCTTCCGCTGGAACAGCTTGTGGTGAAAGCTGTCGTGAAGGGTCCCCTTTCTAGTCATTGCAGCTGATCCAGTTCATAGAACCATTGTAGCCTGGGTATAGACAGGTGAAGTGTGCAGGTGACCCTGCTTATATGGACACAGCCCAAAATGACTTCCTTCAGCAGTTTCAATCTCAATTACATCCCACTAAGACAAAATGCCACAGTTTTGTGACATGCGTGTCTTTTCTGCTTCCCTATAATGGTGCTCAGAATGCCGGTAGCCTTCCATCACATCTCCTGTTGATCTAGGCAATGCCTTTAATATATCTTAGGAATATTACTCTCTCTACTTGATTTTGCTATCACTAGGGAGCCAGAATGCTTCCTAAATTTAATGGCATTTAGAGCCTAATAATGATCCCTAATTCAAGTTGCTCTTTAGCTGGTGATGAAGAGGCCATATCCCAGACTGTTTACAGGTGATTCTCTTGGCGAGGTACCAAGAGAATCTCAAGGCCCATGGGTATAAAAAGTGTATGAAGCACCCAGCCTCTTCCTGAAGAGGGCCCAGAACCAAGGTGGAAAGTGGGACACTCTTTACCCACACAACAAAGAATGTGTTTCTTCTATTTAGAGCAGAGGTTACTCGGCATTTGTTTTCAGCCAACGACCAATCCCAAGAGAAACAAGCGTAATCTCATTTGGCATCTTTATTCTTTCTGGGGCTTCATGAGCCCTATCCTTTCCCGTTGCTCAGTACCATTCCCTTCATGTATTGCCTCTAGTTTATCCAGCACATTCCTCATGCTTTTGACTAGTACTATGACATATCAAATAAAAGACTTATTTAATATTCTGTGTTCTTAGAGATTGTAAATGGCATCTGTTACTTATACAATTCTTCTCTATATTTTGATTCTTTCTACCATAATTCTCAGTAATTACTCCCAATGTGATTTGCTTCAGTGTTCTACCTGATAACCTCACAAGAGCACTCGTTTTCTGGCATGCTGGATAGACAAAGAGGCAAAGAGGTACATTTCCTTTGAGCAGAATGTTCTCTCAGCAAGTCACACAATGAATGTGGACCTTTCTTATTCTAACTCATTGTGAAATAGGCTGCAACACGGCCACATTTTATCATTCTTCTGTTCTCAAGATATGCTCCAAGAGGCTCTTACTCTTGGGTAGGATAATTGTTAGAAACTGAGACACTACCCTAAGTAAATTTCTATTTGCGCTAGTGTTTTGAACCTGCAAACTTTCTGCCAGTTGCTACAAGCTTGCACTTGAAACTGCAAATGCTCTCTCTTGCTGGGAGCAAGCAGAACATAGTTTTCCCCAAGTTTCACTAGAAAAGTTCACAAGCCCAGTCTCTACAAAGCCCTTCGCTGTGCTCACAGAACACTATAAAAACTGTAAATGCCATCTTAAACTGTTTGAAGTAAGTGACCCTCCCAGATCCTTGCAAAGTGCATGAACTTATAAACACACCACAGAACCTTACCGCAAAGATGTAAACAAACTGTGTCTCTCAGAAAAGTACTGGAATGAACCTAATTTGGAAGTAACTTAAATCAATACGGGAAGATAATCAAAGTTCTTTAGCAGCCGTTAAGGTAATAATAATAATAATAATAATGGACATTTCCAAACCAACCTGGCACTTCTATAGTCAATCATTTATTAATGAAGGGTAACATTCTTATTCTTTAATGTTCTTATGGTTTTTTGCATTCTAAGTTAAATAAATAATGCACAAGGGAGAAACTGAAAATTGAATTCCCATCTTATTCATCAAAATTTGATTAGCATTATTTTCCCTCTATGTTCTCTCACAGAGCTTGCTACCTTGAATATCAGAAATTAAGTGAACATCATGGATGAATTAACATAGCGCCTCTGAAGTTTCTCACCTGGTCCCAGTGTTTAATGCTTTACCATGAGATTAAATTTCATTGAGAGTACTGGGGAGAATCTTCAAACCATGGAGCAAATTCTCACAGGCAAAATTCCAAAATAAGATTTTGTTTATCTCTCTCAATATTGCTTTTTAAGTCTACTTTTCACAAAAGACCAAAAATGCATAAACAGGCACACAGTGACTCCTACAGATGATACTGTCTGGTCTGCTTCACTTAGGAAACTCATCAGTGACCATTGCGTAGAAACACATAAAGCTTCCTGAAGGGTGGTTCATGCAACATCAATTGCAGAGAATCTTTAAGCTGAGAATTCTTGAGCTTCATGTCAGAACTGAGAACCCACAGACATGGCGGTCAATGGACGTACACAGTCAACAACCAATCCAGATGTTTTATGTGCATTTTAAAAGCCCATTTTTCAGTTTGCCATGTGAATTACAAGTACTATCTAAAAGACTTAGTAGGTTGGCAAAGGCAGAAGTTGTGTAACAACTTTTTTAATGCAGAATATAAAATTTAGAGAAATTTTCAAACAGTTGATAGCAAATTCCTGTGAGAAAACTTCGTTTGATAAACAGGACTAGCTTTAGACCCAATTTGGCTCCAATGTAAAGTTCAAGGCTTTTGTAGTTTTAGAAGTTGATTTCAACTTTTCAGCCCTTCCACGATCAGCCTTTTCACAATCATCAGGTCTTTCTCCTCTGAAAGCCACAACATCACCCACTAGACAATTAAGAGTAGTGTGTGTGTGTGTGTATGTGTTGGTCAGTATGACACGTTTGTCATCTTTTAGTTGAAAACTGAAAAATTAAGATATACAGATATTCCTATTAATCCATATATTAGTGCATTCATTCAAGGTACATTATTACTAAGTATCAAGAATTAAAATAGAAAACAGAGCATGATATATGGTATAACATATTCATAAAAATGTTGTCCAAAGCTTAAAAAATTAAGACATTCTAGCATGTTCTGCCAAAGGTAGGGCATTGTTTAACAACCCTATGTGAGCATCATTTAATTCTCTGGAATAATGTGTCCATGTTGGTGCTATTTGCTGTTAACTAAAGTGTCTGATTCTATGAAGTCGCGCGTTAACCAATAGATCCATGTGCCAGTGGTGCACGGAGGTCAGAAGTGCTGAAAAACACTCTTAAAACACCGAATTCTCCTACGGTCATTCTCTGGCCTGAAAAGTCAACAGCACTGATATTGAGAAACTCTGTTCCAAAAAAGATAAAAAGCCTTTTGCTTGGGAAACGAGGAGGCCTTTGCCCTGCACAGCTGAGAGCAGTTTTAGTGGTTTCTGTGTGAGGTGGGGAGGAGCAGGGGCGGGCAGCAAGTAATGGCTGCGAGAGAAAGCTTTTCAAGTTTTCATAGCTGAGGACGTCAAACAAAGCTATTGCTCAAGACCAGTGGAAATTTTGATTAACTTGTGGTAGCCAAGTATTTGAATTAGATAAAAATTTCAGTTTTTATTTAGATGTATGATGTCTACGACACAACCTAAGCCATGGTAGCATGGTATGATTTCATCATTTCTGCATCTTAAAGGCGAGGGACAATTGCTGTATTTTATAACTGTAAACATTTAACAACGGGAAATAATCAAACATCTTAACATCTAAAGCGAGTTCTCAAAGTTAAATGTTTAATGGAAGTCTCTTAGTGATTGTACTGTCATTGTATGCTCAGTAATGCCTTACTGTATTTCTAAATGTAAATATCCAAACTATCCAAGCTAGTTTATTGACCATATTCTGTTGTTGAATAAGTTGAATTCTACTTCCTGCTCTAGGAGTGGCTGGCTGGCCAGCCACTGGCTGCCCTGGCTGCTTCAGCTGGGGAAATGAGGGGCTCACAGCAAGTGAAGGCATTACCAATGGAACTGTCTTCCTTTTTATTTTAAAGGAGGATCTAGGGCTGTTTTGCTGCGTGTGAGAAAGTCGAAGCACCTTCTGGCTCAATGTGTTTCTTTGCAGGAACCCTGGCAGAGCCTGTGGCTGGTACAAGTAAAACTCGTATATGCACTAGCTGGTAAGCAGATGCCACAAATACAAAGCACAGTTCTCTCTACCTTTGTCCCTGGACAGTTATCAGCTGCTACCACAGCTGGCAGGGGAACCACTACCTTATTTGTGTAAACAGGATCAGCCAAGGCCCTTAACCGAGGTTAGTGATTCCCTGATATCAGAGCTCACTTAAAATGTAGCAGAAAACCATGCTTTAAAAGGTTTTATGGGTTTATTTAGGAAACTGACCATCATTTGTGGCATAATTTTCATAATTTATGTCTAAACAAACAATTGTGTTGGGTCAGAATACATATGGACTGTCGATTTATGAGACAGACTTCCTTCTGAAATCATTGTTCTAGTAGGCTTCAATTTTCCTCTTTTTCCAGATTCACATCTCTGGATGAGAGCCAAATAAGCATATGAATTACAACGATAGAAATAAAATTTTATAAATTAAAAAGGATTTTATTATTTAAAAGAAAACCTCAAAAAAATTACACAACTGAAATTAAGCAGACCCAAAGTCTATATATCTCAATGAAATTCTAAGCAGGTGGAACAGTATTCTGAAACGGTAGCTTTTACATTTGACTTTTACTGTTTCCCTGTCAAACATATCTTTATGTACATGCAGATTCACTACTGAAACCAAAAAATTCATGACAGAGTTAGAACTGAAAAACTATTAGCTTTACCTCTTTTCTCATACTTCATGCCCATTACCTGCATTCAGTCATTCTGCATCCCCTAACAGCTAGCCTTTCTTGTTCTCTTTTCTGCATGTTATACTGTACATTGTTAAAACAAAATGCCTTAACAATGGTTCACTAATTAATCAGTCTCTACTGTAATATTAGAAAGTAAATCTGTTCTAACAACTGATCTGTCTCCTAAAGCCTCTTGAAGGAAGGCTGCTCCCAAAGGGCAAATCACATTTCTTTTCATAAACTAAGGAAAGGTGAGCTACAAAAACCATGAGCTCCAACAGTTTACAGCAGAATGTTAAACAACATTTTCACTAATCGAGACTTAATAAAAACAAATTCTTTATTCTACTTATTGCAAACAAACATCTTCATTCACATGTAGTACTTAACACAACTTTGATGAATATTCAACTGTATTTGATTCTGGCCAAAGGATGAAAGCGACCTTGGCTTGTCAAGGATGTCCTTCAACATTATCTCTCAGGCTGAAAGAATGGAGGGTGCTGAGCTACTCTTCTTAAGATCCATTTAATTCCCCCTTAAAGTGCTCTGAGTCCATATAAAAGCATGACTCAAAAAGTCTTCTGCAATTTCTGAAGAAACTACTGAAAGACACTGGGTAAGGCTAGTATCAAACAGGCAAGGTACTATTTATGGCTTTCTGAACTTTTTTTCACTGAACAAAAACACTTTTCATGTGAAAAATAGAAAGTCTTTAATAAGAATTTAGCATCTTAATAAGGTAGTTATATTTTCAACAAACTGACTCAATTTTCAATTTCTAAGTTACATATATCTTTGTATGTGTGTATCTATGTGTGTATGTAAACATATTGGAAACTTGTCATCCATACTTATTTTAAATTTTGTATTGTTTCAGTACAGAAATAGTGGGCAACCATTTTGCTGTATTTAAGTAAATAATAAGTTCTTGCATTAATCAATTGGCCTTATGAAAATATTTAGGAACCTTATTTGTGTAAACAGGATCAGCCAAGGCCCTTAACCAAGGTTAGTGATTTCCTGATATCAGTGCTCACTTAGAATGTAGCAGAAAACCACTGCTGTATGTAATCACATAATTTATAAAACACAGTTTAACTGTCTACACTGAAGTTGAGACTAAATTCTTTTTTTAAATGCGAAAGGGAAAAATCATGGGATGCGAATTATAATAGTTGACAGCCATCAATCTTTTGAGTTTTACAATAAAATTCCTATCAAATTTCCAACAAAAGAAAAAATGTATCAGGTCATGGGAATACAGACAGGGCACTTAACTATCTTCTAACCATCCATTTCCCTCGATGGCATCTTCACTGGAAAAAGTCACAGGTGTTTAAGGAATTAATACTAAGTAAGCAAGGAACCACAGAAATAGTTATCCATACAGTATACTGATGTCAGGCACAGGATTAAAACTTTGTCACGTCAGTATTTTCAGAAAATCAAGCCACTAAGATAAAACCCAAGAAACAAAAATACAAAATACTGACACATTACCACTATATGTAGAACTAGAAATTTTATAAATGCTTTTCCTTCACATGTATATATTACATGCAAAGAAGTTTTTCCAACAGGTTTTCAAAAAGAAAAAAAAATGCATGCTGTGCCAGGGCTGGAAAACAAAGGTAAATGGTCCTTTCCTTGCCTGGAGGATGTGCGCAACATTGGCACACAACAGCCACTGGCAAGCAGCGATTATGTAGCAGGCACCAGAGGTATGCCGAAAGAGAACAGAAGGCGTTTTATGTTCTCTTTATCCTTTCATAAAAGTTTTAATGCACGAATGAATCCTTAGGAACAAGGATAATGTGTTGAACAGCCTCTCAAAAGAAAGAGATTAAAGCCCGTGGATTTGCTTTACACAAGCAGCAAGAAGCAGGGTGTTCCAGTGTGAAAGAACACAGCTTATGGAGAGACGGTGGGGTAGGTTGTCTACAGTCAGAGCGTAATGACTGGTAGAAGCACTGTGGAAAAAAAATGGCAGAGTAAGTGGAGACAAGTTAGGAAGAAAAGGCAAATGCCGGTGCCAAATGATGGCAATTGATGGAAACTGACTACTGTGATGAATGGCAGAAACTCTGAGATTCACAGTGTTTGTTAGTTTTCTTCCTGTGCTTTTAAAAAACCAGTCCTAGGAGGTGTGGCAAACGTTACCTCTTTTAAATGTCATCCCTAACACTGTCTAATAAAGACATTCCCTCTCTTTGATATTTAAATTTTAACTGTCAGATTAATAGCTAATATCTATGAATTTCTACATCTTAGATAATTTTTATTGCTTTAACAACTAAGTCAAATGCATTGCAGGTTAGTAGGGTCAAGTGTTAGGAACACAGTAAGAGTCTCACTGCTTTACCTCACTTCCCGAACACTTCCCAAAGATCAAGTCAGTACTCTGCCATTTCCCTCTTCTAGCTGACTTGGTAAGGCCTTTCTTAGCCCACAGCCCTCAATTTCATGGAAAGCCTCTTTCGGGCTGTATGCTGGGATACAGCCGTGACTCCATGGGCTCCTGGGAAAGTTAATTTATTTTGTGTTGAGAGTAAAGTTTCTCTTGAACCCAAATCTTCTTAAAGAAAAAAAACATCAACCTGCAAAACAGGTTTATATCATGTTATATTCCGGCTAAATAAAGCAACTGGTGTTAGATTGTAATATCTTTACAAATCACAGTGGAGTAGTAGTTCTTAACTGCTTTACCTAGGAAAGGTAAAGTACTAGTCTATTGTCTAGTTTTTTAAAGTGTGTGTCTGTGTATGAATGTGTGTGTGTGAGTATGGTATGTCTGTATGTGTGGTGTGTGTCTCTCTGTGATTGGTGTATGTGTGGTATCTGTGTATTATGGTGTGTGTGTGTGTATGTCTGTGTGTGAGTGGTTGGTGTATAAAACCTATAATGTAAAATTGTAAAAATCTCCACTTCCCTTCCGTATATATTGTACAATTAACCTAGATTCTTTTTACAGCATTTTGGTTCTTGTGTTTTTATAGACAGGAGTGCATCTATTTTTAATTGTATTCATTGGTGGGGACTTTAGTAATTTTGACTGTTCTCAACAAGTCAAAGTTTCAGCCAGCCACGCTCTAAGTGAAAGCTATACATAGAGACTTGTGAGCAGCTCTTACAAGTACAGACAGAATTATTATACGAACGACAGAATGTGAAACGGGGCAAAGCTTCAGCGCCAGTCATCTGAGAAGACTGGTTTTGAACTAAGGGCAACTCAAAGCAGCAGTGAGGCGAAGAGGCTGGGAAATTTGTTCATTAAAAAGCAGAGTTGAAGTAAGGTAAACCCAGAAATTAGTGCAAGCTGTGACGTCTGCCTTTGACTGAGAGAGGGTTCAAAGTTGTGACATAGAGGGGGTTTAGCTAAGGGAGACGGGAGGGCTTGGAAGCGATCAGTGGCAGTGATGGACCAGGGCACGGGCCGGGTGGAGGGGGCCGGCTGCCGCCGGGCCTGCCGGCGGGGCGCTCCCTCCGCAGGGCTCAGCTTTCCCCGCGGTGAAAAGCAGGCCGGGAGCCCCAGGCTGAGAAGCGCCGGCGGGAGGAGGCGGGAGCCCGGGGCAGCTAGCGGCTCCTCCCCCGGCGCCTCCGCTGTCTGGGTCAGACGCGAAGGCCGCGGCGCCGGACTTGGGCACCCGCAGGCTCCAGGACTCCAGCCGCCGCCCGTCCTCTCCCGGCCCGTCCTCCCGTGGGGCCCGGCATCCGGCTCCCGCCACAAAGAAGCCCGCGCCCCGACCCCAGGTGCGTACCCATCCCGGGAATGGACCACTGGGAGGGCTGGGCCCCTCGGCCGGGGGACGCGTCTGGCACAGGCGGCGGCACTTCCGGCGGCGGCTTTACTTCCGGGTCGTAGCCCGGCGCCTGCTGACCCGGCGGGGCTGGCTCGGTACTGTCCTGGCGGAGCCTGTATTCCGGAGGGGAGGGCTGGCTGCGTGACTCCTGGGCGACCACCGGAGCGGGCACCGCGCCTCTGCACCTGCCGCAGCCTCGCGCCAACCTTGCTGGCTTTGGGTGCTCCCCGCACGAAATATTTGGATTCTCTGCCTAGTCTATACTAACATGGAAACCAGACTAACCGCACTATTAACATTTGCAGATAAGCTGAATACTAAGAGGTCGCAGATTTAAGTGATGGATGAGGAAAGGCATGGAAATCTGATGAAATTGAGTGTCACAATTCAGTGGGAAAGTGCTGGGTTTTCTGCATCGCTGTACACAATAGAGTTGTTTTTTCCCCCAAGGGTTCAGAATGTTTCCTTTGGAAACTTGAAACTTAAAGCTGACTTGTAACCCATGACTCTCTTGGTAAAGTTTTTCCTTCCTTTGGTTTAAGGGTGACAGCATTTAATGCCTTCCCCAAGTCCCAAGGATCTGTTCATGAGTTGGTATGGATGCTCCTTAGGACCTGATTCTAAACATTGTAGCTATTTTGAAAACCTAATTTTAATATCCAGAGATGAAAACTAAGACATGAACGTGAAATTCTCTGCCTTAGTCGTCTTGGAAGTCAACATTTCACTGTTTCACTAGGTGATCCTCTAATAACATTTGGTTGTGTGTCATATTAGTTTTAGGTTAATTTAAACAAACATAATGTATATCATTTCATATTTTGCACCTGAAATGGAGAATTTTGCACCATAAAGTGAGTTGAAAGTTCTGCTCAATAAATTTTAATTGTTTTATACATACTAAATATAAGAATATACTGCTTATAAGCAAAAGTGTAAAAACAATATAAATTTATACAACCTTTTAAATTATACTGTAGGCAAGCACAGATTTTTATTTACAACTTTTGTACTTCTCTTCTTCATCAGTGTCATTTTTCAGATTATTGTCACCAAAGTACACACAGGTTTACTTCTTGTTTGTACCTCACTGATTTTCATTCACTGATTTTCAGATTATTGACACAGGGGCACATTTTAGCATAAATTCAAATACTTAGACCTATGTGTTTCTAATGGTGAGATTCTTAAGCAAATGCCAGCTCTGTTGATTCTAGTTCTTCTCAGTTAATTTTCATAGTTTTGGTGTCTTCTTTCACTCGGAACATCTTCGCTCTATCAGCATTCTCCTTCGTGTCATTGCTTGGTGCTGTCTAATTCCACATGAGGCTGGCTAGATGTCTCTAGGATTTAGGAAACAGGAAGCCAGGGGTAACCTCTCTCACTTCTTTAATCAGATAACACAGGGTCAATGACAGTTTGTCTGAAAAATAATAGTGGCGTTACTGTTTTGAACTACTACAAAGAGGTAATTTGGAATGGTACAGTACCTAAAGAAAGGTATAAGTTTGGCTGTTTCTTGTGTGTTTAGACCTGGTTCTTTCTTGGGGATAAACTCTTTGTCCTAGTCAGATTTTCACTTCTATTTACTTGTTAAATAAAAAGGGCTTTCGGATGTGTGTTTCAGGACATAAAGTTCAAGGCTGGCCTGGCAAGACTGGGCCAAAAAGTAAATCAGCATAGGAAAATTCCTTGTGCTTCAAGATAGGCATGTGAACATTCTTTGTTAAAGGGGTGGGCGGTTGAGGGAAGTGAGAGAGAGAGAGAAAGGTTGCAGAGGAGGAGTGCTGTTGAGGATCTAATGCTGGGTCTCATGTAAGCTGAGCAAGAACAATACCATTGAACTGTCCCCAGCCCTAGCATTTTATTAATCAATAAAAACAGCCCAAGATGATCATTTGATGCATGACTTATCTGTAATGTGAACAAATGTCATAGGTATGTAGAAGCTTTATTTATATTGGGGTTTTTTTGTGGTAATCTGTCAAGGTAATTTAGTTTTATAGTATAGTATAATGTTTTATAGAGCTAAACAATAGTAATTTTTAACAACCTCCTCTGTTACAATGCATTAGATTCTGCTATCGCTGTGTCTCCTGCATGAATGGGGGTGAGCAGTTGGTTAGATTTACAGTTCCAGTTATGTCGATTAGTTCAGATCATATTTGGGTTTAAACGAGAAAAAAGAAAAGAAAGGAAAAACAGGCAGATGTTCCACTATTAAGCAGGCCTGATTAAGCACCAAGGTTGTCTCTGGAAGCTGTGTAAGAGAGGGATTTTAAGTCAATCCCTTAGAGAAAATATTCACCAAAATTTGAGCTAATTTCTAAAAGACCTTTTTTTTTTTTTTAAGAAAAAAACAAATGAAGTCAAGCATCCAAATTGGATAGTAACTGTTGTCCAACCATATAGTATAATAAGAATCTAATTTTGTTTTTTACTTTTCTTTAGTGTATGTGTGTGTGTGTGTGTGTGTGTGTGGCATTGCAGGAATTGTTTCCGTCCACCGTAGGGGCATAGGGATTGAACTCAGGTCACTTGATCCGCCTCAACTACAATAGGAATCTGAAAAAAGACATTGTTTTAAGCAGCTTCTTGGAGCTAGATTCCTGCTGCTTTTTCTTTGTAGCCCTCTTCCGTAGGTCATCTAAAGCATTATGTTTTGTTGGCCATGTAGTATACAGGAAACAATGCCTTTGCTAGACTATGTATAATAGGGTGCTAGCCATAGGGTGCAAGACTCTAGGTATGGAACCTAATTCAGGATTAGACTCTAGGTATGGAACCTAATTCAGGATTTATGTGTCTAGTATTTCTGCCCTGGCTTTCACACATGGCTGTTGTGGACAAGAAGCAATCAAAGAGAACTTCCATAAACTCCTACATCTACCCATTTAACCTGAACCTCTGGTAACTGATCTGCCTTTTCTGTCATTACCCTCAAAGAGTGTTCCTGTTAACGATCAACCTTGTGCTCATGTACTAGAGACCACCTCCTTTGCCTTCTTGTTTGTGGCTGTGCAATTTTCTACTGCTTCATCAATTTTGCTTTTTTAGTTGGATCTTTCATGTTGAAAAGTTAAAGTTTTTCTTTCCTTTTGGCACTATTTCTCTGTATAATTGGCATCTCTTCTATAATTGTTTTATATCTATCCAACCCTCAAGGCAGCGTGCTTTCCTTTGGACTAAGTAAATGTCTTTAGTGTTCCGTTTTTACCCCACCCCAACACACACACACAAACATACCCACACACTAGTTTGTCTAACCTTTATGGTTTTCTGCTCCTTGCTTTTGACTGTTGTCCTGTCTCTTACTTTCTAGGTCTGTTATAAACCTAAGGTGTGTTGTGGAAACTGACTTTTATGTTTACGAATCTTTTTCACTCCTGGTGTACCGTGCCCTCTGTTTGTGTTCACTGTTACTGATGTGCTTCTGTGTAAAGAACTTCTTAGCTTCTCTTTTAGCACCTGTCACCTGGTAGTAATAGTCTCACCTTTGTTGAACAACAGAAACCCCACATTTATTTTATTTTTTTTAAATAAATTTATTTATTTTTATATCAATCACAGGTTAGGTACTTTGCATCCCAGGCGTAGCCCCCCTCCTTCATTCCCTCCCACCCTCCCCATCCCTCCCTCATCTCCCTTCACCCTGCCCCCTCCAAGTCCACCAACAGGGGAGGACCTCCTCCCCTTCCATCTAACCCCAGCTCATCCTGTCTAACCCCGCATTTTTTTAACCTTTAATGTTGAATGAAGTTTCACTGGGTATAGAAATTTCAGTTGATTGTTCGATTCCCCCGCCCCACTCCCAAGCTTTTTAAAGATGCCATTTCATCATTTGCTTGTTTAAATGGCTCCTGGGGACATAAGTACCAGTAAGCCTTCTCCTTCTCCCCTCTCTCCACTGCTTCCTTCTTCTGGCTCTCTTTCCCCCTGATTTCTATAGTAATAGTACACCTTGGCTTCTCGTTTTGCTTGATTAAGTTGACTTTTGTTTAATTTAGGAGTTGTTTGTTCCCCCTTTCCACCGTCTAACCTTCTACCAGCTTTCCACCATTCATGAGGCTCCATTGGCCTGCTTGTTTGTTTCCCCTTTGTGTGCTTCATTGAGGGATAATCCGATTTTTATTCAAGTGCATTGTTTTTTGTTGTTCCATGGTATATCACTGTCAGTTTTACTTCATAAAACTTTTTTTTGCAGATATTTTATCTTTCATTTCTGGAAATTACAGTCTGGCTTAAAACTTTCTTTTCTTCTCCCCTCATCATGTGTATCTTTACTGTGAATATATCTGTAATATTTTTGTAATATAATATTTTATTTACAATAAGTGGCAAATGTTTTAAATAATTGCTTTAAGGCCCTTGTTTTCTGATTACATCATCTCTGGAATTCTCCTGCTTCTGTGCATGTCTGATAAATCGTTGCTAGGTGTTAGATATTCTGCTTGTATGTTGTTGAATTCTGCATTTTTTTCTGTTTGTTTACAGTATTAGACACTTTTATTTTCCTCACTTGTGAACTAATTTAATACTTTGGAAGCTTACCTTTAATCTGTTTTGGAGGGAGCCCAAATAGCCTTAAGTCTCAGGTTCCTTTAGCCTCTCCACCATTTGAGCTCTCTGTTTCTGTGTGAGGCTTACATAGTCTGTAAGCCTTCTTGGCATCTTGATACTTCTCAGTTCTATGTGATCCTTGGGACCAGTTTAACCTGCATCTTCCTGGTAGCTGCTAATTCCTTGAAGTTATTCTTTGCCAGCCCCATGAGTTTAACTGTGTGTTTTCCAGGCATGCTTCCCTTGTCCTCTCTACTTCAGCACATAAATTCTAGACACGTTAGTTTCTGTGGACCCTGAAACTATCCCAAAAGAGTTCCCACAGGAAATAGTTCTTTCTGTTTGATCAGCGTTATAGTTAGCAATGCTTTAGTAATCTGTTCCTAACGTGGATGGCTTACAGCCATTTCTCCCAAGTTGCTAGCAAACTTTAACACAAATATATGTCTAATAGAGGAAATGAAAGTGAAACCAAGTTTGCGAGCTTGTAAGTATATTTATATGCTTATATGCTAAGGAAAAGCCTCCTCTTACTTTTAATGAGAAGCTAAGACCAAGAAATCTCACTTGTTGATTGCACACAAAATAGCAGAGAAAACAAGGACATCTTGAATTCTTAAATAATTTTCTCAAGCTAATGATACTTTTGCTACTTATCAAGCCCTTTAAAGTATGGTTAAAGGATAAACTTCAGGTTGATAGTAGAGAGATAATGAAATCAGAATTAAAGTCAGTGTTAAAGTAGACTTCAGTAACAGCCATAAGCAAGTATTTCTCTTGAGAAATATTAAAAAGGCACTTGCTCATAGTTTAGCTTGTGATTTGTCAGATTTTTTATAACAAAGGGTTATCTTTTATTGACTGAAAAAGCACCAATATTTTTGTCCTGAACAGAAAAACTATTCATTTACATTTTGTTTACATTTTTTTTTATTTTTTTAATTTTAGAAAAAAGCCAAGAAATGCCTCATTCCACAAACAAAGAACTGATCCTTGGCATCATGGTGGGAACTGCTGGAATAAGCTTGCTGGCCTTATGGTACCACAAGGTCCGAAAGCCAAGGACAACAATGTTTTTTCCTAAATTTCTTTCTCTGAGTAAGAAACTCGATTCACTAACTTTGCAAGATGAAAGCCACAGCGAACAAGGAGCATCGGCGGTCTCTCAAAGAAGACAAGTTCAGATACTGGAAAAGTTAAATGAGTTGCTGACCAACATGGAAGAACTTAAGGAGGAAATCAGATTTCTTAAAGAAACCATTCCAAAGCTGGAGGAATACATACAGGATGAACTTGGAGGGAAAGTAACAGTTCATAAGGTCAGCCCTCAGCACAGAGCTAGGAAGAAAAGGGTGACAACCGTTCAGAGTTCAGCAACAAGCAACAGTTCAGAGGAAGCAGAGAGTGAAGGAGGGTAAGTAGCCTCAATGTTTCCTGGGTCAAACTGATTATTTCTCACATTATCACTGCTACCTAGATCGATACTCAAACTCATTTGCTCTGCTAATAAAAGGAAATGAAAGAAATGTTTGGTTTCCTTTCTCGTATATATAATAGGTATTTCCTTATAATATATTACATCTATCTAATGACATCCTATTAGAGTTGAGGAAGACCATCATTGTTTTCCAGAATAGATAACTTAATTTATAATTTGGGTCTTTTAAATGACTAGAAGTAAGTGGCACCACATAAGAGTTAAAGAAGACAGTCGTCATTTGCCAAGATGGATAATCTGTTTTAAAATGTGAGTACTGTGTGGCTTTTAGACTCCCTAGACTAGTGGGGCTTAATAGAACTTCCCGTGATGCTGCAGGAACACATTGGCTTTATCTGTGCTGCCCAGCACAGCAGCCGTTAGCTGTTAGCTGTTAGGCATTTAAAGTGTGGGCTGGTACAAGCAAGGAAAGGAACTTAGAATTTTAACTCATCGTCAATATCATTTTATTTCATGTCGTTAAATGTACTGCTTGAAGCTAGTAGCCACTGAATTTTACTGTGGGTCTAGAATAGAGGATATGTAAGTGATGCTATTTCATCGCTAAATGGGTTAATATCCCTGGGTAGTGTTTTTGAAGAACAAAATAGCCAGAGATTTTTGTTTGTTTGATTGTATGTCTGTATGTCTATTTTTTAAGGGTCTGTACTGAACATGATAGAGCCTGACATCCTTGAGGGTAGGGACATTTCTGTCTTCGTGACGCCTTACCTCTGTGCCTTCACAGAGTCGGTGCCAGTAAGAATTTCTTTTTTTTTTTAACATTTTTATTTTATATTAATCACAGGTTATGTACTTTGTATCCCAACTGTAGCCCCCTCCTGCATTCCTTCCCTATCCCCCCCTTCCCTCCCTCATCTCCTTCCTGCCCCTTTCCAAGTCCACTGATAGGGGAGGACCTCCTCCCCTTCCATCTAACTCTTAACTTATCAGGTCTCTTCAGGACTGGCTGCAATGTCCTCTTCTGTGGTCTAACAAGGCTGCTCCTCCCTCAGGGGTAGGGGTCGGTAGAAGAGCCAGCCACTGAGTTCATGTCCAAAATAATCCCTGTTCCCCTTACTAGGGTACCCACTTGGATGTTGAGCTAACATTTGCTACATACAAGCAGGGGTTCTAGATTATAACCATACATGGTCCTTGGTTGGAGAAACAGTCTCATAAAAACCCCCTGTGCCCTGATATATTTGTTCCTTGTGGACCTCCTGTCCTCTCCAGGTCATACTAACTCCCCCTTCTTTCATATGATTCCCTGCACTCTGCCAAAGGGTTGGTTATGTGTCTTAATATTGGCTTTGATACACTGCTAGGTAGAGTCTTTCAGAGGCCCTCTGTGGTAGGCTCTTGTCCTGCTACTTGTTTTCTCCTACATCCAATGTCCATCCCATTTGTCTTTCTAAGTGAGGATTGATCATCTTACTCCAGGTCCTCTTTCTTGTTTATCTTCTTTAGGTATATAGATTTCGGTATGTTTATCCTATCTTATAGGTCTGTGTAAGTGAGTATATACCATGTGTGTCTTTCTGCTTTTCTTAACTGGATGGGCGATCCGCACACTTTCTGTGAGATTGGGAGGTGGTATCTGAAGGGAGAAGACAAAGAGTAGGGATGAAGTGTAAGTAGTGGGTCAAGTCTTAGACATCAAGGCTAGGTCCAGAATTGGCAAGCATCTGTTTGTATGCTGGGGGAATGACTATGCAGTTCTTTTGATAGGGAAAAGCCATAGATGGTAGATTAAATTATTATGTCTAAGAACTTGGTGTCCCTGAACAGTAACAAAATGCCCTTGACTGGCTTTAAAATAGGCAAGTGGAATGTTTAGAAAGCACCTAAGCTGCACTGAAAAGTGACAATCAGAACAGAGACCTGGGAATATTCAGGAGGATAGGTAAGCACAGCTTAGTACTCTAGCAGAGATCAGAAATCTACACACTATGGGGCATCGCTGAGAGGAACAGAAGACCAACCATATAGTTATCTTGCCCGCATGGAAACCTGTGGCAGTGTTTCATCGGGGATGCTAGGTGAGGTTTGAGCAGTCCCTTCACACACAGGACACATTAAAGCTGGAGATGGGAGGGGACCTGGAAGCCTACAGTAAAGGCTAAAGCAGTGAGCAGCCTGTATTCTTAAAACCGGGTCTCAATGAATTTAAGCCTGCTTGCTCAGAAAATTCTAACATTCTAGAAAGAGAAGCAGCCCGTGTTCAGTATATGACAGATAAAAAGGAGATAATTACAAGATTTAATTAAACTTTAAATATTAGGATAAAGTATACAATGAATATGGGTTTGGAAAAGATCTTTGAAAATTATGAATGGCATAACTGGTATGGCTGTATCAAACCGTTAAGACAGAGACAGTGAAACAGTCCCTCCTCTTGCTTAGTCGTGGCTGTGTTTGCTAGCAATAATGGACGAGGATAGTACAATACAGTCCTAGTGACAGACTAGACTAGAGTAAATGTCTCTGAACTAAGAAAGTGGGATGAAACCTTCCTACCTAACACTGCTTTAGAAAAGTTTTTAAGGAAAAAAATCATATTTTAATTTAATTAGTTTTCAATGAGATACAAAAGATGGGCCATGCTTTGTAGACAAGTATCTGTAAGCTAGCCACCTCCCTAGGCCTTCTCTCTCCCTTTGGAACCTGCCTAATCTCAACCAGTGTCCCACCAGGGCCTCTTTAACCACCACAAACATTTCCGAGACCCCACAAGAAAACCCGTAAGCAAGGCATATGCCAAACTTTAGATTGTGCTTACTTGGGAATAGCAATATGATGCTGAGTCAGGCCACTGACTGATCTGAGCTTTCTCAGTTTACTGGAGAACCCTTTAACTTCAAGCTCTGGGAGCTGAAATATGGACCTTGCCTGTGGGTTTTGTTTTGTTTTTTGCTTGTTGTTTGTTTTGTTGATGTTGATTTTGTCATTTCTTTGTTACGGTTATTTCCTTCTGTCAGGTCAGTTTGGTGTTGTGATTCAGGTCTCGGCTTCCAGGCAAACAAACTCAGACGCTGATTATAATATTGATTTTTGTATCCTCCAAAGTTGTTATAGTTCGAAAATGATTTTTTTTTCGGATCCATTAAAAATGTGGCATTTTAATTGAAATCTTTTCTTTAGTAGATAACCCTTGCCTTAGTCTGCATGCAATTTTTTGACAGTTTCAGTATTTCCTCTACGTGCCTATGTTCCTATATTCAAGGAATAAATGGTGTTTTGTTCCTAAAATTTACAGAAATAACATGTGATGCATTGGGAGTTTTCTGTAGCTATTTATGCCTTAACCTTTTTTCTGTTTTGAGATTTTTCCATGTTGATGCATATAAATGTGTTTCTTTTTAATTGTGGTGCTGCATTCTATGGGATATAGGTATCCCTTATTGCTGAACATTTAGGTCACCATTTGTTTGCTCCTATAAATAATGCTTCAGTGAATACCCTTTAATTCCTTAGGCACATGTGGAAGAAGGTTTCTAAAGCATGTGTTTGAAATGCTGATTTAGTGACTACATGTATTTGTTATATGAGTATTAATACATCTTAAAAATATACCCAGTTCTCAAATCTGTAACCAGTATGAGAATCCTTATTGTCCCATGTTAATACTTACAGCGTTGGACTTTAAAATTTAGAGAAAGTTATGAAGATTAATTGTTAATAATAATTTACAAATTTGTATTTCCCTGAACATTCGTAATATTGAGCATATTCTCATATGTTTGCAAACAGATTTTCTCTTCCATGGTGGGGTTGGGGAGAAGAAGCGAAGGAGAGGAAAGGGGACCAGAGAGAAAAACTGAGAATACAGCTGAAGTCCTTCATACTTACTGACCATGTCTGCTCTGTGCCAGGCACTGTCCAAAGTCTGGAGGCGCAACTCAGAACAAAACAGTCCTATAAATCCAACCACTTTTCTTTAAAATGGAGCAGGATGTTGAAGAATCCCAAAGATGAAGGACCACACGAAATGTTTCAAGGGCTTAGCATCCTATGCAATCAGGCGCTTGACCCACCTGAAAAGAGTCTGCTGAGAGGCTGAAGCCATTGCCTGGGCAAACACTCACTCACCTGCTGGTATGAGAGGGCACTGCCGCAGAGCTGAAGCGTGATTCCATTGTTGACCATCCCACGAGCATGCTTGCAAGGCCCAGATTCTGTAGGAATGGCTGCTGTTGCGAAAGGGAGGGTGTGGTGTGAGAAGAGAGAAGAGTGGGTGTCCACAGCCTTCAGGAACCAGTCGGACTGGAGTGGGTGGAGGTGAATGAGCCTGCAGATGACACTGAGGACAGGTCAGACAGGCGTGTGCTGAGGTGGGAGAATGCAACAAAAGCGCCCCAGCCCAGAACAAACTGCGAAGCCAGGGAAGAATGAGGTTTCAAGAGCAGTAATGAGGCCTTCTGCTGTCATCATTTCAGCACAAGGATGCATCCTGGCTCAGCTTTAACTCTGTATAGGACACCAGTTTCCCAAACCTGAACTCTTTTTGTCAAGTGTAGCTAACGTCAGTGAGATGGCTCAGGGCACAGGCCTTTGCCACGCAAGCCTGACAACCTGTCTTCCATCCATGGAACCCAAGGTGGAAGGGGAGAACTGACTCCCCAAGTCTGTCCTGTGACCTCCACCTGCATGCCTCAATGCCGTGGCCTGCACAACCCCCAGACAAAAATGCAGTAATAACCATTAAAATCACTTTAATTAAAATGTGCTTCATAAGGTATGTGTCGTGCTGTTTCAAGTCTTAATTGAAATGCTAGAGGACTGTGCTTTGTACTCTTTCTGATCCATAGTGCGCTCTGTAAATTAGCAATGTTTGACCAGTTAGAATGGAGTGGGTCTGGGCACGCTTTAGTGTTTGTGAGGCACCTACCTAGCATTAGCAAGGGCCTGGTTTGGATCTCCAGCTCCAAGACTCAAGACAGGGAAGGGAAAGGATTAAAGATATCAAATGCACTAAAATGGGGTAAAGAAGTTTCTTTTCTGTAAGCTCTGGCCCTGGAGTTTGAGAGCTGCTATAGACAATAAGGCTATGGCTGTGACAAATAAATAAATAAATAAATAAATATATTTACATATATACATATATATATATATATACATACACACACACACATATATATAGTTGTTTTGATAAAACAGGTGCTGCTTTTTAAATGTTTTCTCCCCATGTCATATATCTTCAGTACAATTTTTTTTAAGCATCACCTTACCACTTCACTGGACGTAAAGGCATTGAGCAAAGACTATTAAAGTGAAAGAAGGAAGGATTAAGAGACCAAGGATATATGAGATTGCTAGTAAGAGGCTGCCTGAAGGAAGAGCTGCAGAAATGGTGTGTGTCACCGCCTTCATTCAGCTGTGAGTTCGGCTCTTAATTTGTCAGCACCTGGACTCCTTGAACATAATGAAATCAAGATACACATTCCATAGCCATAGAAACTTCAGCTCTTCAGAAAGGTGAGCCACAGAACCGTTTTATCCTAAACCAGTGTCATTAGGTTCTAGAGTCTTCTGCCGTCACATTCTGTGTCATTGCCATGGCAGTTCCACCTGCAGCTTGAGCGTTCAGTCTTCTGACCTGTCCCACCTGCACAGGGCACTTCACGTCTTAAGAATGATGGCCTAGAAGGGAAAGACATACTTTGGATTAAGTTCAGTATGGGAAAATGCTTAAGGTATGCCTTAAAGACAAAGCAAAATAAAACAAACAAACCAACAAAACCACTTCCTGTTTTGCATGCTAAAGAATGTTGAAAATATTCAGAAACCCAGTGCGGTGCTGCCTTCAGCTTCCCACAGGAACTGCAGATCTGGATGTTTAGTTGGAGCGTCCACACCCCCCCCCCCAGAGGTTTTTGCTTCATCCATGGCAGATATGTTAAAATGTAATTAGTCAATAGAATATAGGTTTATGTTAGTTAATTTTCTTAAAATGATAATTTAACAGTGTGTGTGAGAGTATGTTTGTGTGTGTGTGAAGTTATGCCTGATATCATTTTATGTTTCCCTTTTTTGTTTTTTTGTCTTTCCACTTTCCTGATTCCTTCACTCTCCCAACCCCTCAGCTTTGGCAGAGTGGGCAGGCTCGTGTGGGGAGATAGTCTACCTACCCATGCATTCTTTTGGGTGGATCAGTGTGGCCATTAAACTTAGACACACCATTTTCTTTGGTATGGTAGATACTATCCTTTGGAAAGTTTGATAGGTGTCTGTTCAGCTCCCTATTGGCTTTTTCTTCCTCATTTGGCCCTTTTTTCACTCTAGCTGCTGGAAAGAGGACCAGAGCTCCCCAGCAAATTTTTCTGAAGACCAAGTTACTCTACAATACAGGCATCATGGAGCCTCTCTTATTTTACAACCAAAAGTAGCCCTGGGTTGTATTAAATGTCGTCCTTCTTCAACATGTAAGCTAAACAGAAGATTATCTTCCTCATCAAGTATATCTGACCACTCATTTCTCTCTAAAGGAAGAAATAGTTTCCTGGCAAGGTTTCAAACGAGACAGCGACAGCAAAGTAGAGTGAACTTTGATTCTCAGGAAGACTTAACTTCCAAAGCCAGAAGATCTTCAGATCACATTAGTGACATTAGATTTCGAAAATCATCATCCCGCAAGCTAAGTGTAGTTTCCTGTTGCAGGGATAGCACCTTCTACGGTACTCCACAATCTAGTCAGAACCTGTCTCATGCAAAGGCAATTCAAGTCTTTTCTAAAATGTCGGTGGATGCTGGGGCTCAAACCCGCCCAAGCTTCTTTAACTCTGAACATAGCAATAAATACTTTCCAAACTTGGAAGCAATAGCCATGTCTTCAGGCCTTTGGACTGTGGAGAGAACAGCTTACCCACCAAGCCTAACAGCATCTCTCTTTTCACTTCCAACTGTTGTTTCTTCTTCCAGTGAAGTAAATGTATCTCTTGCTGATAACTGTGAAGATGGCCAACTGAATAAGGATTCAGAAGATGCTCTTCATCACAGGTCTCGGAGTCAGAGTAGGGATCACTCTCCCACGGGTATCGAGCAGCATCTGTCTCAGAATAAAACTTCCACCAGCCTCCTCCATGAAGGATTTTCTTCATCATATAAAAATGTCAATAGCTTAACTGCTGAAGTTACCTCAGGCCCCTTTGAAGAAGAACACTTTCCTGCCTCATCTCTAAACGAAGATATATCTTCACCTACTGATATGCCGGGAACAAGGTCACTCAGATTTTCCTTTCTCTGAGAAGGGCAGCTCAAATCAGAAAATGTCCCAGCAATCACTCTCCGAAGTCGAGGGAAGCCAGTACTTCCTTCTGTTTAGAAATCTGCTCTCACATGGCTTGCCGCAGTGAGAGAAAGAGAGTACTATATTGCAGCATAACAGTGTAGTTTTGAAAGTTTGTAGATGTTATTAGAATGTGGAAGCCAAAGATAATTTTATTTTTCTGGCATTTGTCAGAGTAGAGTTCACAGATTGGCTAGTCCTAAATTTCTAAATGACTATCGTAAACCATTGTGATCTGAAAATGACACCAAGTTTTTCTGTGTATGTTCCATGAATGTAATATATCTGTACAGTGCCTCATTTCATCCTAATCAGTAGAGATGGTATCCTTATGTAATCTACAGAGTTAGGTGATTGGTTCATACATTTTCATTCCTATCAGCTATCACACTGACAGAGTTTTCATTGACAAAAGGATTAAAGTAAGCAGTTGTATATGGAAAATATAGATGATTTAGAACCCAAACTTTTAAGTTACATTTATTTATTTGGCAGGTGCATATGCATGCCATGACGTGTATGTGGAGGCCAGATGACAACTTTTAGGAGATGATTCTCTCCACCATGTAGCTCCCAGATGTCAAACTCATGTCATCAGGCTTGGTGGCAAGCGCCTTTATCTGTTAAGCCATCTTATCAGTCCATAACCCAGAAATTTTGCTTAACAACTTAATTACATATTTATATATGCACAAATCTGAGAACTTAAAGAATCATAAAATCAGATAAAAAGTATGCATATATATATATATTTATTGGCTTCTCAAAACTATTCTTAAAAGAATTTTTCTTATTTTCTAGTAGGCAAAAGCTACATACTCTCAAAAACAAGTGATGAATAGAGAGATCATGTAAGCAACTAAAAAGTACTGTTAGAATATAATTACCCTGTTCATAGAAGGACACTTGCTTTATTTTCAGTTACTTATCATGTCATTAAACTGAAGTCACAATCTTCATTCTTGGGCTGAAATATTATTTTTACATGCAAGGGTTTCTATTCATCTTAACATATTAAAAATCTTTTTGATTTTAAATGTATTCCTTGAAAATAACATGAAGTGTATCACTGTAACCATTTTGAGATGTGCAGCTCAGAAACGCTAAACACATCCACACCGTTGTAGGGCCTACGCTCTTTTCCTGTTGTGAAACTGAACTTCTATACCCATTAAGGAATAACTCTCTAGTTCTTTTCCCCTTCCCTTCCCTGTCTACTAGCTTTTTACTTTCTATGATTTTCACTAATTAAGTGGTTCATATAAGACGAATTGTTACTACTTGTGTTTTCCAGGTGTCTCATTTCACTTAGTGTTATGCCATAAAGGTTTGAGTAGCATATATCAAGATAGTTCTTATTTTGTAAAGCTGAGTAATATCCCATCTCACCCAGCCTTTCATCTGTCAATGGATAACTTAGGTTTCTTCTGTGTTGTGAAAATTCTACTATGGATGTGGGCATGAATGCCTCTTTGAGATGCTACTTTTTAATATCTTATTAGCATGTGTTAAATATACATAATAATGAATTTCATTGTGGCCTCTTCATACATGTGCACACTGTATTTCAATCCTATTTACTCTGACCCTTTTGTTTCCCTCTTACTCTCTCTGATCCCTTTTCTCAACCAGCTCCCCACTTCTATTTCATGTCTTTTATTTTCTAGTGACCCAATCAGTTTCATTATGATTACTATAGGAAAATGAGGAAGCTTTGCTTACAGGAGCTGGACACCTAAATAGGTATCCCATTGAAGAAAACATTCTCCCATCAAAACTTAACAATGTATAAATTCTTGGAGAGGGAAGGGGCCTCAAGAACTTCTCCCTACTCTATGACAGGATGTTGACAAACTTATTCTGATACAGGTCTTGTACAGCTGTAAATTCCAGAGTACAATAGCATGCCATGTCTGGTAGTCAGCATTCCACACCATGTACCCCTCCTTCCAACTCTTACATTCTCCTCACCCCTTTTGTGATATTCCCAGAGCTTTGCAGGGGGTAATATAGATGCCCCATTTATTGATTAGCAGTCAGCAGTCACTTATTCTTAACACTTGAACAGATGTGGGTCTCTGAAGTTACAGGCCACTGCAAAGAGAAGCTTTTCTGACCAAAGCTGACAGTAGCACTAATCTGTTGGCATAAACATAGTTATTTAGAGGGCAGTTTGATAGCCATGTCATGTCCAGTTAGCCAAATGACAGTAGTAGCCTCCTCACTAGGGACTATGACCTCCCCAGCCATAAGCTTTTGACTGGCTTTATAGTACCAGATGTGAATTCCTTCCTGTGGCACAGGTTTCAAATGCAGTCAGAAAGAAGGTTGGTTGCTCTCTTAACAGGCTTGCCATTATTACACAAGTGGGTATATCTTGCCTGGCCAGTAGTTTTTATTACTGCACTGAAGAATTGTTAATGGCAATTCTCTCCCAGCATCTGCATAGAACTTTCCAGTACTCTGAGGGCTAGCCAGGGCACAGGAAGCTTCCAGCTCAGTTCCAGAATGATTTCTCTGTCATGTGACCAGGTCATGTGACAAGAACTTACTTTCAATAGTTTTTGAGACTATACCAAAATTTCTAGATCATAGTGTAATCTGATTTTTAATTTTTTAAGGAATCATCTTAATGTTTTCGGCAATATCTATATTAATTTTTCATTTATACGAGGAAGGCACAGGATTTCTTTATGTCCTTAACTTGTTAACATCTATCTAAAGTGATATTTCATTTGAGCTTTGATCATCTTTTGAAGTGATTTTTCTTTGGAGAAAATGTATTCAAATCTCTTGTTCTGTTTTTTTTTAATCAAATTCTCCATTTTGTTGTTGTTCCTCTTTTAGGAGCTTCTTATGTATTGGGGATATTAGCCCCTTATCAGAGATATGAGTTGCAAATATTTGCTCCATATGTCTATGTTGATTTTTTTTTACTTTGTGACTTGTGTTCTTTGATACACAGAAGCTTTGTATTTTGGTATAGTCCTTACCTATTCATCTGCCTTAATTTTTTCTTTCATTGGGTATTGTATCCAAGAAATTATTAATTCATTGGCGTGTGGCTATTGTCTTGTTTTCCTCTAAGGGTTGTATAGTTTAGTTTTGCAGTTAGGTCTTCAGTGTGTTTTGGAGTTAATTTTTGGCTGTGATGCTGATTAAGGATCTAAGGATATAAGTTGTGAAGATGTATTTACTTATTTATCTATATGTGCATGAAACCTAGCTTGTTTCATGGGAACTGACACCAGAACTTTGGACTTATGATTATATAGCAAGCTGGTCATATCTCTATCACTGAAGGATGTGATGTTATCCAATCTGATTCTTTTGCATATAGAAATACAGTTTTCTCAACACCGCTTAAAGATACTGTTCTTTCATCATCGTGTGGTCTTGGTATATGCCTGTGAGTAGAATGGCTGGGTTATACAGTAGTTATAACTTGAATTTGAGGAACCTGCAAGCTGATTTCCATAATGGCTATATGAATTTGTGCTCTTTCACCAGCAGTGGGAAAAATAAAAATAAAAGATCCTCTTTCCTCACATCCTCTCTAAACTTCATTCAGATTTCTTGATGATAGCCATTGTGACTGGAGTGAAAAGGTATCTCAAAGTAACTTTAACCTGCATTTTCCTGATGAGTAGGGGTTTTGAGCAGTCTTTAAAATAGCATAAATTGGGTGATGAGGAAGGACAGAATGCAAGCAAAAAGATGAATAAATCACTCAAGAGGATATAAAAATAATTGTTTTGTAGTTTCAACTTGATCACAGTAATTTTTTTCTTTTTATGGTGGATAGGTGAATACAAATATAATTGCTAGTAAAGTGCAAAACAGTAAGCGAAGCTCCATGGCTTCAGAACTGTGTTCAACTGAGAAATTCACTGAGATGCACACAGTTGAACCAAGGCAAGTACTTAAGCGGCTGCCTTAACCTGGATCTGTGATGGTTTTATTTGGGAGTTCATTATAATCAAGTAGCTTTATAAAAAAAGATGAGAAATAAAACGGTCTTGACTCCCTTGTCAGAAATCATTGGGGGTTTACTCTGGTCTGTATTCTTTTTTGTTGGTGTATATGTGTGTTTTCATGCTCATGCCATACTGCCTAATTCTACTGCCTTGTGATAAATTTGAAATTGAGGAACGTGAAATCCTCAAGATTGTTTTGTCTATCAGGTATTCCTGAAGATTTCAAGTGAATTTCAAGGTAGATTTTTATATTCTACAAGATTATTATTGATATTTTGGGAAGGATCACACTGAATTATAGGGTATTTTATAGTAGTATTGCAATCTTTTTTTATTTAGTTAGTTACCTAGGACACAATGCTGGGCAGTAGTTACTCCATCCTAAACCTCCAAGCCTGCATAGTTTCCTCCCATTCAGATTTCCCACATTATACTTAGTTTTAGTCATATCTTAGGTCTGGTTCATCTCTCCTCATGGTTCCAAGTCCTCTCCTGCCAACCTCTCCCTCTGACCCTCCTACTCACTTCTCTCTCCTCCCATCCGGTCTAGGATGTCCACCCTATTCTCTCCGTTGCACAGCACTGGCTGATTGTTTTATTGACAATACAGAGAACAAATGGTGGCATGTTTACACAAGCTTGAGACAGATGGTGCTTAGTTTGGAATCTTAAGATTAAATCTATAAACATGATGAACATCTTTTCTATCCTCTTATATTCTTTGAACAATGTATTATAAGGATATAAATTACCAGGCACAGTGGTTCATGCCTACAGTTCCAGCTACTTGGGAGGCTGAGGCAGGAGGATCACTTGAGTCTAGGAGTTTTGGGTCATATTGCTTCATGACAATCAAGTGCCTATACTAAGTTCAACATCAGTGTGATGGCTTCCTGGGAGCAGGGGACCACGGTTACCTAAGGAAGAGGGAACCATGCCGGTCAGAAGCATAACAGGTCAAAACTCTCAGGACATAGGTCATTAAACTCCCTAAATTGATTTTCCTTTTATTCTTTCATATGCTGTTAGAAATGGAATCCATTTTTAGTGTTTACCTTTTATATAGCTAGTGAGCTAATGCCAAAGAATAGAACACCCAAGTTTTGCTTGTTGTATCTTCAGCTTTGCTGCATGGGTTTATTACTTAGGGGTTGTAGTGTGTGTGTGTGTGTGTGTGTGTGTATGTATTTTATGTGTATGTGTATGCCCTTATGTACATGTGTGCAAGCATGTGTGCATGTTTATTTGTGTGTACATGTGCATGTGTGTATGTGTGTGTACACGAGTGTGTACAAATATTATGTGCTTATGTGTGTGTTGCATGCTTGTGTGCGAGTAGTGTGTGTGTGTGTAATAGTTAGGTTTTATTCTTTCCCAACGTATAAATCATATTAGATAAGTTTTCTTCTTCCCTTTCCATTTGAATACCTTTCATTTCTTCACTTTGGCTAATGGCTCTGAGTAGAGCTTTGAGTAGTGTGTAGAACTGAACTAGTGAAAGCAGTTTTATCTCGTACCAGGTCTAAAGAAAAAACTCTCAATCTTTTATCACTGGACATGTTACCTTTGTGCTTTTCATATGTAGTCTTTAGTCCACCAAGGCAATTTTCTAAAGGCAAATTTGCTAAATTTTTCCAAGTGCTTTTTTTTTTTCCTTTTTTGCATTGGTAGAAATGATCTTGTGGGGGGGTTGTTTGTTTTTTGTGCATTTTGTTGCTGTATTATGCTGGTTTATTTCCATGTATTAAGTTATGCTTGCATCCAAGAATAAATCCTACTCTGTCATGGGGTATAGCTTTTCATACTGTTGTTAAATCCTGTTTGCTGGTACTTGAGTACTTTTTGCCTAAATACTCATCAGAGATATTGGTCTATGTAGTGTCTTTGTCTACTGTTCCTATCAAGGTGAGGCTGACCTTGTAGAACATCTGAATTGTTTTTCTCATTTCAATTGTTGGGGCAGTTTGAGGGTTCAAGGATGCTATTAACTCTGCTTAAAGTCTGTGGAGAAGTGGGCCTGGTGCCACACACTTTTCATCCCAGAACTCAGGAGGTAGAGACAAGTGAGTTTAAGGCAAGCCTGATCTATGTAGTGAGTTCCAGGTCAACCAGGAATGCAGTGAGACCCTGTCTCAGACAAAACAAACCATTTGGTAGCATTCAAGGAAGTCATCTGGTCCTAGACTTTAAACTTGTCGGAAGCTTTTGATTACTAATGCACAGACTTCTTGCTCGTTTTAAATGTTAAGACTTTCTATGTCTTCCTAATTCAGTATAGCCCTTGTATGTTTTGAGAAATTTGCCCATTTTTATCTAGGTTATTTTTTTCATTTTAATAATTTTTATTTCTCAAAATGTAATAAACTATTATTAGGAGTTTTAAAATTCATTCTATTTTTATAATATTTCATAGTATTAACATTTAGGAATATAATAAAACAATAATAAGAAAAAAACAGAATGGGAATTTATCCAGGCTTAAAACCATGAACTTTTAAAAAAATTTACAATTTATTCAATTTGTATCCCAGTTGTAGTCCCCTCTGTCATCTCCCCACAGCCCCATCCTCCCTCCCTCTTCCTCTCCTATCTCTCTCCCCTAGTCCACTGATAGAGGAAGTCCTCCTCTCCTACTGTCTCACCCTAGCCTATCAGGTCCCATCAGGACTGCTTGGATCAGGACTGCTCCTGTGGGCTGACTAGGTCACCCCACCAGGGAGAAGTGACCAAGGAGCAGGCAACCAAGTTCATGTCAGAAACTGTCTCTTCTCTTATTAAGGAACCCACATGGAGACTGAGCTGTCTATGGGCTACATCTGAGCAGGGGTCTGGGTCTTCTCTACGTATGGTCTTTGGCTGATACATCAGTCTCTGAAGTCCCCCCTGGGCCCAGATTTTTTTGCTGTGTTGGTCTCCTTGTGGGGCTCCTCCCCTCTAGGTCCTTCTATATTCCTCCTTTTCCATAAGATTCCCTGTGCTCTGTCCAAAGTTTGGCTGTGAGTCTCTTCATCTGCTTCAGTTCCCTGCTGAGTGGAGTCTTGTAGAGGATGTCTGTTATCTAGGTTATTTAATGTATTTGTAGCAGTTCCTTTTATAATCCAATGTCTTTAACACTGGAAGTAATATCTCCTCCTTCATTTCGGTTCAGTCTCCCTCTTGTTTTCAGTCAAAGACTTAAAATATTGCTAATCTTTCTAAAGAGAGATCCCTGTTCTGTTGATGTTTTTCTTCTATCACTTTTCTATTGTCTATTTCCATCCTAATCCCTATTGTTTGTTTTGTTTTGTGAGTTGAGTTGAGTTTGTTCCCTCCAACTTCCCAATATATAAATTTAGATTGTTGTTTTGGGATCCTCCTTATTAACATAAGAATTTATAGCTATAAATGTCCCATTTATCACTGCTGTATTCATAGAATTTGATGTATTTTCATTTGCATTCAACTCAAGATATCATGTCACTGTCCTTACGGTTTCACTTCTGGCTAGTTGTTTAAGACTGTGGACTGAGGAGATGGCTCAGTAAGCAAACTGCTTGTCACACGAACATGAGGGCCCAGCACCCATGTGAAAAGCTGGTTGTGGCTAGCCCACACTTGTAATCCCATACTGGTGAAGAAGAGACAGGCAGACCCCTGGGAGCTTGTTAGTCCTTAGCCCAGCCCAGTCAGTGAATTCCTAGGTCAAAACACAAGGCAGTGCCAACAAGATGACTTAGTGGGTAAAAGTGCTTACAAGCTTGACAGCCCTGAGTTGGAGCTCCAGAGACTACATGACTTAGAAAGGAAACAGCTAACGCCACGGAGCTTTCCTCTGACCCCCACACAGTGCTGTGGCAAAGGGGCACCACACACATAAACACATAAAAATTATAATTAATAAATAAAACATCCCAAGGTGGACAGTTCTGAGGATGACACCGAAATCTGTCTTTTGGACTCCACAGGCACGTGCATAGACACATGCACCTGCACACACATGAACACACTGCCTCACCCACACATACATGCATATATACATACACAAAGAGGTATTGTTTAATTTCTACATATACTTGGATTTTTTCCCAGTCTTCTGTTGGCTTCTCTTTTCCTTCCATTGTGATCAGAAAAGATCGTCTGTTCCAGGTGTGAAGCTGCACTTGTATGAATCCCAGGAGGCAGGAAAGATAACTTAAGTGTTTCAAATATTTTTAAATTTATTAAGACGGATTTTGTGGTTTCACGTATGATCTGTCCTGAAGAATGTTCTTTCTTTATTACATTTTTATTTTTTATATTAATTACAGTTTATTCATTTTGTATACCAGCTATAGCCTCCTTTGTCATTCCCTCCCAATCCCACCCTCTTCCCCTCTTCTCCTCCCATGCCCCTTCCCCAGTACACTGATAGGGAAGGTCCTCCTCCCCTTCCATCTGACCTTAGTCTATCAGGTCTCATGAGGACTAGCTGTATTGTCCTCCTCTGTGGCCTAGCAAGGCTGCTCTCACATCAGGGGGAGGTGATCAAAGAACCAGCTACTGAGTTTATGTCAGAGACAGTCCCTGTGTCCCCTTACTAGGGAACCCACTTGTATATTGAGCTTCTATGGGCTACATCTATGCAAGGGTTCTAGGTTATATCCATGCATGGTCCTTGGTTGGAGTATCAGTCTCAGAAAAGACCCCTGTGACCAGATTTTTTGGTTCTGTTGCTCTCCTTGTGGAGCTCCTGTCCCCTCCAGCTCTTACTATCTCCCCCTTCTTTCACAAGACTCTGTGCACTCTGCCCAAAGTTTGGTTATAAGTCTCAGCATCTACTTTGATACACTGCTGGGTAGAGTCTTTCAGGGGCCCTCTGTGGTAGGCTTCTGTCCCGTTTCCTGTTTTCTCCTTCTTCCAATGTCCATCCCATTTGTCTTTATGAATGAGGATTGATCATCTTGCCCAGGGTCCTCCTTCTTGCTTAGCGTCTTTAGGTGTACTGATTTTAGTATGTTTATCCTGTATAAGAATGTTCTTTATCTCAAGAAAAATGTGTATTCTGCTATTGTCTAGATGCATTAATGGGCCCATTGCCTACAGTAATAGTCATTTTCCAGTCATTTTTCTGCCAAGTAGTCTATTGTTTATTCATTACTGAAAGTGGGACACGAAGACTGTGGGTGTAGCTTGATGATAGAGCATTTGCATGACAAGTTTGAGGCCCTGGGTTCAATACCTAGTGCTACAAGAAGAAAATGTGGGACAATGAAGTCTTGTTTACTACTATTCCGCTACTTTTCCCTTCAGTTCTGTCAGTTTTTGCTTCATGTATTTATTTCATTTATTCAGACACTCTAATGTCTGTTGCATAGATATTTATTATTGTTATTTATTATTATTCTTATTAAATTGGCCATTTTATATAGTCTTCATTTGTTTTGAGATTATAATGTAGTTACATCCTTTCCCCTTTCCCTTTTCTCCCTCCAAACCCTCCAATATATTCCTTCTTACTCTCCTTCAAATTCATGGCCTCTTTTTTATTGTTATTAAATGTATATATGTGTACCTATATAATATTATTTATATAATATTCCTAAATATAACTGCTCAGACTAAATACTGTTACTTCCATGTATGTTTTCAAGACTGACCCTTGAGTATTAGATAATTCTTGGGTAAGACTATTTGTCCCACCCTCAGAATTCTTTAGTTGCCTGTAGTTTTTTGTGTAGGGTTGACGCCTCATGTTTTCCCCCTGTCTACTTTGGCATGTTCATTGCTGTCCTTGCTTAGCATGTTTAGACAGTCATGTCCATGAGACCCCATGGTAATAGCAAAGTTCCACGTCCTCTGGCTCCTGTATTCTTCCCGCTCCCTCTTCCCCAGTGTTCCCTGCGTCTTAGGTGCAGAAGTTGTTTTGTGGATATAGCCATTGGACAGTACTGGCTCTCTCACTTTGATGATAACCAACAGCTCCCTAATTAATTAGACTTAAGTCCTGTTCAACAAGAAGAAAACCATTCCTGATGTTAGAAACCATTCCGGCTACCCCGGGCCAGGGAAGTCATGGATCTTGGAGGAGAACCTGCAACCGTCGCTTTACTAAGCTAGCATAAACCCTAAGTATATTCTAAATGTTTGTCCTTAAATCCTCAGATAATGTAGGTCTAATCCCTTGTCAAGAAAATCTTCTGTAATAAATAGATGGAGACCATCACAGAAAACCACAACCAATCAAAATACAGAGTTGAGGAACCCAGTCCCAGTGTTCCTTGACCCTTGTCCACAGATTTTGACGTTAAATCTATACTGTGTGTTATTGGCATAGCCTATTTTAGTCACCATTTTCATGGAGTATCTTTTTCTATCCTTGACTTTCAACCTGTTTTTGTCTTTAGAGTAAAAGCATTTTGTTTGCATCATGCAATCTAATCCTGATTCTTTAAAATCTAATTTTGCCAATGTGTATTTTTTCATTGAGAAATCAATCCATTTACATTTTGATACAATAGCTACTAATAGGAAAGAACTTAAGGGTGCTATTTTATTATTTTCTCTGTGTGTTGGAGGGGTTTTTCATGTATTTCTTTCCTTTGGGTTAAAATTTTTATGATTTGTTCTTATTTCTTTTTAAATATGTTCTCTGGTTAGTTATTCTGTGGTTTCCAAAAAAAAAAAAAAGTTGTAACAATTGGTTTTCAACTAGTCTAAATTTCAGCTACATACAACAAAAAGCTATTTCTTTTTAGCTCCATGTTTTATGTTATTGTCATAATTTATATATGTATTATGTAAGCATTATATATTTATAATTTTATACTTTTCTTTCTAAACCCTGAATAAAAAGTAAAGTGTCAGTGCAGAATTACGATAATGATTGGTTTAGTATTTATCCATGTATTTGCTTTTACTGAAGAAGTTAACATTTTTCAGTGTAGTTGTTGTTGTAGTTGCTTTGAGACAAGGTCCTCTGTAGCCTAGACTGTCAGGTAGCCTTGACCTGTGTCAGCTAGGATCCTCCTGTCTCTACCTCCTAGGCATTACAGGGATATGTTGCCATACTCAGTTTACATGCGACAGGGAATTGGACCCAGGGCTCCGTGAGAGGTAGGCAAGCACTGTACTAGCTAAACTCTATCCCCAGTCTGAGAAATTTGCATTTTTATTTGTCTTCAGATTATTGTGTGAAGCAAGTCTGAAGGACTCCTTTTAGCATTTCTTGTAGGGTAAATAATAAACTTGGCTCTTCCTCCCCCATAAATATTTAATTTCTCCTTTATTTTTGAAGGATCATTTTGGCTGGGTGTAGAATCCTATTGTTCTTTCTTTCTTTCTTATGGTATTAAAATGCATCATCCCAATGCCATCTGGTCAACCAGCCTTCTGCTTCGAAGTCTGCTAAAGGTGACGATCCTTGATATGTGCTGAGGTTTGGGGTTTTGTTTTTGGTTTTGCCACTTTGAAAATGCCCTAGGTTTGTTTTTCAGCAGCTCAAGTGTAAGATGCCTTGGGTGGGCCTCTTTGGGTTTATTCCAACTAAGATTTTCATATACTTGTCTTTCCTCAGATTTGGGGTTTGGGCAATTATTTTTTTCAAGTAAACCCATTGTCCCTTCTCTTCCTGAACCCTCATAATGTGTATTTGGGAGATATCATGGTATCTCCCAAACCCTTCCAATTGTATCTATATTTATTCATTCTTTATTCTTTCTATTCCTCACAATATTTTCAAATTACACACCTTCTGTTTTGTCTGCTTTTTGCTTTCCATGTTAAAATTTTTATGTGGTTCCCTTCCAGTTCATTTATAATAATCTTAGCCCCATGTTTGGGTCTTTTTTTATAATTTGAATTTCTTTGTTAACACTCCACTTTGTTCATGTGTTATTTTCTTCTTTTACCTTTTTTCTTCTTTCCTTTTTTCCCCTTAGCTTTTTGATCAAGTTTGAGGCTATTAAAATCATCAACTAAACACTCTAAAGCATGGGTCTTTTTATCTTCCATTCTTGTTCTTTGAATAAACTGCCTTTCCTGATTTCATACTATGCTTGTGGGATTTGTTGAAAATTGAGAATCTTAAAGAATATCCAGATCTGCAGACTGGCTCCTTGTAGAAGACTCTCAGTGATCAGTGAAAGTTATAGTTCGGAATCTCTTCAAGCCTCTCTGGAGCATGCATTTTTTACAGGTCTGTGTGCTTATGTACTTGCAGTTTTTGCAATAGACCTTGATTTTTCTAAGAGTCTTCTTGGAGACTGCGTGTTCTGTTGTATTCCTCTGCCCACGCATCTTATTCCCAGGTACCCATGAGTCTATCGCCTCCTTGTTATATCTTTTGAGCCACAGTGCTCATGGCTGCTTTCAACATCCTTCAACCTTTTCCAGCCCAAAAGTTCTAGAGTCCTTCCACAGTCTCCCCAGAAATACATGTTCCGGTCTGTCACAGACATAGACTACTCTCTGGTACCGATTTCTGTCTTAGTTGAGGGTTTTATTGCTGTGATAAAGCACTGTGCTCATAAGCAACTTGGGGAGGAAAGAGTTTATTTGGCTTACACTTCCACATCACAGTCCATCATCAGAGGAAGTCAGGGCAGGAACCTGGAGGCAGGAACTGATGCAGAGGTCAGCTAAGTGCTACTTAACAGCTTGATCCCCATGGTTTCCTTAGCCTGCTTTCTAATACCATCTAGGACTACCAGCCGAAGGATGGCACCACCACCCACAATGAGTTTGGCCTTCCCATGTCAATCGTAAGTCAAGAAAATACCTCACAGGCCATTCTGGTGGGAATATTTCTCAACTGATGTTCCCTCCTTAAATGACTCTAGATTGTCAAGTTAGCATAAAACTAGCCAGCACAAAAAGGTAGCATTAATTTTTGAGAACTAAACCAAAGTTAGAACACCGTGAGCTACAAAACTGGCTGAGTCAGAAAAGTGCCTGCCACCCAAGCGTGAGGGGAATCTGAGTTCACATCCCCAGCACCTGTATAGATGCTGGGCACAGCTGCACCCATCTGGAACCCCAGCACGGAGGGAATGGAACCTAGCATGTCTCTGGCCCTGTCTGGACAGCCAGTGTGGCCACCAGGTAAAATAACCAATGCAAGAGTGACTAAGGGAGACACTTGATGTCCACTTCTGACCTCCACACACCATTCATGTGCATCCGGTTGTACATGTGCACAAGCACATGAACACACACACACACACCACACACAAAATTAGAACATCATGTTCAACTGTAGATAAATATCTGATCATGTGCAAACATGCTTTTCTGAGTTCTCCCGAGTTTCAGTGCCTGCTGGCATGATCTATAACAACACCTAGTGAGTGTACTTCGGTTGCTTAGCTCTTCAGTTAAGCCTCACCGCTAAGAAGCAGGCATTTTAGTGGAGATGCAAAACAAAAAACAAAAACCATATGTCGTGGGGTTATTATTTATAGCATATTAAAGAGAATGTGTGCTGTAGTGGAAAAATTTAAACATATCAGACATAAGAGAGACTCAGGGTTGTAAAATTAACTAGAATGATCTGGAAAGGGCCACACTAGATTCCAGTGTACAGAGACTTCAGCGAAGAGGAGAGGTTAGGTTGCTGTCTAGGAGAAAAACCATTCCGTCAGAGGGAACAGCAGGTAAAGGTCCTGAGGTATAACTGACAGGTTGAAGGGGCCAGTGACTGAAAAGACTGGTTAGAAATCAAATCACCAAATTAGGGTTGGTGTAAGTCCTTGTAATTGCCCAAGTCCTTGTAAGTAGTCAGTCCTTGGACCCTTTCTCTGTGTAACAATGGGTGCCACGGCATTTTCTAGCACAAGAGTCGAATAATTTTATTTGCATTGTCAAAGGCTTGCCCTGCTCATTCTACGTAAGTCTAAAGGGAGTTGGCGGTTGTTTCTGCCATTGTAGGTACATTACAGCTAACACTGACACAGAAGAACAGAGTTTCCCGGTCCCTAAGGCTTTTAACACACACATAGAGGAACTAAAGTTGGATGTACTCCTTCAGAAGGTAGACCGTTTACGGATAAACGAGTCTGACAAAGTGGAGAGTTTTGAGCTACTTTGTGACCACAAAGAACAGGTAAGAGCTGCATGAGAGCAACATGTTCATACAGTTTTCATTTCTTTATTAAAGTGTCACCCCACTCATATTGGAACTATTAATACTATGTCACGGTTCACAGAAACAGAATTATTGATGTATTTTTTCAATAAAAGTGTTTCTTTTTTTAAGGTAAGATTGAGTTTGTTAGGTTCATCTAAGGTCACAAAAATAGGAACCTGCCTTATACAGATTTACGTTGATTTTATTAACTTGGATATTTAACACATATTTTATAATATGAAGAATAAGGCATTATGCTTAGGCATAATGTTTTCTCTGGAAAGAATAAAACTTGTATTTTAAGTTTTCTTTTTTGCTGTTGTTGTTTTGGTTTTTGTTTGTTTTTTAAGACAGGGTTTCTCTGTTCGGGAACCTGATCTGTAGATGAGGCTGTCCTTGAACTCTCGGAGATCCATATGCTTCTGCCTCCCAGTTGCTGAAATTAAAAGCGTGTGCCACCACACCCGGCTAAGTCTTCTATGTTGATATCAATACAGGATCTATCAGTATTTATGGCTATTTCTATCAATAGTCATTCTGCAGTGCTTAATGGTGGACTTGAATGGCTAATCCCTCTCACCCTCAGCACTGACTGAAAAGATACAAGGGCTCATGATAGCCCTTGGGAAATATAAGCCTAACCTTAGTCAACTTCAACACACTGTGTAAAACCTGTGAATCCTAACTGATCAACACATAATGCACAAATATACTAAATGATCAGACTATACTCTGTAAGAATGTACAAGAATTATCTGTCAATAAAGTTTTTAAAACTTTTAAAATTATCTACAATTATAATTAAGTTATTTAGGTAAAAAATGTAATGTCTTTTTGAGTATATCACTTCAGTGTACAAATAGTACCTAAAATGCTCAGTCAGCTATTTATTATACTGATACTGTCAGCAGATAATTTACAGAGGAGAGTGCGAGAGAGGACGTCCTAGTTCAGCGGGAATGTGTAGGTTCTGGCACCTATCAGCTCTATCTTCTACACAGTTGGATCTAGTATTTGTATACTATTAAATGATTGAAGATCCAAATGTAACACTATATTTGGTCATATTTCTTAGCCATAATATTTATATTTAAAATGTTATCCATATGTATAAATTCAGTTAAATACCATTGTACCTGCCTACATTTTTAAAAATACAATGAAAGCAATTACAGCCCATCTGGACAAATTAATGAATTAATCTATCTTTCAGTTTAGTGATGAGACAGAGTTTCTGTGGAGGCTTGCCCGTGCCTATGGAGACATGTATGACCTCTCTACAAACAAACAAGAAAAGAAACATTATGCTAATGTTGGTAAGTAATTTGTCAGGACTGGGTGTTCTCAGCTGGCATTGTTTTCCACAATAAACCATCGACGGGTTTTAATACAAGCAAAATCATCTAAGTTAAAGACTTGATCTATTTTGATATATTTGGCAACCAAAAACTGTACACAGTCTCAGAACAAAATGGTCTTCTGGGACTAGAGTGTATGTTCCTTTCAAATAATTGAGCTAATAATACTAGAATGGGGAACCGGGAAAAAAAAAACGATTTCACCTTTTAAGTTTATGATCTCACAGAAGGCTAAAATACCTGTGCTAATATTTGAGGCACAATATTAAGCAAAGAAGGCTCGTGGTCTCCAGCTGTGACCTGTCACAGTTAAACTTACCACTCACTCCCCATGGTACGCAAGTCCGGAAACACAGAAATAACCCCTCAGCTGTCAGGGATTGCCAAAAGTGTCTGAATGAAACAAAGTCAGCCTTGACAATTATTTAAGCTGAGTACGTGGCAATACCTTATGCTGCCATGTATAGATTTTGCATATATTTGAAATTTTCTATAATAACGGTAATCACAATCAAAACTGAGGAGAATGTCAACGTACTATTGCTAGTTGTTGGGTTGTTTCATTGGATGTCAGAATGTTTTCTTGCAAAAGCTCCTGAGCACCCGTCTCTCTGAGCTTCAGAATAATTGATGTCATGGTTGTTTTTATTCTCCTTCTGTTCCGAAGCTGTCTCTTTTCCTTGATTTTTTAAAATGATGAGAAAGAAATAGCAAGTGAGAACTCCTCCCACTCTAGTTCTGGGCATTTTTATTTCCGTGAAGGAAATATGACCAGAACTGTGGTAGTCTCGCTTCCACTAAGCGATTTCCTTGCTGAGTGTCCTCTGCACTTTAATTGCTCCCTCACTGGAGGAAGATGGGAAAGTTCCCCTCCTGTTCTATGCATATTCATCTGTCACCTTTCCAGCATCAGTTTTCTGTAGGAATCCAGTTGGCAGGCGCTGTGCTTGGTGGAGTTTTAGAAAAAGAGATAAATTTCAAAGAAAAGAAATTTTTACTCAGAGCCTGAAAGGATCTATATTCATATCTTCTGTGGGAGAAGTAAAGCACATTGATGTAAAAAACCGTTTGTCACTCATCAGCAGTAACGTGTCTCTTTTTCTAGCACTTCCTTCTCTTGG
Organism: Pachyuromys duprasi; assembly: GCA_028658305.1. Classification (NCBI taxonomy): domain Eukaryota; kingdom Metazoa; phylum Chordata; class Mammalia; order Rodentia; family Muridae; genus Pachyuromys; species Pachyuromys duprasi. Next base: position 39,872,996 of record CM053755.1, read on the forward strand.
AAGTTCTGTTAACAGAGGGGACTGGAATGCAAAATTGATGAGGTCTCAAAATAGACTGGGGGAGGGGGGGACTCTGATTTTGTTGGGAAGGAGATACTGTTGAAATAATCATATGTAAAGGGACAGAGATGTGCTGTTGTTTTACAAGAACACAGGGCGTTGCCTGTGTGTAACAGAAAGGAGACGTTGATAGCAGGAGCTACATTCATGTAGGGAAGTTTTCTCACACAGATAACAGTTCACTAGGTACAGTTCTTTACGCTGTGTTTTTAAATGGAATGGGAGCTCAGCTGAGTTGTCCTAGCTAGCTCTGCCAACTTGACACAGCTCAGGCTTGTCTGAGAAGGGAGTCTCAGTTGAGGGATTTCCTAGAGCAGATGGAGGTGTCTTTGGAGGACTGATCGATAATTGATATTGGAAGGCCCAGCCCACTGTGGGCAGTACAATTCCCTGGGCCTGTAGTCCTGGACTGAATAAGAAAGCTAGATAAGCATGCACCTACCAGCAAGCCATTAAGCAACATTCCTCCATGGTTGCTGCTGCTCTTCCTTGGCTGCAAGCAAGTTCGTTGGTTGTGTGGATAGCGTGTGTCTGCGTCTAAGTTCCTGTCCCCGTCCCTCAGTGATAGCCTGTGACCCGGTAAGCTGAAACAGACCATTTCCTCACCTAAGTTGCTTTGGTCATGACAGTTGTCACAGTAGCAGAAGGAAGCTGAAACATGAGTTGATGCATGAGATGGGAAAATGGGATGGAGGAACTCTAGCAGCCAGAGTGATGCCTAAGCTCAAAATGAGATTTGTCCTTAAGAACATTTACAGAATCACAGCAAGGAAAAAAAAGGCATCATTTTCATTCATACAAAAGGAATTTATTTAAATATTGAAGTTAAGCAAAAGAATCGTTTTTATTTGTACATTTAAGAAGTTAATTCAAAATGTTAGTGCCTGGAAACACTGTTAAAATGAAGTGTAGAGAGAAGGAGTGAAGAGGATGCAAGAAGGGACGCATGTGACAGGACCACACTAGAGAAATAACTGTAGGCAGGGCCGATAAGCCAGCATAATCCAGTGTGTAAGTAACGTGTGCTTAGTAACGTCGTGATCAAGGATTCAGTGTGGGGGAGAAATGTTGAAGGTTTTTCCTCATAAGCTTGTCTGTGATGTCATTTAGAATTATTTTATAAAACTCAGTGTACTGCTTTGCAGTACATTTTTGAAGTGTGGTTGACTATTTACTTGTATTCCAAGTAAAATATTAGTCTCACTCTTAAGAGGCTGTTGCTATAATAATTAAATGATCAGTATGAATCCTATTTGCTAAGGGGGCTAGTTTTGGAGTGGGCAAAGAGACTGCGTAACCACCCTGCCCAACTTCCTTTGTTATCCTCAGAGTGATAGATTCAACTTGAGCCTGTAGCAGGGTTTAAGTTTTCATTTGACAAGATGGCTGAAGTATTGACTCACATTTAAGCTTTGTCTCTTTTTCTTTTGAGACAGTCTTGCTATGTAGTCCAAATTGGCCTTGAACTCACAATCCTCCTGCCGCAGACAGTCAAGTGCCAGAATTGCAGGTATGGACCCGCCACCCTACTCAACTTACTATGTTTGTTTTTCACATGAAAGAACTCAATTTTAGCTGCATGTGGTAGTTTGTACCTGCAATCCTAGTGCCTGAGAAACTGAAGCAGGAGGGTTGCCATGAATTCAAAGTCAGCCTGGGTGATACAGGGAGCTCTACGTCACAGACTAATCATCAGTGTGATAACCGGTCTCAAAAAAAAAAAAAAAAAAAAAAAGGTATGTTTCTATGTCGTGGTGGTGGGAAAGAAGAGAGGGTGTTTCTAGTTATTCATTTAATAAGAACTGACTCCTTTATTGTTTGTCCAAAGGTAAAACCAGTTATTAGCAAAATGCTATACCTTAAACTTTTTCCATTGCAGGTAGATTTCTACACTAGATGAATTCCATATTAGGTAAAGCTATCATGTGAGCCTTGAGCAAGTAATAAATTAGAGAATGATTTTAGAAGATCCCTATTTACGGCTAACTCAGCCACTTTTTGTCAAATGTCCTTTTGTAGCCACTGGGTAGTGTCTTCAAAGTACCAAGTGGAAATGGGAACAGGGAAGAGAGAGTTACAGAAAAAAAATATTCCTTTTTTGAGAGTCTCAGAACATGGTCAAGCCATTAGACAACATCTATGAAAAACAGTCTTTACATGATTAAAAGCTGACAAACTGAGTATAATAATTTAAGGCCAGCATTTATTCCCTGAACCCATTCCAGGCGTGAATGAGCAGGCCAAGGTCCGTGGGCCTTCCCTCCCCCTTCACACACTGTCCACTGTGCTCTTTTGACATTCTCCTTAATTTTCAATCAAGTTACTTGTTGTGTACTTACTGTATACTGAGGGCTGTGGGCCTGGAAGTCAAGGCCATCTCTTATTTTTTTTATTCCCAGATTTTCACACAATATGACAGTTAATAAGCACTCGGCAAATGATGTTTGAATTGATTACAAGAAAACAATGTGTTTGCTTTTAAGTAATGAGTAAGAAATTTCCCCTGCCCTTGCCTAAGTCAATTAATCCAGTGGGTGTCAAATTTAAGCACACATCACAGTCCTTGAGATCAGCAGGCCTAACCCCCAGAGTAAGTAATTGACCCAGGTGATGAATGCTCCTTCAAAGACGTGACAAATAGAACAAACGCTTTCCACCTTAGAAACCTATACTGACCTATTGATGACTCCACTTGCTACCACCTATAATGATGCTAACCTCAGTCTCTTTGACTTCCAGGAAAAACTTTAGGAGAAAGAGCTATCACCAGAGCTCCCATGAATGGACACTGCCATCTGTGGTAAGCACAGGCTCCCTGCAGCCATGACATCCCAGTATGCATGCCTCTGTCTACACTGCAGTGGGTTTTGAAGAACTAGGATCGCTGCATCGAATGGGTCAGGCACACTCACAGCAAAGATAGTGGATAGTGCTGCAGCTGCTACTGCTATGTTTATTCTCACAGGTTTCTCGTTAGGTATGTTTTAAATGTGAGTATTTCATGAGAGTCTAACAAGTCTCATGACTTTGAGGATAAACTGTAATTAAATATACCAGTTTTGTTTTCAAACCTATACTAACGTTTGGGCATGTTTCTGAGCAAATTGTGGAACGAATGCCCCAAAGAATCAAATCATGGACATCATTCTCTCCAACCTGATAGACCATGGGAAACAAATTCCCCAGGTCAGGGAAAATCCAGTCTGAGCAAGACTCGATGTGCTGGGGCAGGTTGGTGGGGGAAGGAGGGGCTCCTCTTTTCTGATGAGGAGAAAGAAGAAAGAAGGTAGAACAGTGGGACTGGGAGGAGAGGAGGGAGAGGGATGTGGTCAGGATGTAAAGTGAATAAATTAATTAATTTATTACGTAGGAAAAGAAAGCACAAAGCAACATAACTAGTTGGGTGGGAATAGGATGGGCACCTCTGAAGCAAAAGAAAAAAATATTTTATGGTTCTGTTTGGGTTTTTTGTTGTTGTTTTGTTTTCTTTGAGGGGGTGGTCCTCTTCTACACTGAAAAATGGAAAATTAAAAGAACCATATTGTTTTAAGTTATTCTTCCTTTTATTTGTTGTTACAGTTTTACATTTTTAGAATTTTAGTTGTTGCTGCAGCTGCCATGGGCTTTTTTTTTTCTCATGAGCTATTCATACAGTTACCCCAGATATTAAAAATAAACAGTGAAAAATTAACTTATGGCCCTTTTTTAATGTATGTTTCCAGAAATCTGTCCACTCTTGGGTTATTTTCTTTCTTTAGGAACATCACTAGGCAAAATATGTCTCAAAACAGCAACCAAAGGTCAGCAAAAATGCTGTTCTGTCTCTAAGGATTGGTTCACCAGACAGAGCTGTCAGCTGGGGGGCGCTCCATTCACAAGCACATGTTTCCTGAACCAAAAAAAAAATCAAATTGTGTGTGTGTGTGTGCACCCCAAATCCTAAGAAACACACCCCAAAATATGAAATGAACTTTAGGATCTAGAACATGTGACTCAATTCCCCCAGCAACAGTAGCCTTGGTGCCCCTGTCAAACCCAGAGGAAGCTACCTGCTGCTACAGTCTTGCACTTTATATCTTTAGTTATTTTGCCTAGGTCATCTAATCCCCATAGTATAAATATATACTTACAAACTGACACATGTGCGAAAGCATTTCTGTTTCTATACTTTAAGGAGTACAGAAATGAGTTTGTACTGAGCAAGCTATTTTTCTCTCTCATCTCCTTTGAAACTGGGGATTTGGGACCTAGTTAGCAAAATAAATATTTATTGAATATCTGGAGAAATAGGTCATAAGCACTTCCCTACTGTAACTTTAAGGCTACATAAATGTTTGACAATATTCTAGTATCTTTATCATTTCAACCTAAAATACTCTGGAATCAAGATAATAATAAAGTATAACTTGGTGGTGGTGTCGCACACCTTTGATCCTAGCACTCAGGAGGCAGAGGCAGGATGATCTCTGAGTTCAAGGACAGCCAAGGCTACACAGAGAAATCCTGTCTCAAAAATAAAAACAGCCACAACAACAAAGATAATAAAGTATGTGTTGGCCAAATGGGATTGGCTGTAAGTATATCTTCAATATGAGCTGTACTCTCCTAGCTACACACCTATAGCGTATGAGCCGCAGGGCAGTCTGTTCCCATTTCTAAATACAAAGCAAAGCCCCATATGTACATATGAGTGTGTGTGTGTGTGTGTGTTGATTAGTAAGCAGCAGCACACACTAAGTAGAGAAGCAGAAACTAGATGTTGTCTGCTGCTGTTTCCTGCCATCCTTCTATTCCAAAAGGCTCCTCTGATCCCTACCATGTAGTGTTGGTGTTGAATCACAAATAGCGCAAGAAATGAATGGAGTTATTTTAGGAGTTGTGGAAATAATGACTGCCATATATTAAACGTATATTCAATTCACAATTCAAATACATACATATATAATCAGAGATCTTGTGAAAGCAACAGTACTTCGAATAACCTCTAGATGGAGGTAATTCACCATAATGTAATGTAACTTTCTGTAGGATTCCCAGACTGAGTTTGAGAAATTAAAATATTAAGTTACATTTTTAATAAACACTATAAAAATAGCATTTATATAGTCAGAGTGAGTTAGAAGAAAGGAAATGATGACCTTTCAGGAGAAAGTGAGCTAGTGACCTTGGAGTTTATGACACAGAAGAAGGCAAATCATGTTTTAGACTCAAAAACACAGATTTCAGAACATTATAAATACCCTAAGCCTCCAGGGACATATTATTTGAGAGGGAAAGAGCACTTCCTATAGTGTTTGTAATTCGTGGAATTTCTTTGTCTTTTCGCCTCACTTACAGTAATTTAGGAAAAAAATGGGTAATACGAGCAGATTAAAAACCTAGAGGTTACATAAGTAATCCTGATCTTTTCAAAAAATATAAGAAGTATTTTTCTAAAATTACAGAAAACACAAAAGTAGAAGGTACTGGATTTATGAAAGATGACAGCAGTAATTCAAAACATTCAGCGTGTGCTGAGGTACAAAACCCAGTCTGCTGTAAAGTCTGTGAGGAGCAGTCTGTCTTAGCTAGGCTGGGGTCATTCCTCACAGGCTGGCCCGACTGTTCCCCCTGACGCTCCTGGTGGTGCATTCCACTGGCTGGAAAAAGAACAAAGTCAGCTGAAAGGGGCCATTTCCTGACTGTGTGGGAGTGAGTGCTTGACTTCATTGTCTTTGTCTCCCAGAATTAATTTGTCTTCCAAATTAAGAAATTGTCCACTTCATTTTAGTACTTAGAAGTTAGGCTTATTCAGAAAAAAAAATGACTAAGATAGCACCGAAAACCATATTCCCAAGAATTCCCATATTCAATTTCTATAACAATGCAAGGCACATTCTTAAAATAGTTAAATGTGTGTATTTTGCCTCAGGCAGCAGCCATTCTGAAATCCTCTGAAGACTTGCACAGGTGTGAAAAACAGTGCATCCTCAGTTTTAAAGTAAATAAAGTAACTAAGCAAGTTGCTGAACAAATACTGCATCCAATCTGTAGTCAAATAACCATTTCTGTAAATGTGGTTTTCCCAGTGGCAGGGGGTAGGGGAGGAGTCAGTCATCTATAGATGCACTCTTGTACTAATGCAGTGTTTCCAGGAGGAATTGAGAGAAATGGAATTATTTTTCAAAGCATACTGTAAGATTATCTTTAGTTTTATTTGGTTTAATCATGATGGTGGTTTTGTTTTCAATGACATTTCAGGAGGTCAGGAAATCTTCAGAGAGGCAATAGTCTTTAAATATTGGAGACAATTGGTCTTAAAATTGTTTTAATATGTTTTAAATTTTATAAATCTGTTAACATTGTTATCCAATTTAGACTAGACTTTTTCTGGCAGCCCAGCACCTGATGGTGGCATCTGGCATTGGCTAAAACCTCTTAGTTGCCAGGCATTAGCATTACATTCTGTGGCTCAATCGCCCTCAGCACATGGGTATGGCATAGACAATGTTCCCGTGCCCAGGTATGCCTAAAGAAGCTGGCTTCATTTTAATGTCAAATATCTATCTGCAGGGCCCCTGCGTCTACATTCATGCTTCTGTGAAACATTAATGAGTACTTTAGTGATATATTTTGACTGTTATATGATAGTGGCATTTGATGAACTTTTACATGACAACAACTGTTGGGTTTTTTTTTCTTTCCATTCCCAGGTATGCAGTTTTGTGTGGTTATGTATCTGAGTTTGAGGGCTTGCAAAACAAAGTTAGCTGTGGACAACTATTCAAGGTACTTCTTGGTATTCAAAATGTCTCATCTCACTAACTGGCATGAGATTGTTCAGCATGTTAAATTCTAGGGATTTATTTTGATGTGTAAACAGCATAAAATAAAATGGTGAACACTGTAACAAGAAGGGTCAAATTGTGTGGCTAAATATTAGCCAAGGTGATACAGCATAGTTCCCACACAGTAGATGAGTGTTGGCTTTTCCCACCCCCAAAGATGGAAGATTAGCCATTTGGGCATGAGCTCACTGACATCACAAAATACTTGTAGTGGTTCTCAGCCTTCCCAATGCTGTGTCACTTTAATACAGCTCTTCATGTTGTGGCGAACCCCAACCATAAAATTATTTTGTTGTGGGCTGGAGAGATGGCTCAGCAGTTAAGAGTACTGGCTTCTCTTCCAGAGGTCTTGAGTTCAGTTCCCAGCAACCATCTGTAATGGAATCTGATTCCCTTTTCTGGTGTGCATGAAAACAGAGCACTCATATGCATAAAATGAATAAATAAATCTTTAAAAGTTTATTTTGATGCTACTTTATGACTGTAACTTTTCTACTTTTATTAATCATAATGTGAATATCTAATAAGCAGGGTATCTGCTATGAGACCCCAAGGGGCTCGAGACCCAGAGGTTGAGAACCATTGCTTGACTTCAGGGCTGGGACTGAGGATGTAGCCTAAAGTTAGCGTGATGAATGAACAAAATAAGCAACTCTCCTACATAGCATATACTGTTTGCTGTTAATCTTCATGACCCAATAACTAATCTGTGTGACTCAGTAATTGTAGTGGAAGAAAACCGCTCTTGCCTGTATCCCAGCTCCCCGTACTCAGTCTGACAGTGCTGGGGGATCAATTCCTGGCCTCTCCAGTGTTGCTGTTTTCCCTACGTTAGATCCTGCCTCACACTCTCTGGTACCTACAAATTCACTTCTGGTCAGTGTGTCTTCACTGGGAAAGTCTTGGATCCAGAGACATTTGACATGGATATATTCTAGTTTCACTGTGGTGCTAGGCACACTTAAGCATGCCCTCCTTAAGGGACAGGTGCAGCTTTAGGTATAGGAAATTTGATGTTGGATCCTTGCTGTGATTTAACTGTGTTCAGGCTAGGGAATGGGGAAGTCGCTGAGACATTGTCAGACCACTGAGGTCCGTGGGCTTTGGCACAGGGTTTCAGGAGGATCTGAATCTAGGTGATTTTTCTGTGATTTTTTTTTCAGGAGCATCTAGATATGGCCATCCAGCTCTTGCCTGAAGAACCCTTTTTATATTACCTCAAGGGAAGATATTGTTATACTGTAAGTTAATGCCATTGCTTAGAATACGATATGGGTATTTGATATATTTGATATATTTTCAATAGCCTACTCACTTTTATGTTTCTACCTGTTGCACACTAGAGAACATTGTAAAATTAGTTTTTAATGTATGATATGGGTGTTTTGAAATTGAGGATTAATTTTTAGTTATAATATATATTTTTCATCATTTATAAGCTTATATTTCACATATTGTTTTAGCTGTGTGTGTGTGTGTGTGTGTGTGCATTTTTTTATGTTTCCATGGGATCGCAGAAGTCATACCTTGGACTCTCTCAGGTTGAAGTCAAATACCAGTCACATGTTGTGTGCAAGTGTACCACCCATGGTTCTGTGGACTCTTTTTATTGAGCATAAATTGTGTGGTAAGTTGCTGGCCAGACAATGACCTTGATTTTGGCTGCAAAATACTATTTTTTTAAGTTAGTGGTGCCAGGGATCAACCTCAGAACCACCTTACACATTCTAGGCATGGGCTTCCCTAATCTCAAGCCCACGAAGTACCTTCAAATATGGTATAGGGCAGGGTTCCTTCAAGGAACGTAAACTTCTGGGCCATAAGACATTGAAACAGCTCAAATAAGGGCAACTGGTCAGCCCAAGGCCCAATATCTTAAAAATACTGTTAGTTTACAGCAGAATTACAGAATGTAAAAATGTATCTAAAAAGGTGCATGAAGAAAGTGCAGGACCACAAGATACAATTTGTAAATAAGGAAACTAGAGTGTGCAAATGAGGAACCTTCTCATTGAGGCCAAAGAAAGGACTAGGGAGAAGGAGGACACTCTTTTCCATTATTGAAGACCTGCTGTTGCTGCATGTGCATTTTAGGATTTACATTTCTTAAATATAACTAAACATAGTTTAATATAAATTCTGTAGACATAAATGCATCTCACCTATTTTAAAGTACAATTATTTCTAGAGCTGCAGAGTGTAGCTATGCAAAAATAAAAACAACTTAATTAACCATAAAAGAATTTATAAATTAATGTGTTCCTGACAACTATAAAATAAAGCTGACAAAATTGTGCAAATAGGAATATACTTTCAAAATACTGGTAGGCTTCACATGCTTCTTGATGGGGTTGGGGGTAGTGTGGTATGTGCAGGCATGTGTGTGCATGTGCAGATATTTTCCTCAGTAATTCACCACCTTATGTTCTGAGACAAGATCTCTCTGAATCTGGAGCTCACCAATTCTACTGGGCTGTCTGTCCAACAAGGACCTGCCTGTGTCCCGCCCTCCCCTTCCCCCAGTGCTGGGCTCTCAGTCAAGTGTCCTGCCCCTGACCTTTCAGTTGAGCAGTTCGCCCCTGGGCACAGGTTCTTCTGTTTTCATGTTTATGCAGCAAACCATCTTCCTGACCCCTAACCTGCCTTTTTTTTTGATAATTAAAGGATCAAGAATATTTTTAAAATATTCCTACGTAAAACACATAATAAGCATATCAAATTCCACATTTAATAATGTATTTAAATGACTGAACTTCAGTTATACCATCAACCACATTAAAGCAATGTTAGGTAAAAAAAAATCACAATAGGAAATAAATGGTGTGATACGCTTTTTACAAAGCTTAAAATAACAAAATTGAGCAAACCAATAAATAAAAAGGCACGTGGCTTTGTCAGTCCTCAAGTGCTCTGCCGCTGCTACATTCCTGGCTCCATGGGTTTTGTTTCTTTTGTTTTGCTTTGTTCTGTTTTTTTTGCCTTTTGGGGTTTTTTGGAGGGGGTGGTTGTTTTGGTTTTTGGATTTGGGGTTTTTTTCTAGCTGGAGGATGACTACCTAGAAGTTTTCAAATGGATTGTGAAGATGCTTGGTTTCACTAGGAGCACACACCCGGCCTACATCCATATCTCTAAGCAGCATTTCTGAAACAGGATTCATGCCCAATACTCAGATTTGGGGAAAATGAAAAATAAACCAAATGACAACACGAAGTTGAAATTGATCACTTTTTATTGTCTGAACGGTTCACATGTGCGAATAGTTTTTTTGTTGTTAAAATCCACCCCCGTTCCTTCCTCTCTAATACCTCTATCCTTCCTACCACTCTTCCTTCTCAACTTCACGTGCTCTTGCTCTTTACCCACTGAGTCCCCTTAGTGCTGCCTGTGTCGGGTGGAGGACCATCTGCTGATAGCCACTCAAGGGCCTGATGAGTCCTGAGAAGACTGGATGAGTCTTCTCAGCCTCTGAACTCCATCTAGACTAAGAATCGTGCTCTGTGTCTGTGTCTTAGAAAGCGCCCGGCTTTCTAAAGAGGACAGCAGGCAGCAGGAAGTAGGCAGGAGTAGCCGAGGCAAGACCAGTCACTACTGCACACTGTGATATTTTACTTAGGAGTGTGTTTGTTAACATGTGTTTTATGTAAATGCACATAGATACATATATGCTTACACATGTAACTAAAGGTGAATAGCTTTCTAAGAGCGATGCTCCTTTGTTATGTGTAGGTCTCAAAACTCAGCTGGATTGAGAAAAAAATGGCCGCTACTCTGTTTGGGGAAATACCCTCTTCAACGGTTCATGAAGCTTTGCAGAACTTCCTTAAGGTATGTTTGTTTGTCTTTGGTTTTAGTCTCAGACTACCTACCATCTGCGTCAACATCAGCTGTCCTGTTGTCAAGGAAATATGTCTTCTCTCTGTGTGGAAAGCTCCAAATGAAGCCCTGGATTGCAATGTAGCCTTTGATGGTGTTGTTTTTAAGACTTTCATGATTCAAGTTATGTTTCAAATATAAGCTTTTTTGATCCAAAATTATGCTCTTAGACCTAGGAATGGCACAGTAATTTTCTTGGTTCATTTGTTTTTAAGACAGGGTTTCTCTGTGTATCCCTGGCTGTCCTGTAGACCAGGCTGGCCTTGAACTCAGAGATCCATCTGCCTCTGCCTCCTCATGCTGGCATGAAAGGTGTGTGCCCTGCACCCCACTGGCACACTACGTTTTAAAAGCAATTTGGTAGCCGAAATGAATGTCTAAGGACGGGCTGAAGAGATGGCTCAGGGGTTAAGAGCAGTGGCTGCTCTTCAAGGGACTTGAGTTCAAGTCCCAGAACCCACATTCACAACTGTTTGTAACTCCACTTCCAGGGGATCTGACACCCTCACACAGACATATGTGCATAAAGTAAAAATAAATATGTTTAAAATAAAGATGTAAGTAGAGCAACTGTTACTACCAAATCTGAGAGCAAATTATTGAACTTGCTCCCAACATTCCTCCTGAGCCTGACACAGGACCAGTATACAATCTTCAAAGATTCTGCTGTGTAACTTTTCTTAGGTGATGGGAACAAACGTTCATTTGGACCAGAGAGGACATTGAAGACAAATTGATTCTATCCAATCATAGCTGGGTGAGTCAGAGCTTTTGGGGTTAGCTACGGAAGCACAGATGACCTTTCAAGAATGATCTATTTAATTTTATTTTCTGTACATTAGTGTGAAGGTGTCAGTTCCTTGGAACTGGGATTACAGACAGTTGTGAGCTGCCCTGTGGGTGCTGATAATTGAACCTGGGTCCTTTGGGAGCATACACTGCTCTTCACCACTGAGCCATCTCTCCAGCTCAGATGAATTAGAGCACCTGCACCCCTGAAAAGAACATCCCAGTAGAGGTGGTGACTGGGGAAGCAGTCTCCCTGCATCTCCCCACCCACCCTTTAGGCGGTCCACTGAGCAGTCTCTTTCCTAGCTTGAGGGGGAGGGGGCTTGTGAGTCTCATAACTCTTAGATTTCCACAAGTCTGTTTAAGGCCCCTGAGTTTCATGTGTCTCCTAAGTTTCCTTAGCTTCTTGGGTCCTGTGAGCTTCCCTCCTCCCTCTAGGAAAGAGTGTTTCAGTTGAAGCAAATAGCTATTCAAGAGATGTGAAAAATTACCTTACAAACCACTTTCCAGGTTGCAGACACTTCTAGAGAGGGTTCTTCAGGCATCAGATAGAACCAGTATTTTGAGTCTTGCTTTAACATATACAACTGCTTTGCTGATACAACTTCGAACAACTAAATGAAGTATTGCACACATCTAAGCATGTGGTGTATCTACCCATTAAATTAACCTCCTATTCAGCTGGTTTCCACCTTACCCTGAAAGCAGTCATAAAATGCTATAGCCACAAACTGGATGCTCCCCATCAGAAACCCACAACTGGAAATGCCTCCCCACCTCCAGTCTTGGAGTACCTTCCTGTCATCTCTCAAACTTGACACATATGGGATTTCCAGCTCCCAAATTAGAAATGCCTGACTCGTGATGTCTGTGCACATGTTCCAGTTATCTTGAAGGAGAGAGCACAGAGCAGAAGTTATCCAGATAGCATTTTCACAGAACTAAGACAAGTACTGAACGGAGAAGGAGGTGCAATGGAGTGATCAGCCCGAGTCCTTCTTGAGATGACTCAAGAAAGACTCTTATCAAATGAGAAATCCCGAGATGGAAGTGACCAGAGAAGAGAAGCACCTGGCCAGCCAGAGTCCGCCAGCACGATGGTGGTCCCCTGGCCCCTTTACCCTCCAGGCTGTCCAGCACATCCAGAGCTCTCGCCAGGACTGAAAGGACAGCCTCCTCTGCTCTATTAGCAGCTGTGCTGTCTGCCTTCTGTGCCAAGGCCGCACATTGTTCACCTGTCACTCTAAGTCTCTCTTACAAATGTAGCTACACATACAGACAATATATAGGAGCAAGTGTGTTCTTTGATAATGAAGATTGAGAACAAATATAAATGTCTAATAGGAAGTACTTAATTTCATGAGATTATATGCAGAGTTTGAAATGCACCTTTTAGGAACAATGAAATAGATCTAAGTATGCTAACATGAAACATGTCTGTGGCCCCAGGAAGGGAAAACTATAGGAAAAAAAAATCTCCATCGTAGGTGTTGTTTTAAAAATACTATATCTGTTTCTGTGTTCTACAAATCATCTGGTAGGATGACTCCTGGAACTCCTGGAGAATGAGACGGTAGCCGAGAAGAAAATTCGAAAGGAGAAAGTTAACTTTTTTAAATGTTAACTCTAACAATTTTTTCTTTTTTTAAAGTCTTCCCTGGGTTCTGTGTGCCTCCAGGCTAGGGGCTGGAGTCAGGTCAGGAGCTTGCAAGCCTAGCCACTTCGGCCAAAGGTGGCTCAGAGGCAAAGACTGAGTTGGATCCTTAGAAGAGCTCTAGTCTAGTCCCCTATCTCTGAAGGGATTCTTCTCCCCCAGAGATGAGGGACTGTAGGTGAGAGAGTGGAGGTGAACACACCAGAAGGACCTACTCTGTCTACTACTTGGACTAGCTCCTTCAAGGATCCTGTGTTTCCTTGAAAAGCACTGCATGAGATAGACTCCGGGTGTTATTGAAGTCACGTGACATGTGTCCATATGCAATCAAGTCCTAATCTAATAAAAGATGCTTCCATGGGGTGACAAACATGTTCTACTCCTTTCCTAAACCCACTGTGGAATGAAGAGGACCTGTCCTAGGGAAGAGTATGTTGCAGGTGGGTTTGTTCTCAAAAATAAAAAAAGATGAGAGAGGCTCAAAACAATAAAAAGAAAGGCAATGGTTGCATATGAACTAATCCTGTTACTGTGGAGGCTTAACGATGATAACAGAAATATCAATTCACTGTGATAACTATCTCTGAAGGCTGTGTTTCCATATGAAGACACTTAAGCTAATAAAAATATTAAAATATGAAATAAGCCAAAGTCCTGTTGCAGTCTGGTCCCTAGGCCTGGTTTGTTGAATATATCTTTTTCATTATGATCAGGACTCTTGTCCTGACATTGCCCTGTTTTTTTCTTCTCTGCTTTCTCTTAATTCAGACTGAAGAACTGCAGCCTGGTTATTCTGTGTCCAACTACATGTATGTGGCCAAGGTAAGGAAGATAGCTGCTTAAAGATCACTCTTTGCAGCTAGTATGGATTACTTTTAGAATGTCTCTTTTCCTTTTTAGTGCCATGTTGAGCTTGGGGACGCCCAGGATGCTTGGAGATTCTGTAACTTGGCATTATTACTGCCTATCGTTACCAAAGAGGTGAGTCTAGGCAGTGACAGAGTGTGAGGGCCTCACCAGTACTGACGTTCAATTATGAACAACTGGAGGTTTTTTTGTTCATGTAATAGTTGTACTTATTTAATGATTCCAGATTCACTGGAGTATAATTAACAGATAACTACATGTATGAAAGGTGCACAACTTGGCATTTTGTATGCACACTGTAAGGTGATTAGCACAATCAAGCTAATAGATGCATGCATCATCTCACATCACTGTTTTCATAGTATTTGATGGAGAATTCCTAACTATAGCTAATGTGCTCTCCAGAACTTTCTCATAAATGCAGCTTTGCTGCCTTTAACCACTTGGAAGAGAAAGGGAAGATACTGGAAATCATGGCTATTCTCTCTCCCTATGATGAAATTCTCTTTTATTATAAAACTTGGATTTTATATTACGTTAAAGTTTTAAAAGTTGCTAAGTCTCTGTGGAATAACTTGTCACTAGGAGATCACAAACACACACACCTTTCAGACACACACAAATCATCAGGTGTCACAAAAACATCCTGGTGCTTACTGGGTATGAAACTGCAGAAGGGGCTGGCCAGATGTGTTGGTGGGTAAAGTGCTTTGTGTACAACCCGGAGGGCCTGGCTTCAGACCCCAGCACCACAGCACACACACGCTCTACACTCCGTGCAGTCTCAGCCCTGGGCAGGATGGAGATGAGTATATTCGGGGTCTTGTAGCATGCCAGTCTAGCCAGTGCAGCAAGTTCAGATGCAGTGAGAGACACTGTCCCAAAATATAAGGTGAAGAGCGATAGAGGAAGACGACCAACATTAGCCGGTGACGAACACACAGACACACCAAACAGACGCACACATACACACACCACACACGCACACCAAACATATACACACACAAAACAGAAACATGCACACATGTAACAAATACACACACGTGTAACAAACACACATGCACATATATAAAAACCACACACATACACATATAGCAAACACCTATGCATGGATGTACACATGTACATGCACACACACATTCAAGTATAACAAACACACATATACATATATAACAAACACACATGCATGCACATAAAGGGGGACAGCATGATTCTGAAGACCTGTTGATCAAATAGCAAAAAATGCTAGGCAGATTGCCCAGTTAAAAGCACGTTGGTCAACAGGCTTTCAGAATGACGTTGTTCTCCCTTGTGTGCATGCATGTGTGCTTGTTATATGTGCATATATGTGTTTGTTACGTGTGGATATGTGTGTTTTTACATATGTGCATGTGTGTTTGTTATGTGGTTACCATGCTCAGTCCCTATAGCATAATATGGCTATCCATGACTGCGAAATTAAATATAACAATGTGCATTGCAAGTTTGTTAGTGAAAAAGACACTTTTGTTGTGTCTGGCTATTGTATATAGCAATTCAGAATTCTGGAAGTGCTATAGGCTCAGACATTTCTCAGGATTAGCGTCCAGTCTGCATGCCTATGAGTCATCTGTATTCTGAATGAATAGAAATAAGACAGCGATTTTGTGCTCCAAACATTGTCACCCTCAATTTGCAAAGGAAAAGAACCGCCTTGGGGAAAGCATCGCTCTGTGCTGGGACACTGATGTTTGTGGTGATCCGGGATAGAAAAGTAAAAATGTGCCTCTTACATGTCTTGCTTTGTACCTGTCATAATCGTAAGCTCAGAAAGCTTCTGAGCTAAGAGAACAACAACAGACAGTGCACACGTAGACACGGGTGTCCCACAGTCAGAGAACAGAACGCTGAGAGAGGTCCAGTCAACTCACTGCAGAGATTGCCAAGGGGTGGAACCAGTTTCTTCACGCAGAGACTGGATATCCCAGAGATGGACTCTGAAGCATCTGTATAATGAGGAAGTGTGGACAGAGGACATCCCGTGAATGAGAAATCAAAGATGCTAGTTAGCTGGGACGGAAGGAGCATACAGTGCAGTCATCAGAAATAAGACTGAAAGGAGAGCTAAATAAGACCTGCCAAGACACTGAGGGCTTAGAGCCAGCCAGACCCCATGGCCGCCTGGGCCGGGAGTGGTGCTGCTATTTCTTCTGGATGTTTGGGATTTCCACTGTGTCTGTTGTCTTGACACAGTAGTAGTGGGTTCCATCAGGTAGGAATAGTGACAGGATAAGCCCAGCATCATGGAGCACACCTGTAATGCCAGCACCCAGCGGGCGGACACAGGAAGGTTACCACAAGCCTGAGGCTATCCCAGACTGCACAGCAAGTTCTGGACCAGGCAGAGCTATGTAGAGAAACTCTGCTTAGAAAACGAAAGATGCAGAACAGCATGGGTCCCTGAAATCTTTCTCTACAACACAAAGGTTTCAGTCGACAACAGATTTTGTCCCTCTGGTTTCTTGCTGTGTTGATGATGGGGACCTTATTGTCTTTTACCATAATTTGGCTTATATACAGTCATTTCAAGCAAGCATCTCTGTTCATATTGGAATGTCATAGCGCTGATGAGGTGCGGTGCCTGGTTTGACGTGCAAGTGTTTATGCATAAACTTGAGAGCTTCACAGCTGGGCTAGATGCTGACGATGCTCAGAGTCGGTCATTGGTCTCTAGGTCTCTTGTCTCTTCTCCAGTCTCCTTCCCACCCCTAAACCTCTATCTTCTCCCTGGCTACAAATCGTATCTACATACCAGGGCTCCTCAAATTGAAACCTCTACACCTCTTTTTCAAGTTCTACACTAACTTCTTGCCTAACAGACATCTCTGCTTCGATGTCTCTCAGATGTCAGATTCCACTTGTCATGAGACCTTTGGATTTGTTCTCACCAGTCTTCTTTATAAAGCACACAGACACACTCACAGACACACACATACATCAAGCTGGGAAACCATGAACCATCTTTAATGCCTCATTTGCCGTCAGCACCCCAAAACCTAGACAGACAAACACCTGGAGACAAAAATCTCTGAATTCCTCTTCCAAAAGGTGCCTCCAGCCATTCTGCTGGCCCTGTCTCCATGCCGCTGCCAGGGCAGAGCACTAGCAGCCTGAGAACCTTCCAGCTGGCCCCACAGTCCCCATGTCTTCAACACCCCTGATACCCGCTCTTAGTTTCCCTGCAGACCACGCAGCACAGTTGCGACTGCATAGGTATTTGTGCGATTAGTCCGTTATAGTAACAGCAACTCTATTTTATTTGTCACCATATTCCTAGTGCCAAGTACACTGCCTAGATCCTCTTCCTCTGTGGGCTGGCTAGGTTGACCCGCCAGGGGAAGGTGATCAAAGAGCAGGCAACTGAGTTCACATCAAAGACAGCCCCTGCTCCCCTTACTGGGGAACCCACATGGAGACTGAGCTGTCATGGGCTACATCTGAGCTGGGGGTCTAGGTCCTCTCTATTCATGGTCCTCAGTTGATGCATCGGTCTCTGCACAATGAAGTCACTAATACATTCCATTACTAATTTTACAAAGTGGTTTATATTGGAGATTACTCTCCTATGAGTGATTAATGTCATCTGAAAATATTATAAAAAGTTAAAGTACAGTTTCTCTTTCAGATTAGTACCTCTATCACTGTAAATCAAAATATTATAACTTCTTTCCCACCTGAGCCTACTCCATACACTCCAGGCCACTAGACTTGAGTGTTTTCTATAGGCAAACAATGTTGAGGCTATTGATGAACTCATTAATTCAGCAATCACTGAATATTGACTTAAACATAGGAGCTCCTTTTATTTTCTGTTTTAAAGAATGTTTCTTAGGATCTGTGATTAGCTCCTTAAAGTCAAGAGATGCTCACAACAATAATTGAAATACTGTAGTTTCAAATTCTTTGAATGCAAAGCTGCTTATACACATTAATTTGGGTTCTAGAGACCAAATGGCTGACAGTCTGAGTAGCAACTAGACATGTGATAGGTTTATAATGTCCTGGTGAGAGACGGTAGACACATTGACAAAATAACTGTAATGCAAAGAAGTTACAAGGGCCTCAGAAAAGATGAAGGATGCTATGAAAGTTCACAGGCAAGGGGGAAAGCTAGAGGGGGGTGTCCTCACTGTAACTTGTTGTGCTGTTAGTTTAGCAATGAATAAACTAGTTACAAAATTACTAATTGGAAGCCTGCATGCACCTGTAATCTCAGCACTTGGGGAGGCAGCAGCAGGCGGATCTCTGTCAGTCCAATGCCAGCCTGGTCTACAAAGCAAGTCCAGAACAGCCAAGGCTACACAGAGAAACCCTGTCTCAAAAAAAAAAATCACTAATTGACCCTATTTCAGACTGAAAAACACTTTTAGAGGCAGGTGGTTGTATACATAAATCACTTTATCCTGTGTTCTTTACAAAAAAGAGATTGAATTCCTGACTCTACATATACAACTTAAAAAACAATAGTACAAATGAAGACTAGAAAAAATAAAACCCACGCTATTTTCCTCATTATAGAAATAGTTTCATAATGTCCAGATTTTGAGGTTCCGTCCACCCTAGTGCTGCTTACCGTCACTGCTGAAATTGTCCTTCTCTGAGTGCAATGAGTGTTGTGGTTCTTCCCACCAACACTTTCTGAGTGGTAACATGTAGACATATCTCCCCTATCAGTAGACTTGGGGAGAGAGGTGTGGGAGAAGGAAGGAGAGTGGGATGGGGAGGAGATGAGGGAGGGGGCTACAACCTGGATACAAAGTGAATAGATTGTAACAAGTAACAAGAACAGCAATAATAATAATAATAATAATAATAATAATAATAATAGTATAACATCAATGTGACCTATTTGAATATGTAAGCTATGCATACATGGCTCTTCCTGGATAATCTTGGGTGCCTTCAAATCCTGCTGCTGGGGCTATGGCTTCTTCACACTTAGACAAGGAAGACAGTGCTACTGCAAACATGCTGGTAGAACTGTGTGGGAACTCTCCCCTCCTGAATCCCACTCCAGATTTCATGGAGAAGTAGCTTCTTACATTAGCTACGTTCACATTGGTCCATAAGAAATTCACAGTCTATTTGTAATAGCCTTTCAAGAAATATTACTACATCCAAGAATAGTCCATTTCAGAGTACTTAGAATATCAGGATAAATGTTTGACATTTCATTGTACACTTGTGTTTTCTTTATAGGACAAGGATGCACATAAAGAGGTGAAAAAAATAATCTCTTCTTTGAAGAGGTAAATAACAGAACTTATTCTTCTGCAAACCCAGTACCTAACTTATTCTTCCGCAAACCCAGTACAGTTCTAGGATTTATCAGAATTCTATTTTTGATAATGTTTTTTTCCTTAATGTAAAGATTATGTGTTCTCATTTGATTTGAAGGTCTAGCCATGCGTTCTGCAGCAGCTACACTATGAGACAAATCATGTTGTTTGGAAACAGTATTTACTCTGATGTTCACATATAATGACCTCTGAACATGTGTGCTTCAGTTTTTCATGTCAATAAACTACGGCCTTTAGAATGTTTGTGTAGCTAATACTTAAATCGATCTAATAAAATGTACCCTAGTGAATGGTATCGTTGTTTCAAAAGACCTTATAAAATAAAATAATTTCATTCAGAAGGATGAAAATGTAAACAATGGACACAGTTACTAGAAAGGACAAAAGAAGAAATATAGCTAGTATTCAGAGAATTGTAAAGAGAATTACAATAAAAATACTGTTTTACTATCAAACTTTGAAGTTTTTTTTTTCTTTTTTTAGGAAGTGGTCAATATTAGCAGTATTACTGTAAGATGAAATGTGTTTATATGTTGTTAGTGGGAGTATGCTTTTGCTATAATTCTTGGGTTAAAATATAACTGACGTTCCAAACATGTGTTAAGTCTAATCATGCGTGTCACATCATAGATATAACTCTAAAGAGACAGTGTGGATGATGTATGTGCATTCCCAGCAGCCTAATATTATGCCCAACAACAAGAGAACAGTCATTCATGCTAGAGCTCCACCACAGGAGAAATAGTTCATATTAAAAACAATTACATGTTCAACATGGTGGCACACTGCTTAATCTTCTCACCCAGGAAAGGGGGATGGCAAGATCACAAGTCCCAAGCTGGTCTGGGTTACAAAGCAAGTCCCTGTTTCCAAACACACACACACATATATGATATTATGATATTATATATGATATGATATGATATGATATGATATGATATGATATGATATGATATGGAAAGAAGCAGGAAAGTCATGAATCCTACATGGACTAAAAAGCAAGACTCTCTTTCTGACGTGTGTGTGTGTGTGTGTGTGTGCTTTATAGGAAAATTCATAGAATATCTTGTGAACAAAATAGTACATTGATGTGGTATCAAACAATGTGAAAATATGCTAGAAAATTATTAGTAGAAAATAAACTAAAATAATACTAGCCCTATTTCTGTGAGTCTGTGTTTTATTTGCTATATTTCCCAATTTTTAGTTATAAACTAAGACAATTTTTTAAAATTAAGTTTAGTCATCAGTGACTGATAAAGATCCTCTGGTATCCTTTGACCATTCTAGAAAGCAGAGTAAAACTTGAGTTCTCTGTTTGCTGTCCCCAACACACACACACATACTCACAACTCCCAAGCCTTCACTTAGAAATTCCAGCTAGTTAAATGGAACTATTTATTCTCTATTTGAGAGCATATATGGCCAGTTGTAGTACCAAATCACTCACTTTCCTCTACAGCTGGTCTGCTGGCTACATGGGGCAGGAAGCATGTAGGTCTCCTCACAGACTTCCCAGGGCCATGAACAGTGACCGGCTGGCTCTAAGAAGCTAAAAACAATAAATACTGCTACCAATAATATGCAAGCTGAAGCAGGCTGTTCTGGCTAGCAATAAATGGCATAGTCGGTCATACCGTAGGCTCCAGGGAAACAGCTCCACCGTCCTGAGACTTCCTCTGAGGACTCTGAGAAAGAGAAACAGTGTCCTTGACAAATAAAAGACTAAATGCTCACTGATTTTAACCGAATTCCTGTCTGATCCCTGATGTCGGTATGTCTTGAATGGGCAAGTCGGTAGCCACTGGTCAGATAATGTAATGTAGTCTGTGGAAAAGTCCTTGATCCAATAGGTAGTGTGACACTCCTACTTTAGCAGTCTCTGGCCCATGTGGCAGTTTCTCCCACAAAGTGTTAACAGAGGAAAGGTCCCCACCCAAGACCTCATCATAGTCACACCTCCTAAACTAAGCTAAACCCAGGCGGTCTGAGCTCTACCCCACCTCGGCCGCCTCTGGAGCACTCACATCTGCTGTCCTCACCAAACCATGTGACACAAGAAGCACGTGTGATGGAACCAACTCAAGCGTCAGCCTCAAACTTCTTTGCCTTATAAAAGCTATTTTCTCTTGTACGACCAACTGCCTTACGTATAGAATATTAAATCCCCTCCAGGGAATTTCACACAAATTTACCTGTGTGAACACTAACTTTCTGTGGTTGCTTCACTCACCTCAGGATACCTGACCACGGAAAAGGCAGATCTCGGACGTGACTTGAGGATTTCTTCTGGTGGATCGCCAAGGCCAGGCTAATGGGATCCCTTCCACTTAAAGATGGAGTACACAAACTCTGACCTCTCAGGAGACTTCATGCACAGTGCTGGGAAAAGGGAGTTCAAATCCAGAGCTTTGACTATCTCCCAAAGATGCGAATCAAAACTGTACGTTACGGTTTCTCATAAAACATTAAAGGAGTAAACGTAATGTCCCGTTGACATCTTAATGCCTCGATGTCCCTTGAGTTGTGTTGTTAGCTGGCCTTCCTGAAGGACGAATGGAAAACCAAAGCTGCTTCAGTTGTGCCCCAGCGTTTATAGAGAAGCGTTCTATTTTGCAATGTCTTTATAGTTTTGAATTTAGAAACATATTGGTTAAAGCTGAAAGGAAATGCAAACACATCTTTTCCACCAAACTCCCCATTGTAACAATAAATAGTTTAAGCTCTGGTGTAAGAGGAACACAGTTGGGGCCACAGAATTTTCCTGGCCAAGCTAGGACTCTCATGTAGTCTCAAATCTGCCTTGAGCCTAGGGCTGCTTACCTGTCACGAGAGCCCAGTGTGCCTGGGATACAATTGGTGCTTTTAAAGCGCCTTAAAAAAAATCCTGACAGACTTTTAGACCTTTCGCTTCTTCTCCAAGGGTCTCTACTATCACACAAGTTTTGATACACTGTGTTTTTACTTTTATCCAATGGGGAGTAATTTTTAATTTCCTTTTTATTGCTTCTTTGACACATGAGTTATTTAGAAATCTGTTTGGTTTCCTCTGTTTAAAGATATTTGCAATGACAAAAAAAAGATATTTGCAGAGATCTTTCTGCTATTGGTTTCTGCTTGAATTCCATTGTGATCAGAAACACATTTTGCACGTGTTGAATTTTTTTTAACTTGTTGAGATTCTATGGTACAAACAGTTTCTATTTTGGTTAATGGTCAGTGTACATTTAAAATGAACGTGAACTCTTTTTCTTTTCTTTTTCTTTCTCTCTTTTTCTTTTTCATTTTCTCTTTTTCTTCTTTTTTCTTTTTCTTTTTCTTTTTTTGAGAGAAGGAGAGAAATCTCTATACTGTCCAGACTGATCTCACACTCTAGCTAAGTGACTATCCTACCTCAGCTTCCTGAGTACCTGGGCCTGTAAGTACTAACTACCATTGATGGCAGAAAACATATTCCTTGTAGATCAATTATGTCACGTCGGAGAATAGTGTCACCAAGTCTTTTAATTCCTTTGGTCTCCACCGCTTTCTCAAGTCAGTCGAATTGGGTTTCCACGCCATAGTCCAAGAACTCTCAAGGCAGTGATCTGGGGCAACTGTAGTGTTCCCCTTGTGGCCTAACTCTCAGGAACCCCTCCTTCCATCTCTTCTGTCCGTGTCTTGAACCACTGCTCTGCCCCGTCCCCGTGGAACTTCGGATGCCTTTGTATATAAACACACATCTCCTTGCCACCTTTCTAGTCCCACAAACTATCGCTTGGTATACAAAGCAAACTCAAAAGTCTCACGTTCCTTTGTTATGCAAGCATTTGTAATTTTCAAATACACCTACTTTATAAAATGAAGCAACTAATTCACCTATGAAGTTGGACTTTTGCCTAGAGCTGAGATAACTCTTGCTTTTTTTTTTTAACAGCATCCTTGCTCTTGGCAATAAAATTAATGGCTTGTGAGTAGTAAAGTCATACTTTCTCTCTCCTTGAGCCTTTCATGTTGGTTCATCTGAACCAATTTAAAGTTGGGAAATCTAATTTAATACTAGGAAAATAATCTGCTGGGAAATACTGCATTAGAAGTTATTAATGCCACATAACTGCGGTTCCAGCAGAACCCTCATTGGACAGTCCCTTCCATCCAGGGAGACTGGCCTTGCAGTGTTGGATACAGAATGCATCTGGCTCACAGTATTACCTGCCATAATTCTCTCAACGTCTCAGTCATAAACATAGCAGTCTTATAGCCAAGCCATTGGCTGTTTTCATTCTTTGTTTAAAACGTATTTTATTCCCCTGGTTTCCTTTTGTGCTGAGAGCTCAGGATTTCTTGCAATTGTAATTAATCAAACATTTATTGAGTGAATATTAAGAGACCAAACATTGATCCAGATATTATGGGGACCTGAAGCTTATATAATTTGTAGAATTTTAATAGAGAAATACAAGAAACACGAATACAAATTATCTTTGAAAGTGACTATATTTTTTAGAATGCAAAAGATACTTCAACAAATTATAAAATTTCAAAAGCCAAAAATACAATACCTATTATAAAAATCCAGAAAAAAAATAACCCTTTATTTTAATCAGCTGTATGGCATGGCTTTGTCATGTTCCAACATTTAGTATTATACTCTTTGTGTCATCATATGACACTGAATTTTTCAATGTCGTCAGCCTTTCCTCTAGCGTTATTGAGTAACATTTGTGTTTCATAACAGATAATGCTGACAAGCTCCTCTCAGTCCCAGTCCCATGTTTGCAGTAATGCGTGGTAAAACTTCTCAGCGTCCCTTCTTCCTAAAGTGATCCCTCCGGGTCTCTGGCTCCGTGAGTGCCTTAGGCTACCACAACTATGGGACCAGTTATATCTGGCTTCTATGCTTCCAGAGTGCCCCTCCCTCCCCCATTTCATCTGCAGCCTTGGAAGTTCCCAGGAATCCTTGAAGCCTGAATCATGAGGCCCCTCAGCAAGGAAGCAAGGTCTTGTCTTTAGAAGTCAAAATCGGGATCTGAAGCTCAATGTAAACCTCCAGACGTAGGCTGTCTCTGCTAATGTGGAAGTTGCACACAGACCATCTTAAGTATCAGATTCACCCTAGAATATGTAGGAAACCCCATAACCGCACCATCCTCCTTGGTTCTCCAAGTCTTCTTCCTGAAGACCTCTCCTTGGGAAGATAATGAAACAAAGAACAACAGGCTGATACCAATATCTTGTGGTCCTTTCCATGTTGCCCACCACTTACAGGCCTGCCCGGCTGTACCCCATGTTCCTGCCTACCTGCCCTTGCAACCCATCTCCAGAGTTGTCTCGTTGTGCACACACTGTCTTCGTACCAGACAGACTGGATTGGTCATTACTCAAAACCTTTCTGACATTCTTCTGCCCGACTGTTTGGTTTTATTCCCTATGGGAATAAATGCCCCCCTTGACTGACCATGGGAATCAAAGCCTGGCCCAGTGATGGAACCTCATGATCCCTGTCATCAGTTGCGGTCTCACCTACCTCGAGATTCCAGAACACTTTTCCGTGTCTTCTTTTAACCCAACCAACCTCAACAACCTGACAACAAATGTGTCATAGGATTTCATATCCCCTGTCCATGTGTGCTCCTTTAACATCTGCAAAGCCAAATAAAGCAAAGCCAGGCTGCTAAAATGGAGAGCTGAGAGCCACTGCCATCCTTGGCTATGGTGTGGCAGGGAATGGGGCAGAGAACAGTCATAGAGGGAGAAGCAAGCAAAGGAACAGGACAGGAACACAGGCGGGCTACCAGCCAGAGGCTAAACGAAAGACAGCAAGTTGCTGTGGTGCCAAGGACAGTTTTTTGTTTTTTTGTTGTTTTTTCCATATCACATCTAATTATATAGTGGAACTGTTTGTCCACTGGGATCGGTTAAGAAAATGATCATGGACAAAAATGGCTGGAACAAAACTTATGTTTGCTGATGCCATAAACCTAGTTCAAACTAGAACACTAGACCCAGAGGCCTGATTTCCAACACTGGTTAGGAGAGCGCTGAAAGAAATCATATCAGGGCTGTGTGTTCAATTTAAAGTCAACTTCTAGGATTAATGTCCTTGGGGACTAACTCTATTTCCCTTTACTTTCTATTTTTATACAAAAGTAAGGAGGTTAAAAGCAATAGACAAAAGAAATTCTTAGAACTTGTATAGTTATTAACTTGGCCAAGAATATAATAACAACTGCCTCCCATGAGAGAGGGAGGCGATGAGGAGGTTCACTGGAAAGAAAAACTGTGATTTAAGGGGAATTTGGGAAAGAGAGCTTGGTGGCCATATGAGATAAGCTCATGGGAGTGGCCTTGTAGGGGACAGTTTACTTGTCCCTGATAGAGGTGATTTCTCCAGCTGTTTCTCGGTTATACTTTGTATCCCCTTTCATTTCACATAAACGTAAATTTTCACTGCTACAAAACTGCAATTTGTACTTCACAACACACCTGAGATCATGTCCTAATGCTTACAAATCCCCACCTGAACGTTCCCAGAATTGGCCAGAGAAACTCAGGAGCAAGGGAGTTCATCTGGGTTCTCCCCAACCCGCTCAGCTAAGCATTGTTAGTACCCCATTTCCTTACAAAGCATAACTTGCTGGGGTACAGTGATTCCACATTGTCTCCTGACTTCCCTTCAGGTTACCAGGATGGAAATAGTTTCAGAACTATGACTCACTCCGTGCATTTACTAGTAGTTTTGGAGACCAGCTGCATACTGCGGCCTCAAGGAGTTCTTTCGAGTGAGTGCTGTCTCCAATTTTCTCAAAATTCAAACGCTTTCTTGTTTTTACATCAAATGTACTGAGCTGAAATTATGTACAGGAAAATGCTGATAACTGAATTTATCATTTGATGAATTCTCACAGATTTACATACAATATAATCCCTGGTATAATTAAGATGTAAAATATTTATATCACCCTTTTACCCTCTCCCATTCAGGTTCCCATCCACCTCCATCCCATAGACTTCCTGATCTGCCTTCTCTCAGGCTAGGTTCATTGTTTTCTAGAACTTCTTAAGAAGAATAACATGTAGATCCCCAAACATGGCTCTTTTGCTGAGCATGTTTTTGAGATTCACATATGACATATAAATGTGTAATTTTAATCTCCTTTTGGGTCATTTCTAGCTTGGAAACACCAAAACTGTTTCACCTGCATGCCGTGACTTAGGGTTTGGAATTATGAAAAGCTGACTTGAATTTTCATGCACAGGTCTTTCTGCAGATTTAATTTTGGTCTGTGGGTTGATTTTTTTTTGGTAGGCATGTTTTTATCAAATGAAGAAGAAAGCAGAACACTGGAAGCGGTGTTGTTTCTCATAATGAGTATGCATTAACTTCATAAAAAGCCGCCAAGCTACTTTCAAACACGGGTACATTTTGCACTTTGATGGGAAAGCCATGCCTTCTGGCTGTCCCCCACGCTCCCCACCTCATGGTGCTGTCCACCACAGTCTTTACTCTTACACGCCCTTGTGACTGTGTCCCCGTGCCCTTTCATGCAGATGTTCATGGTCGCTGAGGCGGAACACCATGTGCTTTAAGTACCTTCTCCCTTGACTAGCTTAGTGTCACCTACTCTGACTAATTTTACACACAAGAGCATCATTGTTAGCTACCAAAAAACTGCTATTTTGGTTTTTCTTGACATTTCGTTCTTGTCGGTACATGAACTAGCCGCTCTTCTTTCCCTCCCATCTCAGGTTGAGATCACCAGACATGACCTTTAAAAGACTTGTCTGTGAGAAGATGGAGCCTGTGTCGTCATACTTGCTGTTCAACCAAATGCATAGAAACTTCCATGGGTACAATCCCATCAGCCAGTTTGTTCCTGACCTCTCGCCACACTTTCCAGACTTCTCCTTTTGTTATTCAGTTACATGTTTTTGCTAAGTTGTTATCTCATCCGTACGGACACATATCTATTCCCTAGACATTAAAAAGACAACGTGGGCCTTTAATCCCCGCACTCTGGAGGCAAAGGAGAAGAATCTCTGTGAGTTTAAGGTCGGCCTGGTCTATAGAGAGAGTTTCCAGGCCAGCCAGGACTACACAGAGAAACACTGTTTTGAAAACCAAAACACACACACACACACACACACACAAAGACAACTTGGTTTACCTTGAATCCATGCTCTTGCCCTTTTCCTTTTGAGACATTCAGTCTGAGGTAAATCTTCTTCTACATTTCAGAGAAGTCATTTCATGGCAACCCAAAATTTCATCATTAGGATATTATGAGATTCCTCCCTGCAACCTCCTGCCCTTGTTGATGACATAAAACAAACCTCGTCTGGCCTGGGTCTTAACTCCATGAAATAGTCAGTGTACTGTTTTGAGTTTTTCACTGGATCTATTCATTTTAAAACCCAGCACATGCCTTGGTTGAGTTAAAAATTGCAGACCCCCCCCCCTCAAAAGGAGTTCTTAATCAAGATGTTAACGGCTCCAGCTTCCTTTTTCCTTTCTCTGGTGATGAGAAATGCATCTCTTTACTTTTCAGAACCTCCTTGGGGATGCTTGGGCAGAAGTGCTGACTGGAAGTCATCACTGTGCAGAAGCTAGGCTGTGGGACTTCATGAGGTCTGGATGCCTTCCACCTTTTGCCTGATCTGCCTAGAGATGCGTCAGCTCCTACAACCAGGACACTCTACTGTGCTAGACCTGGTGCACAAAGGCTGGACCAAGGCTGCACTGCCCAGCCCTGCACCCTGATACTATAGTTGGGTGGCTAAGAGATAATGGTGGTGAGTTCTGGCAAGCTTAGCTCCTCTAACCGCCCCAGATAGGGGAGGCTCAGGCCTGAGAATCAGATTATTTCAGAGAACATAAGCTTCCCAGTGACTGACTCTCAACAGACCTTTTATTAATCAGGAGGATAACCGACAGCCATAAATTATCCAGAAGCGTTCAAGATCCCAAAATATATCCTGCATTGTCACAGAAAGACTAAATTGTAGGTGATAATTAAAATACTTTAATATGCTGCTAAACAGTAATTCTCTTAAAATGCTCTAAACCCACGTTCTCCAATTTTTTCTTGTTTTGATTGTTCAGTTTTGGATTGGGGACTTGGAAAGTTTTGTTTTTGTTTTTGAGACAAGTTCACACACTATAGTTCACGGTGCTCTTAAACTTATAATTCTCTTGTCGATCTCCTGGGTACTGGTGTTAATAGAAGCAGGTTACTATATTCAGCTTCCAGATATTTTAATTTGAACTTTATCATATATGTTTAAATGAAGATGTGTGTGTGCCATAGTGTGTGTGTGAGTGGAGCGTGTGTGTCAGAAGACAACTGTATGGAGTTGGTTCTCTCTTTCCACATTCACATGGATTTCAGGGGTCAAACTGAAGTCTTTGGGTTTAAATAGTGTCAGAACACAGTCCAGAAATGGAGATGTGAGGAGGATTCTGAATGCCTGTAAGGACGCTCCAAGAAGACAAGAGTTTTGTGACCTCAGTTTCTTTTCTTTTTTTTTTTTTAATTTATTTATTTTTATCTCAATCACAGGTTAGGTACTTTGAATCCCAGGCGTAGCCCCTCCCCCATTCCCTCCTACCTTCCCACTCCCTCCCTCATCTCCTTCT
>CM053755.1:39902520-39933545 GCA_028658305.1 Pachyuromys duprasi
TCATGAGGTCCCACTTATTGATTGTTGATCTTAGAGCCTGTGCTGTTGGTGTTCTATTCAGGAAGAAGTCTCCTGTGCCAATGAGTTCTAGGGTCTTTCCCACTTTTTCTTCTAGACGGTTTAGTGTGTCAGTTTCTTTAAAACACAGACTTGTCCTCAGATGTGTTTTCTTGCTGCTCCTAGGTCTAGCAGATAGGAGTGAGTTTACTTCGGATTACACTTTATTGCTTGCTGCAGTTATTCAACTAAATGTACAAACTATCTTTGATATGCCTCGGTAGAAAAACATGTTTTTGCCACATGTAAGCAATCACGTTATGATCGTATGCGGTTTGAACTCATGAACACTTTACTCGTGTGACTGTTCTTGACCCTCGGAGTATACATTGTCTGAGGCTCTGAATAAAGTTGGCTGATGCATGGGACTTTACTCTGCCTCATTTGTCGGCTCCATTTTCCCAGGTCCAAGCACCTTTAGAGCAAGTACTTTTTACTGGCTAAGCCATCTTGCTGGCCTTTCATCTATTGATGCTTGATTTATTACCTCAACATTCCCTAATGCATTTAGATTTGTTTATTTATAAATTATGAATATCAATACCACAAGAAAGTGTTCATAAGAAAATATGCACAAGTATAAAACATCTTATTAGTGAGTAGGAGGATAACTCCGTTGGTAAAGTGTTTGCTATGTAAGCACAAGTCCCTGAGTTCAGAGCTCCAGCCTGCATGGAAAAGGCCAAGCATGGCAGTGCACACCTATAATCATTGCCCTGTGGAACCAAGAAAAAGTAGATCCCTGGAGCTCTCTGCCCAGATAGCCTAGAAGAGTCAGTAAGCTTCAGGTTTGGTAGAGACCTTGTTTTAAGACATGTGGAAATTGTGAAGAAAACTCCCGACATAGACCTCCGGCCTACACATGCACGTATAAACAAGTATACCCACACATAACGCTACACACACATACACTATGCACACATACACTCGAAGGAGCAAAGAAAGAGAGAACATCTCATAGGATAAGATAGCCTGATCTTGCTTTTAAAAATTCTTCATGAGAAAAATCAATAGATATTTTCTTAATATAACTCACCATGCTTAAGAACAAAACCTTTAATATTCTGCATAATAATGGGAACAGGGACTGCCTCTGACATGAACTGATTGGCCTGCTCTCTGATCACCTCACCCTGATGGGGGAGCAGCCTTACCAGGCCACAGAGGAAGACAAGGCAACCACTCCTGATGAGAGCTGATAGACTAGGATCAGAAGGAAGGAAAGGAAGGCCTCCCCTATCAGTGGACTCGGGGAGGGGCATGTGTGGAGAAGGGGGAGGGAAGGTAGGATTGGGAGGGGAGGACAGAGGGGTTTATGGGGGGTTACAAAGTGAATAAAGTGTAATTAATAAAAATTTTTAAAAAAGAACAAAACCTTGAGAAACACCTACCTTGAAGTCAGGGACAAAACAAAATGACATGTCACTACATTACTTAATAATGTCTTAGAGATATTTGCTGTATTGAGCAAAACAACTAATGGAGTAGAGGAGAACATATAAAGTATAATAAATACATTATACATACATAAATTCATTCTTATACTTAAGCTGTATGTGTAGAAAACGTGAAGGATTAACTACAAAACTATTTTCAATATAAAAGGATTAATTAATAATGTATAAAAATAGTACCCATCACAAACAGCAACCAGTTAGAAGATAGCCTGGACTATAAATACCTCATTTACCATAACCTAAACAAAAGCAAATACCTAAAGATAAGCAATAAGGCAGCAAAAATCGAAGAACTCCAAAGATTTTAACAACCGGGAAGGCATGCAATATTTTTGACAAGAAAGACAGTGTTCTGAAATCACCAAATACTCTTCATGTAGGCTATGCACGCCCTGCAATTTCAATACAAGAACTAGCCAAGACTGTTTTTGTTTTAAGTTCCAGGATGGAAACCAAGAAGAGTTGTAAAAACACTGAAAAAGTCAATTCAAGCGATATGATGAACTACAGAGACTAGAAAGTAAAATGTGTAAAATTATAGTCCTCAAAGGCACACTGTGAGCAGCTAGATAAGTTGATGAGATAGGATGAAAAGCCTCAGTCTGTATGTATATATTCAAATGTGCATGCTAATTTTTTTTAAAAAGTGGTAAAAGTGGTATGTAACAGTGTTTCAAAGAGTGGGGACTCAGAGGATTGAAGTAGGTAGAGGAGAGCTAGAGTAATCTATACAATTTTTAAGTTTTTTTTTAATTTTTTACAATTTATTCATTTTATATCCCAATTGTGGCCCCCTCCCTCATCTCTTCCAGGTCCCACCCTTCCTTCCTCCCTCTTCCTCCTTTATCTCTCTCCGCTAGCCCACTGAGAGGGGGAGTTGTCCTCCCCTGCCATCTGCCCCCTAAGCTATCAAGTCTCATCAGCACTGCCTGGATCCTCTTCCTCTGTGGCCTGGCAAGGCTGCATCACCAGGGAGAGGTAATCAAAGAGCAGTCAACCAAATTCATGACAGAGGCAGCCCCTGCTCCCCTTACTCAGGGACCCACATGGAGACTCAGCTGCCTATTGGCTTCATCTGAGCAGAGGGTCTAGGTCTCTCCATGCATGGTCCTTGGCTAGTGCAGCAGTCTCTGAAGAATTGTTGTTTTTTTTTAGCTTTGTTGGTCTCCTCGTGGAGTTCCCGAACTCTCTGTGTCCTTTTATCCTCTCTCTTCTTCTATAAGACTCCCTGCACTTTGCCCAAAGTTTGGCTGTGAGTCAGCAACTGGTTTAGATCTTGTTTATTCGGTAAGAATCGGGCACACCTCACACTTCCCCTAGCTCCTGGTGTTCAGTCACTGAGGGGCAGCGATTGTGTCTTACCCGGTCACATTCTCAGCATTCCCCTTTGTCTCATGACACCGTGACAAGGAATGACACGGTATGAGCATGCTCAACACAGTAGCTGATCAGCAGAGGTGGCAGGTGCATAGAGCAGCATAGAAATGCCAGGTAGGAAGGATATCAAGAGTTAATAGGAATGAGGATGGGGGCGGGGGTGATGGAGAGAATCACCCCGTTTGATACACTCCCTGGAAATCTTTAGGTAGGGCTCGACCCGAAAATACATGAATGAATTCAGGAATGCCTGTACTAGAGAATGGTGGCGGTCTCGTCACAGGGATGCCTGATGCATCGTCAGAGAGGAACACATCAGCCCTGAAGTGGCACAACACCAGGGACCCACAGGCATGTTTCTACATGGTCTCAAGCAAGCCTTGAGCCAGCTGTACCCAGCTCACAAACGGAAGTACACTTTCCAAACCCCGGAAGGTGCCAAAACAATCAGTTTTGTTTGTGACGGGCGCTCTCTTTACTCTCACCTTTTGCCTTCATAGGAGCCCTGAGTGACACAGCCTACACAGAGCCAGTAAAACTTCTCATAGTTTTTGGTCAAAGAAAGTTAAGGCTGGGAGCCGTAGACTGATCGGCATCGTCTCAATGCCCTGTCCGAGTGCAGGTGGAGGAAGCAGCTTTGCCCTTGAACCTCCACTCCATTTGCATTCACATTGGCAGGCAGTGGTGATGGGCTTAGAGCTAAGCCAGGCAGGCAGCAGTGAGGGCGTTCCTGGATTTAGAACTCACATCAGAGCTCTGCTCTCCTGTGCTGACATACGGAACAAGGGGGCTCCCAACCTGTGGGTCACAACCCCTTTGCAAGTGAACGACCCTTTCACGGGGGTCACCTAAAACCATCGGAAAACACATATTTACACTACGATTCATGACAGTAGCAAAATTACAATGAAAAAGTAGCAACAAAAATAATTTTATGGTTGGGGGTGGGGTCACCAAACAAACATTGAGAAACCGTGTTTAAAGGGTCGCAGTGTTAGGAAGGTTGAGAATCACTGCTTTAGCAGGTTTGGTAACACCACAGGAATCCTTGGGCTCCTACTAGGGAGAAACAGGGCCAGGGGTAGGCAGTGCTGAGCTGGCAAATGCAGGGTTCTTTGCTGAAGTCTGCTAAGATAGCCCTTGGCGAGGATAGGGGTACAAGGTCAAGCAAGGCTGTTGATGGAATGCTGGTTTTCTACTTCGGGAGTGGGGATAGGTAGGATCAAGAGCATAGAACATAGCGAGTGTCTGCTTTATCGTTGGAGTCCATCACTCCCCTAGGAATATGGGCTTCTAGGGAAAGGCAGCATGGTAGAAAGAGAAAGGGGCACACTAGCCTGGAGCCTGAGTCCAATCCAGACCTTGCACGTGACACTAATTGCACCTTGAAATGAGTGGCATCTTCCCAGCCTTCCCCCCTGAAGGACAGGCATTCTTCTGGCTCTCTCTGCCCTCCACAGATACCCCAACTTGCTTTGTACATCCACGCCCCTGATTTCCTGCTAATGTGACTCACGTTCGAGAACTTAGCAAAACACATTGACTGTTCCCCTAGATCCTGCTTGTTTAATAGATGTCTTCAGAAACAGTCAGCAGTGGGCTCACTGCCCAGGATCTCACAGGGGTTTGGTAACACCACAGGGCCCCATGAAAATCTCAGGAGAGGAACTGTCACTCAGTTCTCATATACTGCTGCCCAGAGAATGAGCCACACAATCCCTAGTGGGTAAGTCGATGCCAGTTCTGAGTCTCAGAGAAGCTCAGAATTTTTGGTATGAGCGATCGGCTTCCCGTCAGCCGTGGAGGACTTGTAAGAAACTCAAGAATTAAACTCTCCAAAGTGCTTTGCACACTTGGGCTCTTCTAATCCCCCATGGGCCGTGACCCCATTGTCTAGATGATTAAAAACAGAGGTTAGATAAGTCACTCTCACTGCCAGAGCTGGAGACCTCCAGAGCCAAGAGTCACAAGCAGAGCGTTTGTAACAACGAGATGGTGAAAGAAAAATGTTGAGCTAACTGTGCAGTGCTGTGCAGGGTCTGTAGGCCTGGCAGGACCTGTGGAACTCGGCATTCGTTCTCTTTACTCACAGGACCCTCATCAGCACTGCCTTCAACTACCCTTAGGTCTCCTCATATCTCCCCTCTCTTTCTTCCATTATTTGCCCACCTCGATTTTGGGAGCCTCCATTTTAGCCCACAGAAATCTGAAGCCTGGACAGGGGCTTTCCACTGGCTGGTCTCCATCTTGGACATAGGAGTCCTTGGAGGAAGCCAACCCGGGGGTCTCTGAGACATAAGAAGTCAGGAAAGGAGTTTGTTCATTGTGACTCTTTCTGTGCACCACACTTTGACTTTGGTTTTCAGAGCGTGTTTTGAGGTTTTCCCAACAATCTAATAAACTGAGTGTTACTAGTCCAGTTATCTTTGTGCTCAGGGGAGAGGGCCAAAGGGAAACTTGATACCCATTGTGCAGTGAGTTCTTTTCTGGGAAATTCTGAAATGTCTCCTATATGGTTCATGGCTGGTTACCTCTGCCTTTATCCCAACCCTCAGAGTTGGCTGTGCCTTCAGGAAGCACCTCAGCATTTGGGACCAGGTTGTGTTCTTTTATCTTCCAAGGTATCTATAGTCAAATGGAAAACACACATCTTCAGTGTTTGCATCCAAAACATCTAGGATAAAATATTTCACAGAGAAGACTCCAGGTTAAAAAAAAAAATCTTTTGGAATCAGAGTGGAAAGCAAGCTGATCAAAATGAGCCCTTCTCCCAAGCATGGGCTTGGGACTGATGAGATGTGTTATGATGGGTAGTAGTAGAGATACATAGGTCTTGTCAGACACGATCCTAGAGTTCATACCTGGGGACCACAGTGCCATTTCTTAGCATCTCCCAGAACAATGGGGTCCTCCATTTGTCACTAGGTCCAAGCCAGCATGTCTCTCTGGGCCACAGCCAAACAAAGTATGCAGTTAGTTCCCTTATACTAAAATTTGAGTTTGTCAAATGACAAATAATTCTGAGCAATAATAATAAGCCAAATATTATGGAGCACTTTGTAGATATCATTTTAATTCTTATTATTTCTCTACAATGATAAACTCTCATTTTAGAAGTGTCCTGTAAGACTTTAGTGATTTGAAATTGTCTTTATTTTACAAAGAGGAAACTTTATTGATTTCTGCTGTAATTTCTGTTGCTTCCTTTCCCCTCTTGTCTTTTTAGGATTACTGTAGTTCCTTTCTGTAAGGGCAAAAGTATGACCTAGGTACTGATTTGGGGACTTTATTTTTTTCTAATGAAGGTATCAAAGTTTATAAATTTCTAATTTTTTAAGATTTACCTATTTTATGTCTAAGTGTTTGCCTTTGTGTGTCCATGTGCTTGAATCACACACACAGAGGCTCTGCCAGAATGGGAATTACAGACAGCTGGGAACAACCCGCATACGGATGCTGGAATCCAAACCAGGGTCCTCTGAAAGAGCACTAAGTGCTCTTGCCAACGGAGCCATCTCTCCGGCCTTTTTTACAATTCTTTTACTGCACAGATTGTTTTAAGGTGTATTTTTATTTCATTTGGTACAAAATATTTTTAAACCTTCACTTGATTCTCTCTTTTAGTGTTTTGGTTTGGGTTGGGGAGGCTTTCTGGAAGGGGGGGTTGTTTGGTTCTCTTTCTCTTGGTTTTCCTGTAGGCTTAGACTATGTTGTACGGTTTCCTTTTTCAATTTTTAAAATGTTTTTTAACCTGGAGTGGTCTCTCTTGGTGATTGTTCCATGTGATCTAAAGGAAGAACAGTACTGTGCTGGGATGTTTGCAGTAGCCCACCACTCTCAATTAGAGCCAGATCATTGCTAGTGCAGTTAGAGCTTCTGTATTAGCACTGAGTTTCTAATTGCTTTATCTATCCACTCTTAAAAGTGGGCGTTAAACAATACAACGATTATTCAAGCAAACAACCAAAATACAACTTCATACATCTACTATAATAAGACTTAGGTTTTGGTTGTTACTATATATTATGACATTGGTGGTTTGCTTTGGCAGGTGTCATACAGACATTTGTATAGAAGATTTTGGCATACTACAGTCCCATTATAAATCTCTGACTCATTCTATGAAGTTTAAGGTGTAAATATTCAGATTCATTCTTTCAAATAGTAAAGTAGTTTCGTCAGTAACATCAATTTTGACAAATATTAGCTTTGCGAGTTAATGGATTTGAAGATGAAAGGACTGTCTGTCTTTCTCTTTCCCAAGGACTTTCCTTCTACAAATATTTCCTGCATCATTTCCTCTTTCCCTGTTGGATCAGTATGTGCACACAGCTAAATATAAGCCACTAAAATATATCTCAGTCATGAATCCCTTCCATAGACCCCCACATACAGCTCCAACTTTTAATTTTTTTCTTTTCATGTTCCTGAGAAAGCAAGTCATGTAGTGTGTGAGGATTAGCCTTAGGTCTCCGACATTTTTGAAGAGCCTTACAAAGTCTATACAGTCTATACCCTAGACCTTGCTAGACTCTGTTAGCAAGTAGGAAGAACAGTGGGTGTTGGATAGATACCCACAGTACCTGCCACACTCCCTGGGCCCGTACACACCCATACAGATGCATACAAGAATCTCCCACTGTAGGTGCACTTTTGGGGGCTACTTCTTTGGGTTCTTATACCTTCTGCCCTTCTCCACCCCAGCCCCTTCCAAACCCCCAGCACTAGGTAGACAAGAAAGAAGATTAGAAGGGAAAGGGGACATAGACCTCTTTTTAGACTACTTCTTCCTGATTAGAACCATTGGGTTCCTTGGGGCAAGCCCAGTCTTTGTAGTCAGAATATCAGGCGATCCAGCAGTAGCAGCAGCAGGAACCTGCAACAGCAGGGACCAGCAGCAGAGAGAGCAGCAGTTACCACAGGCCCCCTCATTGCTCTCCCAATTATACCCTTTCCAGAATCCCCAGACGTAAACTATCTGCCGCTGACAAAAAAACCACGCCCCTCCTAGAGCACGGGACAATCATAGTTAATGGTTGTGGACAATCTGAGGCAACCCCATATCCCACACCTGGGATTAAAACAAAAACACATTAACATGTGTTTTTAAAAAAGAAACCAAACTTCTCACTACACCCCTAAGCACACCCTAGTCCCTCAGCCTGCAGCTGTTTCCTGAGCACCATAAGATGGCAGCACTGCAGTGTGCTCTGGGGTTCCACATTCTGTCTCTGGGTCCCCCCCCCCCCCCGGGGCTGTCTGCAACCTTCCTGCCTTCCTTCTCACAACAACAAGTATCTCTCTGGCCAGTTGCTAATTGTGCTCTTCAGCTCAGCTCAAATGACACCATGACACCTCCTCATTGGAGCCTTTCCTAACTGTTCTCTCAGCAAACCGTACTAGGAATACGTAATTGCATTTCTTCAAATAGAAAAGCTACCTCTGAGTCAGTGTACGTGTTTGTTTTTATAATATTCAGTTTTGTAACACTTTCTAAGAATGCCTAACAACATCTAGAAATATGAGTTAAGTGCTGAATAAGTGATGGTCTGGATGACCCGCCTGTATATAAAATTATATTGGGTTTGAAAACTCTAAGAGCATATGGGAATGCTCCAAAACACAAGTACCCTTTATGATTAGATATGGATGAAACACATTTGATGGTACATGCAAGAATTTTGAAGCTAAGCTAACCACAGAAACTATAGACCCATGGAGCCCATGGAATATCAGGAATTATTTATCCTAGCTTCAAAATTGTGTCTATTAACTGGCCTCTCCCCATCACCCTCTCCCCAGCCTCTGGCTATGACCACTGCAGTCTCTGTTTCTGCAAACGTCTACAATGTTGTGTGTAGAAACTAGTTTAGATTAGAAAAAAGGGACCTTGGATGTACTCCCCCCAAAGAAATGAAAAAGGTTTGAGGATGATGGATATGCTAGTTACAGAATTGGCCAATAAACTATGCGCCACAACATTACCTAGTGCCTCATTGTATGTATAAAATTATTTCCTGGTTATAAAGAGAATAAAGTAAGAACTTAGTCCCCAAAATATGGGAAAGTCAGAACCAAGAAGAAAATAAGCCTTGAGACTCCAAGCCACACCCCTCCTTCAACCTGCCTTAATGCTCCTAATAGAGCACATGGCTCTGAATTCTGTCCTCTAGTAGCTGCATTCCTCGGTCTATGACACAATGCTGAGATTTTCAAGGAGTGTGGAATATTGCCTTTGCGAAAAACATGATGGATGTGTTTCTGTTCCCTGGTGTCTCCTTCGGGGATCTTTTGTCTCTCGGGGGCGGCACCAGCCTGGCAGTGAGCTAGTACACTCCAAGGCAAGCCAAGACACAGGCACAAACAGTCATATGGAAGTGCTTTCCCAGCCAAGAAGTGCTTTCAAGCGTGGAGACATTATTCTCATTAGTCAGAGCTCTGAGAAGTTGGTCGTGTAGACGAGGGTTGACAAGATTTTTCTGTAAAAGGCCAGATAGTAAATATTTCAGGCCCTGCAAACCATGTGGTATCTGTCATAGCTACTGGACTCCGCCATTGCACCATGAAAACAGCCATGAGCAATAAGACAACAAATTAACGTGGCCATGTTCCAGCCAGTTTTATTCACGGATATAAAAATTTGAAATTCATAACTTGTGCTTGTGTCATGAAGTATTATTCGTCTCTTGATTTATCTCAACCATCTAAAAATGTGAAAATACTCATAGCACACACACAAGCGGTGTAAGCACAGGTGGTGGACCAGACTTGGTCCGTGGGCCATAGTCTGTAGGCCTGTGATGTCATGTAAGATGGCCGGCTGGGGAGGAGCCACCACACCGGAAGAGCAACTCAGGAAAATGTCCCATTTATAATGGCCATATTTGAGAGGCTTTAGCTCTTGCAAATTCAATTTAAACACAGCTCTGATTGCCCTTTGCCTTGTTTGTTGTTTTTTTTTTTTTTTTACTTGAGCCTATTTTCTACTGGGGGTGTTGGCTTGTCTGCCTGCAGTGAAGGCCAGGTCAGGATGAGTCAACCTTATGGAATAAGGGAATGGGTGGAATACTCCAGGGTGAAGGATCCCAAGGAGATGAGAAAGCACACTCAACTGCTCATCATCCTTTAGGTCAAGGCTTCTTGCTTAGTCCTGCAAGAAGCAGCCATGCTAGAGACATCACTCCTGGGATGGTGGTTCTCAGCCTGCCAGGGAAAGGATTGGAGGAGTGATCATACAAGCTCTGGTGGTCCCATCCATTTCCCCAAGCTCCAGTCTACACAATTTTACCTTCTGAGGAGTGGGACAGAACTAAAGACAGACAACAAACCCAAAACAAACTCATGTTGACTTTGTGCTGTCTTGAGATTCAAGCTGGGATTGCCCGACAGAGAGAGAATAGGGCAGAGCTGGGGTTTTGAAAGAGCCTGGAAGGGGGAACCAATAGGTGTTAGACAGAGTGGTGGAGAGAGGCTTCACTGAGCTGAGGTCCATACTCCAGTCAGAGAAAACAGAAGAGAAAGAGCTTGGTGCTGGGCTCTGCAAAGTCCAGGGCAGGTCTATTTGATGATGCAACCCCAACACACGGTCACAAAGAAAATGAACTCTAATATATGCCTGAGGAAGGCGAACAGTTGCTGGTTTATTCTAACAGATTCTCAATAGATGTTTCTAGATCCACTTCCAGAGGTTTGACAATAGAATAAGAGGCAGACAGGCTCACCTTGTTTCTATAGCAACTGGCTCCTGGAAGTCACATTGCAAAACACCGTGAATTATCAACCCCTTTCTTCCACTGCTTCATCCAGTGCCCCTACACTTCCTTTCGGTGTCAATGCCAAACTCAGAGCCTCTGGATTGTTGTGGGTCTGTGGAATCCGAGGGAAGAAAGCCTTAAATTTAAACGATGATGCCTGGGAAGATGGGAGGAGAACAAAGGTGGCCCTTAGCCTGACAGCATCAGGGCAGCCATGAAACTTGAGCCAAGAGAGCAGAACGGGGGAGAGCAGAACGCCTTGACTTCCGGCACAGATTTCCCTGAGGCCTCACTGAGCTGGATGGAACCTGATCCCTGGTGTCCCAAGGAACTGTGTGGGTGAGATGATAAAGCCAGCACCAGGAAGAGCAGCCTCCAAGCAGGGGCTCAGCAGCAGAGGCTGTGTGAACTCCCCACACAACCCCACTCCAGCCAATCCGGTCCCAGAACCCAGCTGGGATCTGGTGGCCATCCTTTTCGGTCATATATAATAAAAGCGTGTTCACGG
The DNA here is from genome assembly GCA_028658305.1 of Pachyuromys duprasi. Taxonomy (NCBI): domain Eukaryota; kingdom Metazoa; phylum Chordata; class Mammalia; order Rodentia; family Muridae; genus Pachyuromys; species Pachyuromys duprasi. The sequence continues at coordinate 39,913,674 of CM053755.1, forward strand.
GACACAGAGATGGAATGCCAAGTATTCCAGAAAACCCACTGAGAGTCACAAAATCAATTTGGAGGCATTCAGTACACACAACGTTAAATAAGCCCACAGATCATTAGAACATAGTTTTTTGTTTGTTTTTGATTTTTTTGTTTGTAAGAGAGGGTCTCTCGCAGGCCAGGGGATCCTCCCACTCACTATGTATGTTAGAATGGCCTTGAACTTCTGCCTCCATTTCTGAATGTTAGGCTTGCAGGCATGCACAGCCAGGACCCGCTATAACTGGTATTTTAATGGCCTCATTGAAAAGGACATTAGCTCCAGAAGCCTGCTGTCTGGTTCCTCATTTCCAGAACGAGCCATTAAAGTCAGGGAATGGTGCTTTGGCAAAAACAGAAGCCAGGGCAGATTAAGGGCTTACCCACAACATCTGTCATTGGGTGTGCTCACACTATTTTACTTCAAATTGCCCAGATTTTAAGTGAAGTCAGCTTACTGGGTGTAGGCAGCCTTTTTGTTACTGCTGTGGGTAATTAGCGTGCTGTCTGATAACCTCTTCTGCATCTCTTTCCTGGGAGGACATAGGCAGAAGCTGAGAGCCTCAGTGCCTTGTGGTTGCTTTCGTTAGAGGGCCTTCCATGACTGTTCATTATAAACAGTCGCCTAGCACTCGAACACACCCATGCACACACCACACACACACACATACGCCACTCACACACATACACACACTCATACACCACACACGCAAACACACAGACTCACACACATATTCATAGACCACACACACATACACACTACACACACACACCACACATACACACAGGCTTCCATACACATACACACATACTACACACACATACCACATACATACCCACACAACACATACACTTACATTACACAAACACCACACATACATGTAAACATGCATAACATACACACCACGCTGTATATGGTTTTTATCACACACCTACCTGAAGTGTCATGGTTTCCTCCATCTACCCATTTACCCGACTATTGGCTCCAGGAGCTTAGAGCCTGGGGTTCCCCCCTGTGTTCCCACACCCACAACAACTAACACCTAACCCTAATGGCATCAGAGTAAAACTTCTCTGACTTGAAGTGACTTGAGGCGCCACCCCAGAAGCTGGCGGTCCATCTCCTGTCGGACTTGGAGAATCTGGCAAGGATGTCAACACAGGCCTTGGCCCTTCTTCACAAGCCTGGGCTTGGCCTGCTCCTCAGAGCGTCCAGCCTGTTGCTTAAGCTCATTTACACCAACTCCCCTTTAAAACTTGTTAGCCTTTAATTGTAAAATTATATGTCCATGTAACGATTTCTATAATGAAGAACCAAACCCTCTGTTCTCCAACTAATTACATGAGTGGAATCATGCAGTATATAACCTTTTGAACTTTTTTTGGTCTTTTGAGACAGGGTTTCTCTGTGTAGCCCTGGCTGTCCTGGCCTCGCTTTGTAGACCTGGCTGGCCTCGAACTTACAGAGCCCACCTGCCTCTGCCTCCCTGACTGCTAGGATTACAGACATGCGCCACTCCACCCTGCTAGGCTGCCTTTTTTTTTTTAACCAACATAACTCCCTTGACAATTGTCCACATGCCATTTTTACACAGTTATTTGTCTCTGTGGCTGAGTCATATTCTATTATGTGGCTGTATCATAGTCACTTCAGCTACTTGCCTTTGAAGGAAAAGTCATTTCCAGACTGGATGAATTATGAACAGAGCTACTAGAATCATTTAGGTATCATTTCTGTAGGCACTCCTTTCCCCCCTATAGGGTGACTATCTTAGAGTCGTCAGCTCATGCTGCAGTTTTGCACTACCCTCAGCATGTTTGAGAATTCCAGCAGCTTCCCATAGCCCTCGGTTCTTACTACTGCCGGTTTGTTTTCCTTTTAAAAATTTAATTTAGGCAATAGAGTGGATTTACAATGGCCTATCCCCCAAAAGGAAGGGAATTTCTGTGCATAAAGATTACAGACTCAAAGGTGACTATTTACTCTGTATTTCCAATCACAGACCCCTTTGGAAGTGACGAACGATGGCACCAAGGCAAGGAAGTGAGCTTCCAGAACAGTCCAGATGAGCACGCTTCTGAATTATTCTGTATATTCCCACTAGAGCCATATTAGAGTGTGTTTAAGCTTTCTGTAGTACTCTGATCCAAAACTCCTAAGTATTTAGTATTCCTTCATTCTATTTCTTATGCTCTTACCTGATATAGGCTGAAAAGCAGTAATAACCACTTTTTTAAAAAAAAGCTTTTGCTTATCTTATCAAATAGAGGAGTTAGAAACATAATCTGATGCTTGAAGATTGCACACATAAATGTTCCGTTAGGTGTGTGAGTATGTGCGTGGTCACTGGCTTGGGCATGTTTGGAGCCCAGGGACTGACACTCTTGATGTCGTCAACTGCTTTTCCACCTGACCTTTTGAGACAAGGTCTCTCCCGGAACCCACAGCTCACAGTTCCAGCTGCACCGGGCCCAATGGAGTTATGAACCAAGGTTACAGATGGGCACGGCCATGCCTGACCTCTGAGGGGGCGCACAAATTTCAGTCTTCTCGCTTGTACTTCTCGTGCTGAACCATCTCCTCATCCCCCAGATAGTTTAATACCAACAGAACAGGTTTCTGTAGTTTTCCTTCCTTTTCCTCCTTTTCTGAAGATAACTAAGAGACCCAAGCCAGAGGACAAAGATTCGCTGAGCTAAGAGAGAGCTAACGGACGGTTAGTTTCTGGGATTTGGATGCAGAAAAGTGGACTGACTTTATAAAGTGCAAGAATGGCTGCAAGCTTCCAGGGGGCACACCTGGCTGGTGCCCAAAGCCGCCCTCATTTCCCAGCTGCATCTAGCCTGGACTCTATTAGACTAATTGGGTTTACTTCCTGTCCCTCCCAACGAAACATATTGACCCCACCAAGATTTTAATTTTTTCCCTCAAGAAAATATTTCTCTCGATTGTCCTGAATGGGTCTCACCATTTTCCAAGAATGGTTTATCATTTATCTGGAAAATAAGTGACTGTTCCTTGAGACCAACTCACAGCTGTCCTTTTTGGGCTGCTAAACTGATGTTCCCAGCCCAAGCATTGATGACATGGAGTGTCGTTTTGGCTTTTCTGCTGCTTTGCCTGTTTTCATAATAACAGGAGTGGTTGTGGGGAAAATAAAAGGCGGGTTCTGGCATTGTGGGGCCCTATCGCCTGTGTGTGCGAAACAGTGAGGCCCTGCCTGTGGGCCTTGTGACACCATGTCACTTACCAAATAAACAGGTCCTCAGAAAATTATCCCCACATAGCACACTGCAGAGTTTTCTCATCTGGCTTATTTGGCTGTCAGCTGCTCTTGCTAATCAAGGTGCTCAAATCTTAAAAGTGAATGAATTACATGCTCAGCGAACATTTCAGCACGGTGCTGACTTGATAAACGTATCCTGCATTTTTCGGGTGGAGCAGAAATATTAGGTCAGCATGTTAAGACCTCAATCCAATCTTTCAAAATTGCAAATTTAGCTCCATGACAGCCTTTATAAAACTTGATAATGTAAATACCAGATTTGCTAGAAAACTGGATACTGAAAAATTATTGAATAAAAAGTATTAGAAAAAAAACAAAAGAGCAAGCAGGCTAAACTATGAGGTGATCAAAGAAGAAATTTGTAACACAGGCTTTTGTTGTTGTTTACATTAGAGAGTAGGGCACTGATGTGTAACAAAGTTGAAGGTTGGCTCCTACCACACACTGGTGTGAAAGCTGAATTAACACACAGAGGGACCATCAGAACCAAACACCACAGTGCCTCAGTGAAGGGGCACATAATAACAGAAGTAAATGGCCAATTAGACTGTATTTCTTGTAACATAAAAACAAACTCCATAGGATTATGAAAGTGGTTTTTATTATTTAGGTAACAGTATTTCGTGATAGATAATGACTGACAGAACATTTTAAATTTTAGTATACCAAAAGGTTGAGACTGCACCTTAGTTACTGCTGTGTGCGTAAGATATGTTTTGGTTATGACTGTGTGCTATATCAACTATATACATACTAAGAACATACATGATAAAGTACAAACTCAAGAAAAGGCTAAATAGGAAGTTATTCTTGGGTTACAATCACCTGATAACATATATCTTTTATCACACGATTGTGTTGCAGCTAAAAACATACTAATTAACATACAGGGCCACGCATCTATTTAATCCAGCACAGCGCTGTTGTGAGAACAGTAAGAGTACAGTAATATTTCACAGGTAAAGGCTAAGTTCTGGGGCATGAACTCGTTTGATTAATCCACAAAACACACCTGAGGCGTCTTTTTTGTTTTAGAAAAAAAAAAAGCAATGTTCTGCCACTGTCCAAGCTTTACTCTACAAATGAGGCATTTAATAGAAACACTAGAAACATACTTTTGCTGCACTGACCAATGTGGAAATTCTGAGTTACATAAAGTCCCTCTGTAGCAGAAAATGGGCTTTCTGATCAAGCCTGTACTCTATTACAATAGCATCCAAATTTGGTAACTGTTACTCTTTTCTGGTTTGTATCCTCTCCTTTCACTAGGTTCTAAACATATTAAGCAAGGGCCTGCACGCACTCACACGCACGCACACATGCACGCACCCCTTAATGGAAAAGATGCCTACATTCACGAAACAAACATCTGGGTCTGGTTGACTTAATGAGGGGTCCACATTGCTACGTGACTTTCACTATTGTGAGTGTCTCAAAGTAAAGAGACCATGGGAGCCCAGATCACTGTCCCAGCCCTACTGAGACACGTGCCTTAAAAATGTCTTAAAAAGTTAAAAAATATATTGCACAGTTAACTTTTGTAGTTGAAATTAGGGCCTTTAAAACGCTGACACAACTTGTGCTTCACATTCAAGGGGTTCTGTTATGAGAAATTTTTTAAAAAGCGTACATTAAATTTTTATAATTCAATTTCCAACTACAAAAAAAAAAAAACATGTAGAGGCGGGAGAGGCAGAGGGCAAGGGCTTCGAGGATCCTTAGAGTACACTTGAAATTTAAGGCCTGGCACTCTGAACATCTTTTTTTTTCTAAACTTCCATGCTTCAAATCCTATAGTTCAATAAATTAATCTGGAGTGAATGGGAACCATTCAGCCATTGCTGTTCATGCTCATTCTTTCTTCCTTGCGGCTTCTGGCCATCCCACACACACACACACACACCAAAACATCACACACGCCTTCCTTTGTAATTTTGATACGAAAATGCCAAAAAGCCTAATGAAACAGAGCAGACAGTGAGCTCTCTGAGTGCGGCAGGCATCTTTTGTTACATCTAATTGCAATGAAAACAGAAATGGGAAACGCCCACCGGCCCTGTTCCTACTTTTTCCGCTCTTCCAACCCTGCTTAAAGGGGTTTTTGGATTGTTTACATAATCCAAACGCATATAGTTCTTCTTTCCTGGCTACCAAAAAGTAACTGTTCTCAGTGTACCGTCCTAAATAAGCCGATTTTAACTCTCTCCAGCATCTTACAAAACAGTCGCTAAACAACCTCCCAAGACAATCTTCAGATTCTGACTTAAAAAAAAACAAAAACAAACAAAAAAACCAGACCTTAATACTCAACTTAAAAAACAACACTAACAATAACACTTAAAGAGAAACTGCTCAGTTGTAATGAGTTTCCTATTGTGTGTCCTAAGACAAAGAACCTCCAGAAAATCCATGGCCTTTTTCAGCATTCGGCAAAGATTAGGTGTCTCACCTTCCATGGGATAATGATTCTATTTCCTCTAGCTTCAACTGAAACAAAATAATCAAGATGGATTTTAAATTAACTTAAAATTGAAGCACGCCAAGAGTTTGAAATCTTAACGTATTAATGGGGTCAATTTAAAAAGAAGCCTCTGTGTTATAACTACAATTACTAGATAAGAACATAGTTTGCTGATTTACTTTTGAGGGTTGTCCCTTGTCTGAACTGGGAATGAGAAAAGAGCTTTCTGTTACTTAGTTCCCTGTTGTTAAAACAGATTGATTTAGTCTGGCTCATTTCCTGTATTTGAGCGAATTTCATTCAACTGATTATTCCTTTTGGTTTGCAATATGGCATAAGAAATACATTATTCAAATATTTTTCTAATCAAATAATATTCATGTGATGATTACAAATACTTCTGTAACAAATTTATATGCAGTAAATACTATTTGGTGACATGAGGCTTTTGGTTTTGTTTTGTTTTTTTTAGTTTATCAGCCTTATTACTAAGACCAGTTTATTTCAATCCCATAATTGAAAGCTTAAGATGGACTGGCAAATCTCTTTCCTCATTATAACTGGAATACTTCATTTTAACAGCCAAATGAGGTACATCTTTAATTTTTAAGATTTTTTGCCACCTAAACAATTTAGCTTTAAATTCACTAATTCCTGAAAACTGCTGCAGTTACTAAACCAACTATTAATTCCTTTGGGGGAAACTGACTTCTGTGGTCCACCCTAAAGTGGGAGGCACATCTCATCTACAGGCAAAAAGAAGAACCTCACCCAGGGCTACCACAGAGGGGTTAAAGCATTTTCCTAAGCAGGTTGTCTCTCAGTAGAGAATTTCTGGTCGTTACATTTTACACTGAAATCACTCGTCTTTGATTCTTGAGGATATCCTAAACCTTTGCTTAGTGCAGTTTCCTGTGTGGTCAATTTCTGCACATAGAAGTTCCATCTGAAACCTACCCAACAAGACAGAGTTACTGAAATACTTTGTAAAATAGTTGTGCACATATGTTGATATGGGTGCATGTGTGCAATTGCAAAAACAAAAACAAAAACAGGATCCAAATTCCTTGGGCCCTTTTACTGTTCGATTCAAAAATATTTCCAGGAACTCCAGCACATACCCATGAGAAGCCATGAGTTGGTAAGTGTGCCTCACCTTCAGGCCACTTGGTCTCTGCTCACTTTCAAGAAGTGATGCCAAAACAAAGCTGGGAACATAAATCTGTATTTTCCTCCCCAGTCAGAGGCGGGTGCCCTCACGTTTCAGCTACCTCTGGCTTCTCACTGGGAGGCTTCCTCAGCTTGCAGCTTCTGCACAGCACTGTCAAGGAGCTCCATGGACTCTCTGAGAGACACATGGATTTTAAAGGACTTGGGCTTAATGGTCAGGCCGTAACTGAAGCTCATGTTTGAGGGCTCATTTTGGTTAGCCTTGAAATCGCACTGATGAGCGAGGATGGAGATGAAAAGAAACAGGAGCATCTTAGACAGCTCTTCGCCGATGCACCGCCGTTTGCCCACTGAAAAGATCATCACACTGCTGGCGAGTTCCTTGTTGATGAAGCCGTCCTTGTCCAGGAATCGGGCTGGATCAAAGTCCTCCGGGTTAGGCCACTTGGCCGGGTCATGGTTCACAGACCACTGGTTAACAAAAACCACTGTATTCTTGGGGATATAGTAGCCTAAGACGAAGGTGTTGGCCGTGGTGGCATGAGGGATGGTGACAGGCAAAAAGCTGGAGAACCGCATTGACTCGTAAAGAAAAGCCATGACGTAGGGCAGATTGGGCTGGTCACTCAGGCAGGGCAGGCGGCCCCTTCCCACAACCTGGTCCAACTCAGCCTGCACTCGAGCTTGCACATCAGGATATCTGTTTGGATTTTAGTGTGTGAAAGAGAGAGAAAGAGAATGACAGAGGGGGTGGGAGGGGGAGAGAGAGCAAAATCAGTTCATCTTTCGCCTCGTAGCACACTACAGTTCTGTTTTAATTCCACAAACTATCTGGGTCTGTGACTGAAGTACAATTTCTGAAAGAAAATCTAAAACAGGTTACTAATTTCTTTCACCTGATATTGCAAGTAAAACAATAACATTTTCTTTTTCTGTAGTAAGCCTCTTATGGCCTAAGATTTATTTCCCGCTGTGAGAAAATAAAGCTCTCAGAGTTTTTAATAGTCTAAAATAGTATACATTGCACAATAGTATACATTTTAGACACCCAGGAAAATATGTGTCTATCTTTTAAAACCTTCAGACCTAAACAAATGGGCTTATAGGTACAAGTTATAATATACATTTTAACATATTATTTTTATACTAATGAGGTCATAAAATATATTTTCAATGTCTTAGAAAGTAGTCTTCGAAGACAAAAAAAAAAAACACCTAGACCCACAAAAGTTAAACAAATTATTTCTCTTCCCTCATATCCTTAGGCAATTTCTTGTTCTTATTTTACAAAGTACTGTTGGTCTCCTGATAAATAAAGCTACACATTTTCTAAACTCAAAAAGCAAAGCCCCAGTTTGTCAGACAGGGATACCAATTAGATGTATGCACTGTTGTTGACAGAAACTGGGACAGTTTTGCAATACTGCACAGCAAGCTCTATAAAGTACACAATCCCTTGGCCTTTCATTTCTAAACCTAGTAATTTATGCCTAGAAGCCTATTTTCAGAAAAATAGCTTAACAGGTATAATGACATAGAATCATAGCAATACTCAAAACTTATAATGCTGCCAAAGCCATTAATTATGTTAAAACTCAAACCTGACTTTATATATGCATAATATCAGAGCAACATATTACGTAGCCATCAAAATTACTAAGCCCTGGGCTGGAGAGGTGCCTTGGTGGTTAGCGGCACCAGCTGCTCTTGCAGAGTACCTGAGATTGATTTCCAGCACCCACGTGACAGCTAACTGGCATCTGTAACTCCCGTCCCACGGGATCCACCCTCTTCTGGCCTCTGCAGGCAACAGGCATGCACCTGGTCCACAGGCATACATTCAGGCAAAACATCCGTAGTCATAAAAATAAATTAAAATGTTTTATAAAAGAAAAAGCATACTGAAATCAATGTTAAAAGATGAGGCTGTGCCCACGATAATAAGTAGAAGGCTCAAAGATGAGGGTGTGCCCACGATAATAAGTAGAAGGCTCAAAAAAGGGGGGGTGCAGGTGGGGGGAATAACTGTGGCCACTGAAAATAAGATAAGCATCTAAATGGTGAAATAATGGGTGTTATTAAGATCACTTAACAGAACGTCCCAACGTTTTCCATGGAGGGCCAAATAGTAACCATTTTGAACCTTATGGATCCAACAGCCACTCAGTTATGCTCTGAACACTGTAATCTATCCACTCTGATTATATCATCTTTTCACATGCCATCTTTATTTAATTGAAAAAGCCCCTGAAAATGTTTTTATTTCTTTGGAACACATGGAGAGCTATTTATAAAGCTGGATGAAAACTGTTCTTTTTTCAAAGGGTGCTCGCTTACCTAGCGGTCCCACACCGGAAGCCTTTTTTTCTGATCTAGCCTTGAATTCCCTTTATTCTCTTCCTGCCTCCTCCGCACCCTGCATCCCAATAGTCCCAATATACGTTTCCACGATTTGACTTTAATACTGAAAAGTTATCTTATATATACTTTTAAAGGGTGAAAGTAGACGTACAGCAAGCAGCTAAGGGAATAGGAACTGTGTGAATTCCGAGGGGAAGCAGACTCTGCCTACCACATCCGGAGTGGTTCTCGGCCCTCCTGACGCAGTGACCCTTTCGTACAGCTGCGGCGTGCTAATACCTTTTAATACCTCATGCTGTGGTGACCCCTCCCCTCCAACCATAAAATTATTTATTTCCGTTGCCACTTCCACAACTGTAATTTTGCCATTGTTAGGAATCGTAACGTATCCGTTTTCCGATGGTTTTGGGGCGACAGAGATGGAGAAAGGCCCCCCGGGTTGAGAACCGCTGCCCTATGCTCTTAAAAGGGGGGGGGGGCGTACTGTTTCCAGATAAAATACAGCCTAAATCTGGATTTCGGGTAAACCACAGGTGACCGTCAAGTTCCCCTCAAGGACTCATTTGCTTACACCACCTGACTGCGGGGGGCCTGGATGCCCCCTCCCACTACGACCACCACCGGGTCGGAAGCTGAGCTCAGGTCACAGAAGGGACAGATCCTGCTTGCCCTGCGGAGCAGCCGCCTCCGGGAACAACATCCGAGATGCTGGTTACGTCCCGGCAACGCTAGGTGGGGGTGCGCCTCCCTGCCTGCCTGCTTGGTCCAGGCCTTATCTTACCTGAGGTCTCGGTTTTGAGGAACCGGGGTGGGGGGAGGGGGAGGTTAGGGCGAAACCTCAAATTCTGCGCCCAACCCAGCTAGTGACCTTTGAGCCTCTCGCCCCCTTTTCGAAGGAGGAAAGCAAAACCCGATCCATCCCTCCTGTTAAAGGCTTTACCTGGTGAAGAGGATGAGCAGCCAGAGCAGCGCGGTGGAAAGGGTGTCCTGGCTGGCCCCGAAGATGTCCGTGACAGTGGCCGGCACGTTCTCCAAGTCCAGCCCGGAGGGGCCGTCGCCAGGGTCCCCGGCCGCCTTCTTTTCGGCGGAGAGGATGAAGGCGTCCATCATGTCCCGGGGAGCGGCCCCGGGCACCAGGCTCTCGCGGTGCCTCCGGAACTTGTCCAGCACGAAGTTGCTGAAGTTGCGGTTGAGCTGCTCGAACTCGCGGAAGGTGGTGCGCACCGGGTTGGGGAAGAGCTGCAGCCAGGGCAGCACGTCCACCAGGCTGCCCGCGCCCACCGTGCGCCCGAACTCCTCGTTGTGGCTGAGCAGCTCCAGGAACTCGGCGTCGTCGTGGCGGTAGCGGCAGCCGAAGCACATGGCGCTCATGACGTTGGCCACGGCCACCACGACGGGCTGCGTGGGGTCCAGGCCGGCGCCGCCCGCGCAGCGCCCCACCAGCACCGCCACTAGCTCGCGCGCCTCGCCCAGCGCGTGGCCCTCCAGGAGGCGGCGGCCGCGCGGGTGGCGCGTGGAGAAGGCGCGCACCGTGCCGTGGGCCGCGCGCCGCTGCGCCCTCCAGCGCTCCGAGTAGCGGCCGAACGCCAGGCTGCGGCCGCCGGACACCACGCCGAAGGAGGCGAAGGGCGGCCGGTCGGCGAAGGCGCCGCCCTGCTGCACCAGGGCCTGGTGGATGGCGCTCTCTCCGTTCAGGACCACCACGGGGCAGCTGCCCAGGCGGATCTGGAAGACGTCGCCGTAGCGCCTCGCCAGGCGCGCGAAGTACAGGTGCGATGCGCGCCCCACGGCCGCCGCGTTGCCGATCAGTGGCCAAGGGAAGGGCCCCGGGAGCGAGGACCCCGGTTTCCGCCGCCGCTGTCGGAGCAGCCACTGGCCCAAGTGCACGGCGGCCAGGACGGAGAGGAGTAAGACAAGGGTGGTCTGCTGGGTAGACAGGGGGCCCGGCTGCTGCGAACCGTCGGCGCCAAGGCTGGTGGCCATGCTGGGGACACAGAGGCAGAACGACACCCTCGGATGTGCAGAGGGAAAAAGAAACAGAACAGTGTGGCCCACCACGGGGCCGCAGCACCTGCTGGGGTAGAGAGGAGACGACGGGCGGGGGAAGGCTGGCTTGCTGGGCACTTTGCTACGACCTTTCCACACCCAACCCAGTCTCCAGCGGGGACCTGCTGCGACTCCCCAGCCGCCTAACGGTTCCCGGAATCAAGTCTCCAACACCCCAACCCTGACCTTCAAGAACTGGTCCGAGGAGGCCAAAGGACGGGGGCTCCGCGCACAGACTGACCTGCCACGGAACCTGGTTTCCCGCGATGCAGAGCAGAGGCTTCTGGGAGAAGCCCCGGAGCCTCAGCCCAGAGCAAGACTTCAACCTGAGATTCTCCGGGGACCGGGAGGCCCGTCACAGACACCTGAGAGCTGCTGCTCTAGTACCTACGCTTGGCTCAGTCGGTACCTAAACTTAGATTGGGATGGAGGAGCAAAAAATAAAAAATAAAAAGTGTCTCAAGTTTGCTGCACCTGGGGCTCCGCAGTCGGGCCTGAGCTGGGTCGGGGGTCGGGGGTTGATAACGCCCGCTGTCGGCTGCCTTTCAAGCTGGCATCTCAGAAGTGTCTGCCACGCACCTCAGAGACGCCCCGCGCCATCCCTCTACTCGGGGTTTTATGGACTGGGTAGCGACCGGAGGAAGCGGGGACCTCAAGGGGGAGGGGCGTGAGGGGCGGGGCGCGCCGCGAGAGCCCGCAGATCTGGGGCTTGGGCTCGGACTCCAGGGTCTCTGGCGTCTGCCATCGGGGTGACTCGGGGTGGTCCAGTGGGAAGTCCTCGCCGCCCGCCGGGACCGTCCTGGAACGATAGCTGGCAGCTTTGTTGGAGTCACCGTGTGTAAAGTGCCACCACCCCCCTTTGGCGATAACAGCTTGTCATCCCCCACTCAAAACACCCCTCTCAGAGCACCACCACCACCACCACCCCGCTTTCCCCAGAACCTGGCCTGGGACAGAATTTCTCACGCCTCTGCGCGCTTGAACAAGAGCGCACCGAAGAGCACGCTCTCCCCCACGTAGCTCGATCTCGGTGCCTTGCTCACCGTTCTTAGGCACCGAGCCAGGAAATTGTCAATTTAGGAACAGGGACAGCTTTCGTCCCGACAGTTTGCCTTGCATTCCTCTCTCTCTCTCTCTCTTAAGGTTGTGCAAACCCTTTGGCTCTTTGTGTGAGCAGATCTCTTTCCACCTCCGCTGGGAGCCTTGAAAGCTCCAGCTCTCCAGGCCCAAGGTGTGCGCCAACCAGCCTTGGGCACACAAAGTTCGCGAAGGGCCTGGGACTCCGCCACCTTCCGGACGCGGTAAGACAGCTCGGGTCGCGCCCGGGCAACGCTCCAAGCTTGGGCGCCCGGGGCGGTCCTGGAGAGCGAGACCCGAGTGGGGGCGCTGAGTGGGAGGAGGAGGAGGAGGCGGCTCGGCTCCTGCGGGCGGCTGGGTTGAAGAGTTGCTGCTGTCGCCTCCCCCTTGCGTGCGGAGCTGTGCCTTGCGTGCGCCGCTTCTGGGAAGTCGGCTCCAGTCATCTCCCTGGGCGCTGCTCGCGGCCGCCCCTCCCGCGCTTCTCACGGCACCTGACACGCCGAGGCGGCGGCCAAGGGCGGGGTGCCTGCCGCCACCACCCTCCGCGGCGCACGCACGGCCTGCCCCGGGATGCTCGGCCTCGGCCTCAGCCAGCTTGCGGACCCTTGCTCGCTCAGCCTGCTTCCCAGACGCGGGGCAGCAGGCCACCGGGACGCCCTCTTCAAAGGGAAAGCCAGCGGTGTCAAATGGCCCGGGAAGCAGTTGCCCCTGTTCCTACTGGTCGTTGCGTAGAACCGCGCTTTCGAAACACCTGTGAGAACAAGGTTGCTGCCAGGCTCTGGAAAGGGCGAGCCAAGGAAGAGGTAGGATGCTTCTAGTTAGGCAAGTAAGAATTGTAGCTCCGGGCCACTGATGTGATCCGGGGTCAACCCACTCCCAACGTTTGTGTTATTGTCTCATTTACAAATAAACAGATTCAGAGAGATTATGAGATTTATCCAAGCCACACAGCTCCCTAGAGGTGGCAAAATCTAGAGGAAAAAAATCTGAACTCACAAAGCCCCGCTCCAAACCCCTCAGACAGGTTTATACGGAGTAAAAACACACTTAAAAGGCTCAAAGTTGTCTTTCTTACAGAAAAACAAAACCAAACAAACAAAACAAAACAAAAAAAAAAAAACATCAGGAGCTGGCCAGAGGCTAAACGGCTGACTGTGCTTGCTAACAAGCCTGACCACCTGAGCGAAACGCCTGGAAACTTACAGGATGCAAAGAGAGAACCAACTTGCACAAGTAATCCTTTGACCTCCACACCTGTGCCAGAGCACACGCGGGGGCACACATAAGAAAGCTGGGAGGATTTGTGGCGTTTTCATGACTGAGGGTTATAAGACTCACCTAGAAACAGCGTGCTCACCCTCCGCACTTAGTTGACTATGAGGGAAGCCAGGGCTTCAAGACGCCTGGCAGCTGATGACGGTGTCTGAAAGAGAGTCTAGCATCTTTCAATAAAACGCCTGGCCTGCTGAGAAAGGGTCTTTTTTTATAAGTCTTTTCAGTAACTCTTGCAGTGTTTTCTGAATGAGATTTTATATGCACCGCGGTCCAGTACTCAGACGGGTGATGACGTTGGCCCGAGGGCAAGTGCAGTAGTTTAATAATAAAAACTGGTTTCTCAGAGCTGCACTGCTCCAACCTGTCTGTCTTTGTTTTTCTCATATTGTAACAAAATGCTTGAGACTGGTCCGTTTGTAGAGGGAAAATAGGTTTATTTGGGATCACAGTTCAAGAGGCAGGAAAGTCCTCCAAGAGGGTTATGCCAGCTCCTGGGAAGAGAGAAGAGAGGGGCAACCATGGCTACAGCCCATTAGAGCAGAGTACGTTCGGAAGGGGCAATGATACATCATGTTCTTTGCCTCTAGTGTCTAGAAGCTCCCATTAGGCACCACCACTACATGGAGAAATTAAAGTGGCAATACCTGAACTTTTGGGAGACACATGCAAACCATAATAAGCTCTTCCAAAGGGAGTTTATGGTGATCATTTAGTACCCAGCTTTAGCAGGATCCTAGCTAGTGATCCATGACCCTACTAGATGCACCAGCCTCCCACCACACAACGGGCTGGTGCACATTCTGAGCCTCTCTCACAGCATCTCTGCCACAGCTAGGGAAGGTGGACGCTGCCTTCAAACCAAGCCAAGTGCTGTTTTAAAGAAGAAAGCAAGGCTAAGCCCTCCTGGTTAGCAAATGTTATGAAGCCCTTAGATGATCGTGTGCGTGCCTGCCTGCCGCAGCAAATGCTGTCCTTGGGCGCAGCTCCTGTTCTAGGACATGCCTCAAAAAGCAGAGGGACCAGCTGGGCAGACAGTGCCAGGGAGATAGGCTCTTATCAAAGAAGGTAAACCAACGTGGCTGGCTCTCCTGGGCTCTTATCAAAGAAGGTAAGCCAACGTGGCTGGCTCTCCTGGGCTCTTATCAAAGAAGGTAAGCCAACGTGACTGGCTCTCCTGGGCTTTCATGGCAAAGGTACCAAAGAGAGGCTTAGTCCTCAATTAAAACTTAAGTGGGGGAGGAGTGTCTTCAGATAAATCCAAAGCACCAATATATAATTCTGAAGCATCGGTTCTTTTCTCTCTTCAATAAGCTGGGCCTTTGGGATAACCATCATAATTTCTCAACCAGCCTGTGGGTCTCAACCCAGAAATCTTTTCTCAGTCATCAACACAGGAGGAGGCATTTTTATCCTCCCAAATCTCAAACTTGAATGTTTCTTTCCTTCTTATTTTTTTCCTTACTTTCAAATAACTTTCAGAAAGAGTAGCAGTGTTATTCATCTCTATAGACCATGCCCAAGACAGCGCTGCCATCTAACACCTCTAGGTGGGTGTTATAGGTAAGCCGGGAGATCCTCCAATCCAAATATGTGCGCATGCTCATAGAAAGCAGCATGAGTGAAGAAGCAGCACTTGTTTCTGAAAAGCCTTGACATTGGGAGAGTAGGAACTAGTAATCAGGCGTTTGCTGTTATACAGGGGGGAACAGAAATACAGAGAGGCATAAAGTTTGGCAGATGGGGGATGGGGGCCAGAAGACAATGTACACAATATGCTAAAATTTGAGAAGGTTCCTCAAAAACCCTGTGATCCGACTGTATTCCTTCCTGGAAGAAAGAAATGGGAACCACTAAAACGAAAGAGGCATTTCCCCTAGCCTCAAGACCCACCGCTTGTCAGTTAACTTGCTCAGCTAACAGGTGGGGAGGCATCCACCTGCACTGGTGCCCTTGACTCTATGACGCACCCCGATTTCAGAGACGTTGAAAGCGCGAAGTTTAAAAAGTGTGCTTTAGAACTGATAAAGCGTTATGCATGCTAACATGGGGAAAGGGATTCCCCCATCCCTGTCTGTCAGACTTTGACACCGCCATGACAGCGGTGCTGCTGAAGGGAGAATGTTTTGACTCACAGTTTCAGAGGGTCCAATCTGTGGTCACTTGGCTCCATGCTGCTGAATGAGGTGGTGCATCAGAAAGCGGGGACACGAGGCAGGGGTCTTTTACCTCATAGCCAATAAGAAAAACCGAGAGAGAAGGGTCGGGGGACCACGGAAGACTTTCAAAGGTACACCCCGTACACCCCAATGACCTAGTTTTTTATTTGTTTGTTTGTTTGCAGGAAGCCTTACTTTATGGGGTTCGAAGTACTTCATAAAACAGTGCCATTAGCTGAGGACCAAACCTTCACCATATGAAATTATGAGAGATATTTCATATAAAAGCCAATAACATTCTTCCATACCCCCCCAAATATCATGATCATCTCATAATACAAAATGTATTTTGTCCCTTTCCAAAAGTCCCTCAAGTCTTACAGTTTTGGCTATGAGTCTAGCCCTACCGCTTGACCCATCCCTCCAACACCCCTCAAATTTTAGGAGTCCTGTACCATTTAAAATTTTAAGCCCGGGGTCTCTTTAGAGACTCAAAGCCAAGTTTCACTGCCGAGCCCCTGCAAAAATAAAAAAAAAAATGAGTATGTACCCCCAAGATACAATGGCTCAGAATAAAATACTTCACTCCAAAACAAAAGGACAGCTTCTGTCCCCAAGCTCTTAAAAATGTCAGTGTATCTGAGTCTTTTTCTTTGCATACTTTGATTGTTTTTGAAAGTAGAACTCCAATCCATCAACAGTACCCTGACCTTGCCCTCAGTTGCCATCTTCCATCACCCGCTCAAGAGTCCACAACTTTACCGTCAAGGCCGACAGTGCAGTGCCTTTACCAACAACAGCCTCCCGGCTCCATTTGGCTTCCTTCATTTTTCTTGGTTTCCTTTCTTTAGGGCTTCCCCTCATTCTTTCCTTCTCACTTTCCCTTTCCCTAGGTCCATTTCCAGCTCCCACATCTCCTTCCCTCTGAGACCACCTTTCCCCAATTCCTCACCCACTCATCTGTATCTATCTGTATCTCTATCTTCCTCCCTTCCTTTCTTCCTTCCTTCCCCTCCCCTCATCTGAAGGATGGAAGCCAGGGCCTTATCCATGCCATACAAGTGTTCCATCACTGAGCTACATCCCAGTCTCTCTCTGTTCACCCCACCCACTCACACACTTCCTACTTTCTTTGCACCCTTTTCCTTCTCACCGAAGAGTAAGGAGTAGACATAGAGGGAACAGAGAAGTAGGAATGAGGGAAATAGAAAGAGAAAGGGGTAGAGCAACTAAGAAAAAGTAAAGGGAGCAAGATACCAAATATGAGGGATGAAAATTAAACTTTGTGATAATTTCATCTCTCAAATATGTGAGGACAACTGGACACAGCAGTGATTCCATGGGAAGGGAAAAGGCGCCATGGGCTATGATTGACTTTGCACATCAGTCCTTTGGGGTCTACCACAGCCTGTCCCCAGTTCTGAAATGTGTCTAACAACCGAGCAGGGGGATAAAAGCCTTCTCCTGATCCTTTGAGCTCACATGAAAATCTTTAGACAAACAGAGGATATTGTTTTTCATTTTTCTTTTTTAAAATTAAGTGCTTACTAGGTTACTTATAAACAAACCATGTTGTGACAAATAAACTTCCTAAAATAAATAAATGCATAAATACAGACAGAATGTGCACTTGGGCTCTGCTTGCTCATATCTTCATATCTAGCTAGGGAGGGCTAACAGCCTTTGCATTAACCTCTTCATATTATATCTGCTTTTTTTCTCCCAGACTTTCTTCTATTTCCATAATGAGATAAAAATTCAGGTTTGGGGGAGAAAAGGCTGGACTCATGCCCAAGTTTAAAAAAATAATAATAATAATTGGTAGTTAAATAGTATAAGTGGCTGTTCTTCCTACATAATCCCAAATGGAACAAAGAGCTGAATAATTATATGTTAGCAGTTTTTTGGCCTTGACCTCAACAGAATTAACCCTTGTGTTATTAAAGAAACCAGTTCTCATCGATGGCCTTTTTTTGTGCTGGATTTCTTTGGTTAGAAAGTTCTGGATATTAGGAAGTTCCTTCCAGTAGCAGGAAAGTTCCAGAATGAACTTTGTTATCTTAAGATAAATCTTGAGCTACCCTTTGAAGTCCATCTAGGCGAACTTACCTTTCCAGTTGCATGCCCAAGGACAGCTGTCATGTTGCCTCTGAGCCATGCCCTGGCATGGAAACAATGCCCTGGTCCCTTAGTCACCATCTAAATGACCTGCTTTCAAGCATTGCGCGCAGTGTCTGTGGCCCTGGACAATGTAAGTTTTCAAAATCCCTGTCTTAAGTATGTGCCTGGAACTGAACCCATCCCAGATCTGTCATCTCGTCCAGCCCAGAGAGACATGGCCACTTTCTTTCTTTTCTTTTTTTTTTAAGTTTTATTTTATTGTATATGTGTAGGTGTTTTGCCTGTGTGCATATCTATGTACCACATATGTGCACATATGAAGAGCATGTATAGTGTGGCCAGGTGACTGTCGCCTTCTCTTGGTTTCTTCAAGACAACAATCTTTGGGTCATGCTTTGCACTGTACTCTTCACTTACATTGTTCTGCAATGATAAATTTGCACATTTGATTGTTTTCTGTTTTGACCAAAATATACACTTAAAGTTTGTTTTGTTTTTTTTTAATTTATGTGTCTACACATGTGTGACAAAAGAGGGCATTGGATCACCTGGAACTGCGGTTACAGGTAGTTGTGAGCCATCACTTCAGCTCCAGGAATACATTCTTAAAACATGCATGCATGGTATGTAAATGGATTCTTGTTGCAGGACTCAGCCAATAGACAACACAGAAAAATTGGAAAGGTGCACACTCTCACTCCTTTCCAGACCCCAAATGTAAAAACCCTGGACCTTCTACTTATGTCCATATTTTTATATGACTGAGATCTTCTTTTAATTATTACTGTTTGGTGACCTTTGCCAGGTGATCAGTGTCGGCTTTAATGGAAGGTGTAAATCAGCTTCTTTTGAGCTGCTGTGGAGTATGGTCCTGACATAATTTATTCAGCTGTAAGTAGTGGCGTGAGTGATCATTTGTGCTGTTCGTGACTCTACTACCAATGACTGCACTGCAGGAACTTGACTTTTCTCTCTACTTTTGTAGTGTTTGCAGGTGTTGAAGCTTACCCAGGCATACAGAGTAATCTCACCCCACTGTCATTTGAAAAAGCATGCCAGCTCGCATGCCCACGAACATTGATTTCTGTTCCAAGTATCGCATGCCCAGCGTACCTCGTTCCTTTAACTTAGGTTTGCAAACATGGAACACAAAGTAAAAAATATCATGTCTTTCAAACGGGTCTTTTTTAAAGGATATGTGTGCTTGTGTTCAGAACATCCTTTCTTCCTGACAAATGAGGGAAACTCCAGGTTAGAGACAGTGAACCATTAGAAGTGGGGAATTCCAAATCTCCACAACCCAAAGGGAGGTTTCACAGAGTCCAGGGAGGAAAACTGCAGCACCCCACACCCAGGGACCCTCTGGGATGATGACAATTTTACACACACACACACACACACACGCACACAAATACACATACCTAGCTTGGCCCAGATACCTTCTAAATTCATCTAGCCCTTTACAGGATACTCAAAGCCTTGAAGCCTGCACAACAGTCATCAGGCTCTTGGCAGTTGTGGGCATAAGGCTGGATTCTCTTATATAATTAGTAATTTTAGACCTGTTATAGACTCCTGGGCCTCAGTTTCCTCGGTTTTTAAAAGCATAATATCCCAACCGTGATAATTGGTCATGAGGAACAAATGAGAAAAATCAATTAGTATAGTTCAATAAAAATGACCCTGTGGGGAGGACATTGCAGCCAGCCCTGAGGAGACAGGATAAGCTGGGGTTGGATAGAAGGGGAGGAGGTCCTCCCCTGTTGGTGGACTTGGAGGGGGCGGGGAGGAGGGAGATGAGGGAGGGAGTGGGAGGGTAGGAGGGACTGAGGGAGGGGGCTACGCCTGGGATTCAAAGTACCTAACCTGTGATTGATATAAAAATAAATAAA
>CM053755.1:39934045-40082834 GCA_028658305.1 Pachyuromys duprasi
TTGCAGCCAGCCCTGAGGAGACAGGATAAGCTGGGGTTGGATAGAAGGGGAGGAGGTCCTCCCCTGTTGGTGGACTTGGAGGGGGCGGGGAGGAGGGAGATGAGGGAGGGAGTGGGAGGGTAGGAGGGACTGAGGGAGGGGGCTACGCCTGGGATTCAAAGTACCTAACCTGTGATTGATATAAAAATAAATAAATTTTAAAAAAAAGAAAAGAAAAGGCCTTGTCGAGGAATTCCACTCTGGCTTTTTCTCTAAAGCCCACATGGTACAATTAAATTGAGATACAGTGAGTTGGATCGGATTCCTTTTATTATAAATTTTATGTATATATAGACAACACAAAATAATAGATAAAATATCTTTATATAAATTCATATTTTACGTGAAAAAAAATGACCCTGTGGTGGTAGGGGCATGAGTATTCCGTCTACTCTTTCTGAGTCTTTGTTTCTGATCTGCAGACCATGGTCTTGAAGGGGCACTTGGTCTTGAAGGACTTCCGTCACAGAAATAAGCACCCAGTCTCTGAGCTCAGTGTGACAGCTGCTGGGACAGCAGTCCCTCACCCACCTGCCAGCTCCTGCCAGCCCAGAGTCCAGCCCAGAGTCAGAACCTTGACCTTCTTTCTGCTTATCTTTCTTAAGCAATGTATTGAATGCCAACCAGACTGCCAGGGTCTGAATGCCACTCCAAGAGCTGTGTGAGAACTAATGAGTGAGCACATGTGAAGCTTCTAGACTGGTGCCTACCCCATGGCTGCCACTCAGACAGCATCAGTTACTGCTGTTCTGTGGGAGGCCATTTGTTGCTGACTCTAAAAAGCTCTCACCCAGCCTTCTGCTCTTGGCAGGCAGGCTTAGTGGCAGTGGCCAACCTGTGATTTCCTCCAACTCCAGCTGGTGGCTCTGTGAGACTTCTTCCTCACCCCATTTCACCTCACCCAGGCTTGCCTGTGTGGAGATGTTTACTTGCAAAGGCTGCCTGCTCCCACAAGCTCCCCAAGGGTCACACTAGCCTCCCTCCGTTTTCCCAGGCTCTTGTCCAGTTTTCTCTGCTGGCTTTTATGGGTGTGTTTTGCAGCCTAGAGGTGATGAGGCTCCCAGATAGTACTGGCCAATCCGTGGCAGCAAAGCTGAGGAAGCCAGGCTGGATGAAAACTCAAGGGTGTGCTATGGGGGACCCCTGAAGATGGTACCAAGAGAACAACACTGTGGTGCTTTCTGGAAGATTCATCTGTCTCCTTCTCTTCCAGCCCTGGCAAGAAGTGCACATGGCTTCAGACGTGGGGCATATGACAGCCATACTGTGATCCTGTCACAGGCGCCTGTAGCAGAAGGCAAGGCATGGAGATCTTCAGCTCTCCCTCCTAAGTGCCAGGGAGGAAAGTGTCCAGAAGTCTTACCAGTCCAAACTGGAAAATTACACGCAACAGTCTGTACTCTGGCACTGCCTAATCCCCAATTTTCCTTTTCCCTTGTGCTGAGTCAGTCCCCGGTGGGTCATATGTTTTAAGAATTTAAATGCTGAAAGAGGCATGGGTTTGTTAGCGTCCAAGCTTTGGCAGCCTGGCACTGTGACCTGCGTGGGCATGGCTGGGGCATCCATCCAGCAGCCGTGCCCTTTGAATTCTCACTCTGCTGTTTCAGAAACGCCCTGTGTGGTAAGGATGCGCCTGGAGTCCTCAGAGTACCAGCCACATCCCAGAGGAATCTCTAGGTCACCACGAGTTACCAAAAGATATGGAAGGGACTCTAAACTAGCAGAGGACCCATTTCTGTACTCTGTCACTGCCAGGCTGTGAGAACTTACCTGAGGCTTCCTGCAGCAGAACAAAGAGGTCAAAATCAAATTACATATGCCGTTAACAAGGAAGGTACACACCAACATTTTGAGTTCTATATACAGGCCACGACACCCAAGAATAAAGTCTCTTCTCAGGTGTCATAATTACAAGTCGGGGTCTATGGTTATAAATAGAGGCTTGTGTCCCCTGGTTTATTTTCTTAGCATCCCCCAAAGAACAAAACTGGTTCGAGACTGAGAAAGGAAAGGATCCAGTATCCCATTCCACCCTCAAGTGATAGAGAATGTATTCTGTAACCTAAGTCTTATTTCATTTATTTCTCCTAACCACCCTCAAAATATTGGTGTTAGCCTATTTCCTATAAGAAAGGGATTTTCTGTTGTTGTTGTTGTTGTTGAAAGCCATAAGTCATGGATTGCCAGTGAAGATGGCTATCGGTCCATTCTGCGTTGCCATAGCAAATAACACAGAGAGGAGAAACAAAAAGGGATATATTTGACTTATAGTGCTGGGGGCTGGAGGCTCCCAGTGGCACGGTGAGGTACCCTGGCAAAGATCCTCTGACTTCACCACAACATGGCAGAGAAGCAGACAAGGAATTAGCTACCTGCACAAGGGCTGGGTAGCGGCCACTTCCATCTACAAACTCACTCTCAGGAAGCTTCGTTCACTTCTTCAGGCTGACACTAATCTTTCCATGAAAATGGAGTTACTGTGACCTAATGATCTTTCCCTAAGCCCCACCAGAGCTTTCACCGTCCTAACGCCATCACCCTGAGGACAAAGTTTTGAGAACATGAACTTTCAAGGGGACAGTCCATAGACACACCATAGCAGGTGGGGGTGGGGGTGGGTAAGATTGGAACTCAGGTCTTCAGACTGCCATTACCATGCCAGTAAGCATGTTTTCATTGGCTTACTGCCCATCATCAAGATTTGACAAACCTCTCCTTCCAGCTTCACACCATCTATACACTTCTTTCACACTATTATGCCTGCTAAGGACCTAGGCCACACAAGTCCCCTTTGGGCCAGGCAAGGTGACTTCCTACAGGAGCCATGATTCCAACAGGAAACTATGTTTGTTCCAGTGACAGATGGGAGCCAAGCTCTCCGCACCTTTCCCTGTGTGAGGCAGCCTTAGTCTTTTGCTGGCATAACTTAATGCCTGTAATTTACAGATGAATCTTGGACCAGCATTTCAAAGCTTCCTTTAAGACAGTGGTTAGAAGATGAGAGAGTTGGCACGAAACTAAAATGGAGGTTTAGTAACTAGGTCTGCTACACTCAAACGCATTATATTGAAATCATCATAAAATTCACACTCTTCCAGTCCCCGGAGATGACAGCTTTATTCAGAAGGAGGTGAGCAAACCGATGACTTCATGGGCCACTGTGCCAAAAATCTTAGCTCGGTATTTTCCTTCCAGGACCTCTTCAGACCCTAAAAAACTACCATAGAGTCCAAGGAACTATTGTTTATCTTGAGCTGTATCTATCAATATTTACAGTTTTAGAAATGAAGTCTGAAAAAAATTAAAAACATTCACTCAATAGTCCATTAAAAACAATAAAGATAGTGTGCAGTAATACAAATATTTTAAGAAATAATTGTATTTTCCAAAACCAAAATATTTAGTCAGAGAGACATTGTTTTGTGTTTTTACAAATCTCTTTAATTTCCGATTTAACAGAAAACAGCTGGATTCTCCCGTTTCTGCATGCAATCTGTTGTGATGTCAGCTATCATGCAGATCCCTAGGAAACTAGGGGGTAAGAGTAAGAAAGGCAAAAGATACCTTATGATCACAGTTTCAACCTGATGGGTTCTTCAAAAGGGTCTCAGAGACATGGGGTTCTTGAAGCACACTTTGAGGACCACCCTCTGAAAGAGTATGATTTTCTGGTCATGTGGAAAGTTGATAGGAGCAATGCTGGATCTCAAAAGGAGTGATGTCCCAACTACTGATTTTACAAGGCAAGTGTGTAACCTTGCTCGCCCAACACAAAGGAGTCCCAGCAGGGTCTCTCCAGAAAGCTGTCACCTTCCCAGGCGGTCACAGAGCTGGATGATGGGCTCTAAGCCTAGGAAGGGCCAGGAGAAAGATATAAATCTAGTCCCCAGATCCCAGGAGCTCAGAGGCCAGAGGTTCCTGAGTGAATTGGGCTGGAAAAGCTTAGCTCAGAAGAAGGCGGTACTGTCAGATGGCGGGGGAGGGCAGCAGGCATCTAGCCACAGTCTAAACCGGCAATGGCACCTTGGATGACAGTTATGCCAATAACACCAAAGGTGACAATAGCAATATATCACTAAGAATATAGTAAGCACTGCTACAGATTGAGCACTTTGAGGCAGGCGATATGCCAAGCATCTGATATAAATCTTTCATTACTAATCCCTCACAATCAACTCCTGGAGATAGCTATTATCCTAATCCCCCTTTTATAGATAGGTAGAGCAAGGCAGGAAAAACTGAAGTTATCCATCAAAATCACAGGTCTCTATTGTGGTTGAGCTGGAATCTGGCTTTGGATCTACCACGTTCCAAGAAAAGTTGCTCGCAGTGGAAATATGACCATTGGGAGACCAAATGCACTTGTCTCCTGTTGAAGGAGAAGGCTGCTGTCCCCCTTGGGCAGTGTTACTGCTCCCATTAGAGAGAACGTGTAGACAGAGTGGGCTCTGCTTTTGGTGTAGGCAGCCTTTGGGAGGTGGGGGCGCTCAGAGCCGAACCGCTCCGGGACAAGACTTAAGGGAGGTGGGGAAGTGGGCCGCTGAGGCAACTACAGCCTTCGGCGCTTGGTCCCCGAGGCTCAGGAGTCCTCCTGCACCCTCCCAATCCACCTCCATCCTTAAGACCAAGCCAGTTCGCATTGTTGCCACCAGCTGAAGTTCGGCACCCCTGCCTTCTCCTCTACAAAAACTATGCCCCTTCGAAGCTCTGACCCAGAGGCCTTTGCAGCCCAGTCGCCCAGCAGGCTGTCTGGCACAAGGCCCACTTTCTCAGCCCACCCCATCTAACTCCAGCCTCCCAGAGGTGCAAGACAGTCCCTAACCGAGCTCTAACCGCCCCCATTCCATGAGAAAACAAACAGGGAGATTGAGAGCAAATTCCATTCCAAGGCATCCTCCCTTCTCCCGAACCGGAGGCTCCAAAGGGCTCAGCTCTGCACGCGCTTGCGCTTTCAATTTGCGTGCA
This sequence comes from Pachyuromys duprasi, assembly GCA_028658305.1. Lineage (NCBI taxonomy): Eukaryota > Metazoa > Chordata > Mammalia > Rodentia > Muridae > Pachyuromys > Pachyuromys duprasi. The sequence continues at coordinate 39,939,050 of CM053755.1, forward strand.
GACAAGCACAAAAGACCTAACCGGATATACCTGTTATTTCCCAATGACCTGAGAGCCTGAAGTTTATGTTAAGCCTTGGGTTACGGCAGAGCTTGCACGCAAGGCTCAGCAGCTCCCTCCCACAGGCGATTCAGAGGTGGTAGTGTGGAGGACAGAGGACCGGCTCTGAAATGACAGCACATAATTTAATTCCTCCTAAGCTTTCCAAGCATGCAGACTGTTCCTTTTTTGTCAGCATATAACCTAAGTGATTTGTTCTCAGGCAAAGAAAAAAAAAAAAAGTCTGATTGGAACCATATTGCTGTTAAACCCGCAGTGAAGAATGAAAATTCCCTGAAGCTTAGCTGGTGTGTGGCTAGACAGGTGACAGCTGAAGCACAACAGGCCCCCAACCCTCCCCTCCCCCCCCCCCGCTGCGCTTCTTAACTAGGCTAGGGATTCCGAAGTCGGGGGTGAGGGAGTCTACTCAGGAACGGCTTTACTTTTAGAATATTTGCAGAACAACAGCCTGAGCTTGAACTACTCCTGAGAGAACCTCACAGCTCCAGCCACTGTCTGTCCTCCACTGAGAAACAGGGCACGTTGCTGGTGCTGATGAGCGGGCAGAGGTACCTCAATGGCAGTAATCTTCCCTAAGCAGTCAGGATCAGGACTCTGACACTGCCTTGCCTCTACCAAGCTTCGGGTTTGAGACTGGGAAAGTCTCTCTGCAGGTCAGTGAACTCGTCTGGAAAGTGGGGGCACTGGTCCTCACCTACGATACTGCCGTCTGCAGTTTCACGAATAATAGTCACGTTATTATGATCTTTTCAATCATAACTGGTATTTCCAAAGACATCTCCATCCATGCGATTCCTCTAAGATTCTCAGTTGAAAATGTATTCTCCAGTGACGTGAGGAAGAGGAAGGCTGCTGTAGCCTGGGCAGCAGGATTTAGAGTGTTCTACGGCTGCCTCCCCCCAATCCGGTCATCTCTGGTCCTCTGCAGCCCCAGCAACAGTGCGGGGTGGGGTGGGGGGGTCTGAAGCCTGTCTGAGGCTGTGCTCTTCTGGGAAAATTCCTGCCCTCACCTATCCCTCATCCACGTAGAACCATTTCAACCCCAGGGCTGCCATGGCCTGTTGCTTCACCGGTTTCTTTCTGGGCCACATGATTTTGGGTTTTGTTTCCAATGCATCTCCTCTGATCTGGAACCCGGGGGACTTGGTTTTCTGTGAGGTTTCCTCCATCTTTCCTTCTCCACCACTCGCTGGACGCTCATTGTGGAAGAATTAACCTGCTGAACCATGTGAATTTCATCACAGTAGAGAGAGATTGTGCCTCAGGGCTGGGAGAGAAAAAGTTGACCTCCTGGAGTAGAAAGTTCACCTCCTGGGGTAGAGAGTGCCATCTCCATTCTCCATGGATGCTGCCCTCCCTAGCTGACCAGCAGGAGTAAACATTAGCTAAACACAAAAGCTAACTCTGACCATGTTTTCAGGAAAGGATCAAACTGATCACCTTTGTAAAAAAACAAACAACAAAAAAACAACAAAAAAAACAAAAAGTGACCACTGCAGGAAATGTTCAGATAACTAGAGTATGTCCTTGGAAGAGCCTTTCATTTTCTTAAAGAAATATGAATTTTCTTACTAATAATTGGTATTTACAGAAAAAAAGGTCAATGTGGTTGTCCCTATGAGGGACCAAGAGACCGAAGGCTTGTGTGTTTTTCACTACTCCGGACTCACAAGGCGCAGGGGAGCTGGAGGGTTCCTTACTGGGGAAGGGGGGACCCTGTGACTAAATTGAGAATTCAGTGTGTGTGCTATCTTTTTACTCTCAATCAGCATTTAAAAAAACAACAACAACATTACAGAACATCTTCAGAAAGGGAAAAGGAGGAGAGGCTAGTGGAGGCAGAGGGGTGAAAATGTAAAGTTGAGTCATTCTCAACCTTCTTAAGGCTGTGACCGTTTAATACAGTTTCTCCTGTTGTGGTGACTCCCAGTGATAAAAGTATCTCATTGCTGCTTTATAACTGTAATTTTGCCACTGTTGTGAACTGTAACGTAAGTATATGCTATTCCGGATATCTGATACACAACCCCTGTGAAAGGGTCCTTCAGCCCCTAGAGGGCCGAGCCCCACAGGTTGAGAACAGCTGGCTTGAATAAGCATTGAAAATAGGAAGCAGGTAAAGTGTGCTGTCGCTATGGGGGGGGGGGGGGAGACAGAGTGCGGTGTGGTGTGGGACCCTCAGGTCCTGGCAGGCAGAAGCTCTCTCTGCTGCCCTTCCCCCATGCCAGGCTACAGTTCAGGCTTAAAGGAGCATAGCTTTGGTTGTCTTCCACAAAGCATTTCAGAAATGCTAACGAATGAGGGCAAAGCTGGCTTTGGGATGGCAGGGAATGAGTGGGAACTATGACAGCCAAGGAAAGCTGGAGATGGCCAGGTCCTGTGGAGCACGTGCACTGGCTTGAGCGGACAGAACTATGGTGGTGTGAGTGGACCAGAGGGATCGAAACACCAGAACAATTTTGGGACCGTCAGAGAGGAGACCATTCTGATCTGAGAGGGAAATTTGTGCTGAGAAGCACTTTTTTTCCCAGGGGGAGAAAGAGCCCTTCCCCCATGCCTGGAAGGTTTCTAATTATCTGATCTTAGAGTCTCCCACAACAGTTTCTACAATGACTGACAGGCAGCCTGAGTAAGTGCCCCTTCACCTGCAGTAGATAAATGTCTGTCTTACCAGTGCCAGGAAATTAGCTTTGTTTGCAGAAATTCACAAGTACCTGTGGCAATGGAAGGGTGCCAAGGTGTGTATATATATATATTGGTGACACAGGAGAGGTGATTTCTCCAAGTCTGTGGGCTTCTAGAAATAACACTTGGGGTTTCTAACCTCCATAAAGATCTTTAACCCAAATAAAGAGGAGGACGTTTATCTCAGAAAGTCACAGTGACACGGAACCAAGCCTTATTAAGGCTCTGACTGCTGGAGTAGTCAGCCTAGAAAATTCACGACCAAAGATGTCCGCGTCGAGTCTGCAGATAGACATAGAGTGAATTAAATATCAAGAGACTCTATAGGACACATGAATTCTGCCTGCTTGCATGCAAAACTTCTGCCACCCATGGTTCAGTCAGAGAAACAACACGTGGAAAGGGTATGGCACCATTTCTATATATTTAGTCACAGACCTGCTCGTCCATATTATTTTTCCCTTGAAAGAAAGGGTACATGTATGCAGAGAGACTACTCTCATAAGCATGTCCACGTCGCTGGTGGTACAGACCCTCACCCAGCCAAGGCATTAATCATTAAGCAATGGCTTTGCTCTGCAGGAATTATATGTTCATCCACGGAACAAGGAGATCTTAGGTTTCAGCTGTTTATTAGCAGTAAGTTGGGAAGGAAGATCAGGCTGCTATGTTGGCCTTGTGAGAGCAGTAACAGTTCCTAATTTCCACCGTTCCTCTGCAGCATGTGATACGTTTCAGAAACTCACTTAAAATCGAGAAAATAAGCCGGCTGTTCCTTAAGTAACACAAACAGCTCATTTATAAATCTAAGAAGATTAAAGAATATGGTTTTACTGTGTTTGTTTAGAACCTGTGCCAAACTTTTTTTTTCAGAAGCACGAATCTGATTTTTCTTTAAAAAAAAAAAACTTTAATAGAGCCTGATTTTTTTCCTTCTTTAAGAAGAGGGGGTTTCACAATGAGACTGCAATGTTCAGAGATCTTGACAAGCAATTCACCTCTGCATTGGGAGGGGGATTTCTGCACTCCATTATGCATGTACCTCTGGGATGGATTTTTTTAGGAGTACCTCATTGGGCTATTAGAGTTCTGTATGATTTAGTATAAAAAAATGAGACCATTCTCCAACTAGTTGTTTATATTCCTATATGATTTAATTTCCACACGAAGCCTTTTAAGAATGAAACTTCAGCCATGTTGCCTGGAACTCTATAGCAAATTCCCGCTGGGTTTGTAAGAAAGTTCAACCCTCTGACTTCGGCCTGCGTCCCAGGGAGCCTGTGCTCCTTACTGTGACCTGCTTCACAGCGAAGCAGGTGCTCTTGGGTCCCCTTACCTGCCTCAGTCACCCTCATGCTTTCTCACCTCCACTGGGCTTGCCACCATTGCATCTAGAATGTTCTCTCCTGGCCTTTTCACCGATGCCTTTGTCACATACTTTGTTTCTTCTCCTTCCTTTCTAAAGAAATGCCCTACATCTACCCATTGCTATCTGCCCCCTCTCTCTCATTACCTGGCATTCATCGCCATGTGCTCATCTTGTTTTTATCTGTGGGTCTGGATAGGTTACAAATATGTCTCCCAAAGGCTCGTGTTGGGAGCTGGGGCCTCTATGAGGCAGAATTAAGAAGTACTGCCCGGTGTGATTAACTAGATCACTGGAACATTGCCCTCTGAAAGAATTAACGTCATTCTTGTAGGACTGTTCGCTCCCTTGGGAGTGGGTCATTACAGAGAAGAGAGAGGTTGGCCTATAATGAGGTACAGCAAAAGAGAATGCAGATTTCAAAGCAGCACATAGAGTAAAACCCACATGTTTCCATCACTGGTTATGTGTCTGTATTTTAGCACAGAGAAAGGTAGGGAAAGATGTTTACCCAGGTGTCAAAGTGGGAACCTCTCTCTCTTCTCTGTATCGTGTTTGATTGGCTGAGCTGTTCCGCAATAAGCATTTTAAAGAAGAGGAAGGAGAGGGTGCCTGCTGTGTGGGGCTCTCTCCTCTCCCCTTTGGTCTGCTTTCTGCCTTATTTGTTAGCCCAGTTCTGGAGGCTCTGAGAGTTCACACGGGGTCAGGGATGGTGAGCTTTCACCAGCCATCCTGGAATTGAAAGATTCCATCTCTTTGGCGCATAACCAGCCATCCTGGAATTGAAAGATTCCATCTCTTTGGCGCATAACGGGGTGGGCCTGGGGTGGTGCTGAAGGTTTCATTTTCTGGGATGTGATTTCAGCCCAGGGATTTCCTCTCCAGTCAGCCCGAAATGAACACCTGTGGAGTTCTTGCTGCATGCCAGTGCCTTGCAGGGTGATTTACATGTAAGAGATTCTTGTTTAATCCTTACAATCACTCTACGATAATAAAATGGTTATCTTCATTTTATGAAGAAGGAAAGGGGGAGGTGCAGTAGAATTAAAGGCCGTGTATATAACACAACGGGATGATCTTCGAAGGAGAAACAAAAGACAACTCAGAGTTGAACAGTTTCCAGCAAGGGGTGTGCTTGCATCAGCAACCGGTCCATTGGCTCAGAATAGCACCCAATGCACACCAGCCATTGCTCTCTGGGTAGGCACTGTGTCTGCTGACTCTTCCTCCTCAGGCTGCTGAGAGGAACAAACAAGATGATGAATGTGAGATCTGGGAAGGCCATCAGAGTGGCGCCAACACTTACCTTCTGTTGTCATTGTCTTTGTCTTGTCCTTTTCTCATTTCCTCTGCACCAAGAGACCAAGGTGTCTGTGAGGCATTCTTCTCTCCTAAGATGGGTGGCAGCACAGGCTGTGACTTTGAGATATTTGGAGAGCTAAAGCAAGGAGAAAGGGCAAAGCTTCTTAGCATTTCATAGACACAGCAAGCCAATATGACTGAAAGGAAAAGAAAAGGCCTGAGGGAAAAAAACTAGGTGTGATTTAGACAGGGTGCAAATACATCAGGGGGAGTTGGGAGAGAGAACAGAAAACTAAGAATATTTCTTGAAATTATTTTTCAAACGTAATTTCCCTAATGAAGTCAGTAAACACGCACATTTTTAATTTTTAGGTAGTACTGTTTTTCTGCACTTATATTTGTATAACTCATACAGGAGTCCCAGGACTTCAGGCATTCTACCGCCCAACTGAAAGAGGGCCCTGGACATTGGCCTGACTAATTCTACTTTGTTACTTTCTAGATTTTTTTTTTTAATTTTCCCCTTGAGTCATCACTCCTGAAGTTATCTTGGATCCCAGGGATTACAGGACCAATCAATTAGCATCTTCATGACAAAGGAGCTTGTCAAACAACAGTGGCCTGCAAATAGGGGCAATTACCTGTGATGGTGAGGCCAGACCCTTCAGCAGATGGGATCATTTTCCTTCAAGTGATGACAGGGTCCTTACAGTACCAGAAGAGAGGTAATGATCAGCCAGAACACGGTCCCATCACCATCACCTCTCTGTCTCAGCGTGCACTAAAACCCCTCCTGTTTCCTCTTCCTATAAAAGCCTTAGTAATCCTATTAGTCTCCTAAATCAATTGGGGGCAGAGGTTCCTGAACCCCTTTATCTGTTTTTCTGAATGTGGCCACATTGACATCTCCTCTCACTGCCTTTCATCACTCTGCCCTTTTATTTGGCACACAGGAACTGCAGGCCAAGCCTCGACTACTGAGGCTCTTCTCTCGGATTTGCAGTTTTTGCTCCCAAACTCAAGCACCACTCTGTCAAGCCAAGTAGAAAAAAAGCCCAGGTCTTTGGGCATTGGCCACTTGATGAAAGTTGACACTGGACAGAAAGACTGAACTGACCCACGAAGCTGCTAGGATTACTTTTGCTCCGGAGAAGTTTTTCTTATCTTTCCACTTTGGCTGGCATCATCTACTTCCTTCTATCTGGGGAAGCAGAGAAATAAGTATTTGAACTCATAGGATGTTAGCATAATACACCTGTTGAGTCTTCTCTTGACATTGCACGTTGTTCCCTTTGCATCATGTTATCTGAGTTCTTTGTGGCTATTCTAGGCTTGTGGCTATTCTGGGCTGTTTTTAAAAATAAAGATAAAAATTTGAAATTTTGTAGGAACTGTAGTCAGTTCCTTGGGGTTTTTTTTGTTTTGTTTGTTTTGGATTTTTGTTTTGTTTTGTTTGTCATTTGTGTTCTCTTGGATTACTCTTGGGCATTAAGCCATTTTGGGGGTGAGGCAGAGAAATGTAAAATTCCACAGGACCAAATAGTAAGAAACACAAGCTATGTTACAAAGAAACAGGGTGTTTGGGAGACCTCTCTGTAATTAAGTAGCCACAGAAAATACCAGGTCTATACTATCAGAAAGCTCTGTGGGAGAACCTTGTAAGTGTAACTATTAAGTCAAAGATCAAGAAAAAGATGGTGGCAACTACAGAGATAGCTCAGTGGTTAAGAACACTCACTGCTCTTACAGAGGAGCCAAGCTGAGTTCTCAGAACCTTCATAGGTCCATTCACTAAAGCCTGTAACTCTAGCTCCAGGAGATCCGATGCCCTCTTCTCCAAAGCAGCTCACACATCCCACTCGTAGATGTGCACATAATTTTAAAATAAAAGTAAATTTAAAAAGCAGAAGATTTTGTATTAGGGCTGAAGAGATGATTCAGCCAGTAAAGTGCTTGCTACATAAGCGTAAGGAACTATGCACAGAGTCTACTTAAAGCTGGATATGGTGGCATGCAAACATAACCTATCACTTGAGGGCCAAAGACAGGTAGGGGGCTGGAACTTGCTGGCTAGACAATCTAGCCATCAGTGAGTTCTCAGCTCAGTAAGGGAATACATCCCCCTGTATCAAGTATATATATAGATATTGATATTGATATATATAATACATATGTGCACATACATATAATATATATATATATATAATGCAGAAAACAATCAAGGAAGACACCAACATTGACCTCTGACCTACACACACACATTGCACATGAACTCACATATGTGAGTACATTCACACATACTCTAGAAACATACAATTGACACACACCATAAAAATTTAAGAAGTAAAAGAAGGTGTACTGTGACCCTGTGGCCATATGACCTGAGAATGTAACAGATGCAAAGGAGAAAAAAACTCTGAAATGGGCCATTGAATGTCTATCACTATTTTACAATTGGAATTATTTTGTCAAAATTAGAAAGATGGGCAGAGAGGCTTCATCTTTTTCCATTGTGTTCATCTTCCCCACGTAGCTCTATTGGTTGAAATCCTTTCCTGCCTTTTCCCTATTGCTTCTGTTTGTAATAAGTGGCTATTCCTGACATTGGAGCCCCCCAGGGTCAGGCTCTAGAATGAGGACTCCATCAATATAAGTAGAGATAGAATCATTTTTAACTTTAAGCTAGCCTATGAGTAAATGTATTAATCTGTATTCTCCAGCTGGATGTATGGGAATGTGGGAAAACATTTATGTGCATTCTTAAAATAGATGAGGAGCACACCCATAAAACAATATATTGACTAGGACTCCAATACTTAAATACCTGCCAAGCATAAAACTGTAAATGTTTCTTTTGAGGATGGGGTCGTTTTCTTCTTTGTATTTTAAGGATTTCCCATAAATGACCGCGTGTCTTCTATAATCTGTGTAGTCAAACATGAGAAATTTTTGACCAGACAAGTGGTTCCATGGTTGTGTTTATTTCTCTGCAAATGTCCATTCGTATCCTGACATGGTAATATATGGTAGATGTGTGCATGTGTATGTATGCTGTGCTCATATGTGTGGGGTGATCACATGTATGTGGTGCTCATGTATATGCAATGTTCCAAAGCTGGAGTACACCTTCTATTCCTACCAGGATCCTCTTTGCCTCTTGTAAACTCTCCCATTCAAATCATGCTCAGACCACTCTGAAGTAGAACTTCCTGTTTTCTTTGAAGACACAATTTTGTCCTGTGATGTTTTGCTGCAAGCTGGGCACGTGCTGTTTTGCTGTGAGCTCTTTCATGTGAGGGATGTGACTTTGGCCAGCTGACAACATCCGTGGGTGGACTCTGAGGAGAGGAGATACATAGAGGCCCATGCACAGTGAGGCATTGATTTTTGGATCAACATGGATGCACTGATCTTTGTGCTTGGGTTCTTGTTCACAGAGAGAAACATTCCAGAGAACTTCTCACGGCAATCCAAATGAGTCTTGCAACTTTCCCTGACTTCATGTTGCTGCTTGGTGTTGGTCTTTAGACTGGACTGCTGGCGTCCTGACAACTGAGTTTGGTAATCCCCGAAAGATCCATCAACCCTTATCAGCAGGAAGTAGATAAAGAGGTCCACAGCCATTTTCCCCACTAATCTCCTATCTAAGATGGGGGGGGGGGGCGGCATTGGAAGGGTGGTGAAGGTATCTAAGCACCCTAAATAAAGTAGGTTTGGTGAAACATCAAAGCCAACACCACTCTTCTAGAGAGATGAACTCCAAGTACTGAAACTCCAGCCTTCTTGTGAAGGATTCTAGCAGGTAGTAATTCCAAAGCTCAGCTTGGATATAATCACCAGGGACCCTGCTTTTGAGCTCCGGTCACTCTCTGGGGAGCCTGCCAGAGTTTGCCGACCTGCAGCTTTGCTCACGTGCCCTTTAACAGCGATGTTTAAAAGTGACCCTTACATTAAGTAGAATATACAGAGGATACTCCGAGAGAGTGGAACCTTAAAACTGAGCAGCTCCAAGGAGACTAGAAGACATACTGCCAAATGGGCGCCCTCAGACTCAACTGAGGAGTCAGAGGACTCCTTGCATGAGACTTCAGCTCTATCATTGCAGTCAAAGGTTTGGATTTCTTCTGAAGTTAACTACATTCTTTCCTCAGAAGCTTAGACCTTCCCTTTCTTGTGAGCTTTTAAACAGGACAGTATGTTGGACTTCAGCATACGGTTTGTATTCTGCTGCGCTCTTTTCCTTTTGCATCTGGTGGGCCCTCTCTCTCAATCTAGTACTTTCTTTGTAAAAAGCCCGCATACCCTTAGCCACCAAGGCAGTGTCTCTGGGGACCTGACTGTGATCAGCGCCACATACCTGTAAATAATTAATAAGCTGTGCTTGGTTAATGAGCAACATTCAGTTCCAATATTAATAACAGATTTTAAAATCTAGATACAGCTGGTGACAATTAGTGACACCAGGTTGTCTCAGTGTTTCAAAGCGTTAGCTTACAGAGGGAGACTGAACGTTGCCAGGTGTAAGAGAGCCCAAGATAAATAACAACAACAACAAAAAAAAATAAAAGAGGGTAAGGGGGTCTTAGGATATTCAAGTTCATACACACGCATACAGTGGGTTGCCCTTGTCTCATATAAATATCAACTCTGTCATCACCTCCTGAGACCCTGTGACCCCTCCTTGTTGTCTGACTCTCCTCAGTTCTCCATTTGTCTAGAGAAAGCATATCTTTTTAAGTCAAAAGCTTGGGGCTCGACAGTTGGTCACGGGTCAGAAATGAAGACTCCCATGGAAAGTCGGGGAGGGTGGGGGGAATAGTTTCTCGATAGTGAGTTATGAGCACATTTCCCACAAACCACATTGAGTAGCATACTCCAGGTTACAAGCAGAGGTTGGACCTTGCTCAGCGAGGCTTGTGGTCTCCCCACTCAAGATCTTCCTGATGTCGCACAACTCTTCTGCTCTCTCACTCCTTCCTTTCCCTCCCATTCATGTTAAGGTTCTTGCTCTGATTCCTCCAGCTAGGGAAGGAAGGCACCTTTGCCTGATTTCTCCAGACCCCTCTGGATGGTTGGGCTCAGCAGGAAGCTTTTCCAGCTCTCTGCACACGGGACCTTCATCAGGTCAGTCCTAACTTTTCTCTTCCATCTCTCTGACCAGTTGGACAGAAGGCCGTGGAGAGACAATTCATCTAAGTGATTCCTCCTACAGAAGCTGACTTTACAAAGGACAGTGGGTAGGTTCAGGTGGGAAGGTCACTATCCCCTGGGGTTCTAGGGCTTTTCCATTTGCAATTCGACAGCACCCCTCAGGGGAGCCAGGATGAAATCCAGTGGTAGAACACTTGCCTGGCATGTGCAAGGCTCTGGATTCTTCATGAGTATATACATATGTGTTCATACACAGACGCACACACATGTACAGGCACACGTGTGCACACTCACACATAAATGCACACACGGACCCACAGAATGGCCAACATACTACACTATTTTCTCTTTTGAAGACAAAAAAAGAGACTCCTCTTTAGCAAAAATCAAAACACTAGGTTATTGACTTGAATTCCTTTTCCTTTCTCAACCCCCCCTTCCTTGCACACATGGGTCCTTCGGCCTATTCATAAATGGGTGCTGGTCTGCAACCACAGGAGCGGTCAGTGACTGGAAGAAGGGCCTCGCGGTACTTTCCTGTTCTGACCCGACAGCGCCCTTCACGGGTCACCACCAGATTCTCCCCTTTCATGAAAGTGCTTCCTTCCCTTCTCTTTGGAATGCAACATTTGACTGGCATCTTTGTCAACCACGTGACGTCCTAACTATAGCTTCATTACAATCAGTGTGACTCGGAGAAAAGAGAGCAAAGAACTGTCCGCTAGAGGTTCAAGTATCCTGGGGACCCTCTCAGAAATCAAGAGTTGTCTTGTGGGTTAGAAATATGTGGTCTTGGTGAGAGAGGGTGTGGGGAGGGGACCGAGGGTAGGGATCAGATGTGGGGAGAGCAGGGGTGGGAGGTGAGAGGGCCGGGAGAGAGAAGGGAAACTGAGAGAGGCATCTCTAGGACAAGCTGGAAAGACCTGCAACAGCATAGGCTCCTGGGAGGATATGGGGGTAACTCTAGCTGAGACTCCTAGCTGTGGGGGACATGGAGAATGAGGCGGCCACCTCCTAGCCAGACAAGACTTCCAGTGGAGGGAAGGGGACTCCAACCCACCCACAAAACCTTCAACCCAAAATTTACCCTGCCCTATAAGATATGCAGGAATAAAGATGGAGCAGAGATTGAGGAAATGGCCAGCCAATGACTGTCCCAACCTGAGACCCACCACATGAGAGAGCCAGCCCCTGATACTGTTAATGAAACCCTGCTCTGCTTGCAGATAGGAGCTTGGCATAACTCCTCTGAAAGGCTCTACCCAGCAACTAATAGAAACAGATGCAGAGTCCCACAGCCAAACATTAGGTGGAGCTCTGGGAGTCTTGTGAAAGAGTCAGGAAAAGACAGGGCAAGAACTCCACAAATAGACCATAGAGTCAACTAACCTAGGTCCATGGGGGCTAGGAGCACCAACCAAAGGGCATGCATGAAGTGGACCTAGGCCCTGACACATATGTAACTGATGGGCAGCTTGGTCTTCATGTGGGTCTCCTAACAAGTAGAGCAGGGATTGTCTCTGACGTGGACTCTGTTGCCTGCTTTTGGATAACTTTCCCCTAGCTGGGCTGCCTTGCCTGACCTTAGTGGAAGTGAAAGTGCTTAGTTCTGATGCAACTTGATGTACCAAGGTGGATTAGTGAAGGGGGCTCCCCTTTTTTTTGAGGAGAAGGGGAAGGAGGAAGGGGAAAACAGTGGAAGGGTAATGCTGGGAGGGTAGGAGAGAGGGGGCTGCAATTGGGATGTAAAGTGAATAAATAAATAAATTGAAAGCAAGAAAGCTGTGGTCTCCTTCTTTCATAGCAAAAACTCAGCAATGGAATACAAATTGTCAAGGGAAAACATAACATTATTAACTGGAAATGAAGAAGCAGATACTGCCCATTTTTATGCTTAGATTCAATGAAGAACAGACAGCATGTAGAAATGTGATTGAAAGGGGATAGTCTATTCCTACTTGTAAGAGTCTGTGTGAGGGGAGCCCAGCAAAGCTAGACTGTCAAGAATCTTCCTACCATCTCTCTGTGGGGTCTCCCTTACTCTCAGGAATGGGTCTTGAGGCTCTACTAGCTGACAAGATCATGGCCAGATTTTTTTTCATAGAAAAGCAGGTAAAGATTAGGGAGTATTTTTAGGTTTTGATGACTGGGATTGAAAGAGAGTGGATAATTTTTGTATCCTGTTTTAGGGAAGGAAAGAATAAGTGCTTATATCAGCAGTCTAGGAATGACTCAGTTATATTTACTGGATCAAAAGAGCCCAGTCCAGAGTTTTTAAGTTGGAAGGAAACTTAATACCCAGAAATCATGATCATTTTTTTGTAGAGGAGGAAACAGAGGCTGGAGGGGGCATGATTTCACACAAAGCCCTGACCTCCCTGGGCGGCAGCTGCAGGAGACTTAGGAGAAAGAGAAACAGGAAAGAGAAGAATGGCAAAAGGGATAGCAAGAAGCTTTGATCCTGAAGACCTCCCGGTGTTCTTCAGACCGAAGGTCCCATCCTGCCACAGTGGCATACACTGTTTATTCTTGATTGTCCACTTGATTCGGTCTTTAATCAACTAGGAGATCGTCTTCTGGGTGAGTGTGTGCATGCACTTCCAAGAAAGATGAATGGATGAGACAGGCCCTCCCCCTGACCAGCGCCGCTCTCACACAGCAGCCCACCCATAGAGAGGCCCAAGGGAAAGGCAGCGTTGTGCGCTTGATTTCTTTTGCTTCTTGCTGGTGACTGTACCAACCATATCGCTGCTGCTGCTGCCACTGCTGCGGCCACCACTGACATCCTTTGCTGTCATCAAGACCCAGCTTCTTTGGCTTTCCAACACAGGCTAAACATCAGCGTCTCTCCAGGAATCCTTCAGGCCTTCTGTGTCAGACTGAGGCTGCTGAAGCACCAGCCTCCTGGACTGGGCAGTAACTGGCCAGTCTCAGCCTCTCCAGTGGGCAGCCAGCCATCGCTGGGTCACCTACACTATATTGTATAAGCAAATCTGATTCAAAAAAACCCGCCTTTTGTAATGTGTATTGGTTCCAACCCTCTAGAAAGTCCTAGTTAATGCAGCCCCAGAGGGAGAGGGAAATCACTGAGAAACAGCAGTGGTCTGAAAGAAGATGGACTGGACCTAGGGATTAAGTGGAGATGGAGTTAGGAGACTTTGGCAGTAGTGTGGCATGACAGGAGCACAGGGAAATAACAAGATGATGGATGAGACACAAGAGCTATCCACTAAGACCAAAGGCACAAAATCACCAAAATAATTTGGGTGATTTATAAGCCATCTTCCAAGGGACTCCCAAAAAGAACCAGGGAGAAGTCCTGGGAGAGGCTGGGCCTCTAATGAGGTGGGCAGGAGTATTGCTCTCTGCCTTCCTGCTGCAGAGGGCAGATTTTGATTAATAGGGGCACAGGGTTAAAATGCAGACCAGTGGTGATGTAGTCTGGCTGACACACTCCCGCGGAAACAGAGCAGGAGACAAACTGAGGGGCCAGGTAAGTCTTCCTGCAGCTGCTGCCTGGGAAGCACATGGCTTTGTTCTAAGTCATCTCTCTCTGTACCCCAGTTTTCCCAACTACAAACTGGGGTCAGAATTCCTAGGTACCAAATGTTCTTCCAACTGGAAAACTCTCCTGATTCTATGACCAAAATGGCAGGCCCAATTTGGGCCCTTTCGGTTCAGTAAGTTTAACTGAGTCATTTGACAGGTGATGTAAGTACTAGTCTTTGAGACTTTTTTTTTTTCTAATTTAGAAAGATAGGATACAAACCTTTGAAAAAAGAAGTCTAGAAGACACTTAAACATTTTTGTATTATTTTTAAAAAAAGAACGGAAGGAGGCTGATGGCCAAAACTAAAGTCATATATGAAGGTGAGTCAGAGAGTAGACACCCTCAGACTGTAGTCTCAATTGCAAGTTCGAGACACAGCTCCTTTTCAGGTTCCTTAGCATGGGGGATCCACTCCCGTTCCCATACTTCTCAGCTCTGCCTCACCTGTGCGCACTGTAAGCAGTCTGGGGAAGGTATGACTACAGCAACTATGCGGCTAAGCATAACCTTTGTAAAGAACCTTCTCTTCCTATGGCTTTCTCTTAAAAGTAGGGAATTCTGGAGATGACCCAGGCAACTTCCCCCTTGAATTTCCTGAAATGGAACTGATTTGTCGTATGCTTATTTCTGAATGCTGCACAGACACGTGATGAAAGCATGTAGACTCACCTTAGACTCAGGCCAGGTTGGCAGTGGGGAAAGGGAGAGCTGGCGAGAACCCACAGCTTGCTGGAATGATGCGGAAGGACACCAGGCAAATGCCCATCTCTGCCTATGGGGCATCGTTTTTAAAAGTCTTATCAGGGGCTTTTACAGAGTGGTTTTTGAAATACAATGGGGTGTATGGCCGTTTTCCCCTATTGAGTAGACGGAGTGACTGATCAGCTCAAGGTCACCCATCTGGGTTAGGACTAGAGACACAGTCTGGCCTCCTCTGCACACTTGAGGCGTATGCTTTGGGTTTACGTTTTTTTCACCCATATAGTCTACTTCTGGGGAGCATGTTACAGAAATAATAATGAGTAGAGGGGAGAAAGGCACAAAAATGTTATATATACACACACACACACGTGTGTTCATATGTATATAGTGTACACTATCATCCTTTGCTACATACACACATATATTAAAATGGGAACAGCCCCCAACTCAAAACAGTATCAATTAGTTAAGTCAATGATGGTGCATAGACACAGAATTATCATTAATATTATAAATGGAGGTAAACTAACAGCCTAGATAACTATTCACAAGATAAAAAGAAGAAAGAAGAAAGGAGATAATTTTAATTTCCTACTTACCTCTATTTTTTTTTAATTTCTTCAACTAGAATATCTAATGAAGAATGTATTTTGTGAGAACATTATAATCAGGACAAAGTCTGCTTAAAATTATTTCAAATCTAATAATCTTTCTTTCAGGCATAGCTCTAGGTACCACAAAGGCCCAGAAGAAACTTGTGCAAATAGAGTTGGGGGCTTATGACAACAGCTTCCTCATTCTATCTTCCGCACACCAGTGGAATCCTGCAACAAGATACGCCACGTGGGAGAGCTCCCAGACGCCTGGAGATTGGCTGCGTCCAGCCATCTCCACGGTGATGAGTGAGGCAACTTGTGCACTTGGGGGTTGGTGCAAAGGACAGAAAGCTACAGGTTCTTCACAAAACAATATTTATGAGAATGGGCTTTTTTTTCCCCAAAGGTGCAAGTTCCTGGCACATATCTGATACCTAAAAATTTGGCTAAATGAAAACATACTGAATCAAGAAGAATTAGTTTAATTGAGGCTAGCAAAGTGGCCAGGTGTGTAAAAGTACTTGCTACTAAACCTGAAAACATGAGCTTTTATCACTGGAAACTGCGTGGTAGAAGGAAAGAGCTGGCCTCCACATGGACACACACAGTAACAGTGGGCTGGGTATACACACGCGTGCGTGCACACACACGCACACACACACACACGAATCAGTTGCCCATCTACATCCACTCTACACAAAGACACCTCTGAACTATGTCAGCTACAGAGTACACTGTGCTTTTCCTGGAATTGTTCCTGGGTCACCCGACCACCCAAGTCTGGTGGACTTCTCCCACATTCATCCAAGTGTTTGTAGGACAAGCACTTTCTCTTCCGCTGACCTGCTAGCCCCAGAAGATGCTGTGTCCCAAATGAACGGAAAGTACCCAAGAAACAGCCCAACAAACGTTCCCCCATTTTCAGCTTCAAAGCGAATCCCCCTCCAAGAAAGAAAAAGCTCAAAGTCTAAAGAAATTAAGAACCAAATTGTTCAGGTCGGAGGTGAAAATGAGGGGTGGTTCGCTCAATGTGCTTTGAATAGGCAGTTGGAGGCTGCCAGGTCCTGAGCAAGTACCATTAAAGAAAAGCACATGCAAGAACACCCCAGTGTCTGTTCTGCTTTGAAGACAAACAGCCCCCCATAATTAGAAACAGCTTTACTAATGTGCCAGATGTCCATGTTTCCCTTCCAATTATTTTCAGAAACTTCATAAAGGACCATTAGTGACAGTGTGAAATGTCCTGGCTTGTTTTTATTTTTTAATCTGTCTATCCTTATGTTTTCAATCAGATGAAAACACTGCAGTTTTAATCCTCATAAAGGTTTTTATGTACTGAGGAGGAAGGGGTCATGGGAAGGGTGTATATGCTCCAAACTTTGATCACCAGAAATCCTACCACACACAAAGGGCTTACAAAAGTTTCACAAAACATCTTTGAACAACCTCCCTCTCTTTTTCTTTCCCTCTCTCTCTCTCTCCTGAACACATATACAACACATACACACACACTCACACACGTGCACTCCCTACGGAGCATGACTGAAAGTTCTTGGAAGCAGGAGGTCTTCCGCATGAGTCATATTCCCCCTCATCAGACCACTGGGGAATATAATGTTACATTCTGGAAACCTTGTTGGGAAGGGACATTGACCAATTAGAGAAAGCCCAGAGTATGGGACCCCACAGCCAGGAGGAACCATAGCTATTCCAGGACAGAGCCTGGGTTATCTCCTCCCTTGTCCCCGTGTGGTCCATGTTGTATGTATAATTTGTTAAAGACAGTACAAATAGTTAACAAGGGCACACAAGGTAAGGATGTGACGGCTCATTTAAAACACTTGAGGATTGTCACAGAGTAGGGGGCAGAGACCTATTATCCGTTGGTGTAGAATTAGAGCTATTTAGGGAAAGGCAGAGAAATTTGGCTTCTACTCAGAACTGCTCTTGTTTTGGAAAGTACTGTGGATGTTGGACACATTCTCAGTACCTGGGCTTGAACAGCTGAGGACAGATAAAGACGTGTGGTCAAATTAGTTACCTGTTTAGGAACTCTCTATTAGATCTGATGCCAGATGATGTTGGGGGTAGACAGGCAACTGTTTTAGTATGTTTTTCGTTGCTGTGATAAACTCATCCCAACCAGAAGCAACTTGAGAAGGGAAAGCTTGTGTGTCCATCACTGAGAGAAGGCAAGGCAGGAACCTGGAAATCAGGGGCCGCAGAAGAGTCCTGCTCTGCCTTTCTTCCTGTGGCTTGCTTGGATCAACCACCCAGGGTGGATGGTACCATCCACAGTGGATTGGGTCCTCCCTCCTCAACCTTAAACAAGAGAAAGCCCTACAGTGTTATCTACAGGCCAATGTGATAAGAACAATTTTCTCAAGTAAAGTTCCCGCATCCCAGATGACTCTGGTTTATATCAAGTTGACAAAAATAAACAAACAAACAAACAAAAAACAAAAACAAAAAACCTAACCAGAATAGCAGTAAAATAAAAGCAAGACTGATTCTTTCTCCTTGAAATTTGCATTGTGTTAAGGAATGCAGACAATCATAGGCCAGGATAGAAGTGGAGACATCTCATAATGGATACTCAGGGATCCCAGAAGACTTAGATCAAGTGAACATCAGTGAGGTGGTGGGGGGGTGTGAAATGGGGTAACTTTAGCATAGATAAAACCTATAACAAAGGCAACACTCAAAAACAAAAAACAAAACAAAACAACCCAACACTTGGATAAGCGCTCACAGTCTTGAAACCAGCCATACCTTTACCTTCTGGCTCTACTCACCTTGGCCAGGAATTTTTCTCCCAGTTTCTCTTTGTAGATCAACCGTGCCTGGTGGCTGAGTTCTGCTTTGGAAAAACAAGGCAAATGTGCCCAGGCTTACTTTGAGAGTTAGCACCCTTCCCGTCTCTACTCCTAGCCCAGTGCCAAGGGAGATGGACTTGGAGTGGACGCTGAAGGAGAGAGTCAACTTGACTAGTTGATCATCTCAGACAAGAGGAAGTCTACCCAGGGGCTAGATGCAAGATGTCTAAACTAGGTGCCACCAGAGAGGCACTGCCCTCTGCCTAGTGAGACTGGCCCTCAGGAAGCATCAAGGTGACAAACACGTTCTAGAATTACAGAGTTGATGGGAGCACCATCTTAGGGTGACATAAAAGCACAGTGTACTCTGTATACCAGAGCATGGTGAGCTTTGTGGCATGTCAGTCACATCTCAATCACTCTTCAATCAGAGCAATGGGGTGTCTGCTAAAGGGGGCTGAGCCTAAATCTCTCTTGATCAAACTTACCACTTTCCTTGTATTTACTGGAAAAGAAAGAATTTGTCTTCTGACACACTTTTCTTTTTCTTCAGAAATTCCTCACAACCTACTTCGCTGCTAAGGCATGCAAAATATTTCATTAGTGTTGACTCAATACACAGGCTATTAATTAATAAAATAATTACATGCTGTCTCTGAGGCATTTATCAGAGCTAATCGGTGCAGGAATTTCTGGGAAGAACCTGAAGCGTGGCCCTGATTGTTTCATTGATCAGGACCTGGATGACCTCAAAAGCTCAATGATCTTGCAGGGGCTAGAGAAGCACAAGGGTCCTGTTCTCCCAGCTCTAAGGGAGACTAAGGCCAGTACATCTGACTTCAAGATTTCTAACTCTTCAAGTGTTCAGAACAGCCCTGAGTGACAAGCAGGCAGGAATTGTTAATGAGAAATTAAAGAGTAAAGAATCCAGGTGATTGACCCATATTTACACCAGGGACCAGACTGAATATGCCTATATTTTAGTTCAAAAATCCTGGAGCATGGAAAAAAATAAGAACCCATCATCCCAGGAATGCGCCTCCGAGAAGTTATTCAAGTGGTGAAGCCTTAAGGGAAGAGTGTAGAATCTAAAGAGAAGCAGCCAAGGAAGGCAAGGACAGAGAAGGTTGGCAGAACTTTAGCTGTGGTGTCGATTGGGGAGTAAGCTGGAAAAGGTGACATCCTGAAGAGTTTGAGTTTCCTAGAGACCAGAAAGGAGGACTCTGCTGGGAAATCTGAGTTTCTCAACTTTGGCGGTCAGTATTCAGCCGGGTTTTTACAGGAAACTGTCCAGCTCTCTGGAAATTTTATGTGGCATAAATATGACTCCAGGGCTCTGTAGATTAGCTTGGTAAAAGACAGAAACACTTTATAACCCACAGGTCTGGAACTGCTGACATTATTAGTACAATTATTTTCTCTAAAACTATTTAATAAAAAATTGTATTGTTACACGGCATTTAATTTTCTGTTTTCAAGAATTCTTAAAAAAAAAAAAAAAACCAAGCAAACTCAAGAGAAATGAAGGTGGATTGAGCAAAGCAATTTATTTTTAATAATAATAATAACAACAATAACAATAATAAAAAAAATCAGTCTTGGCCTGCCTCAGATAGGGATTCATCCTCAAGCAATTCACTGAGGTTCTTGGTTCCTTGACTTCCCCTGCATCCAGCCCAGCCTAACAGACAATGAGCCTGTGCCACGAACATGACAGCATTCTTTTCCCTAGATGATGGGGGGAGTTCCAGTCCCCCACTCTGTCCAAATGGAATCTGCTGAGTCACCTTCATTCATCTTTATCCGAGGAACAGAAAGCCCCCACCACAGTCTGGCCCCGCTGCCAAGAGCTACAGCCAGTGACACACTCTGAATGTAAACAGCGACTATTTGCACTCCCAAGGGAGTGTAAGGGGGTATGAAGTGGAAGTTGGAGGGACACAGAGGACATGACCTTCGGGAAGGACAGTTTTTGTTCAGCGGTTGAGTCAGGCTCTGGTATCAGGCAGGCTTCGAGTAAACCTGCCATAGGCTAATGACCTTGGTCAAGAGAGCTCTATGGACCAAGAGGCCATTTGTGTAAAGGGATAGCTGTGTGACTCTGTGTACCATGGGAACACTGAATGCTTAGAAAAAAATTATATATATATAACTTATTATATTGTATATAATATATTATTTATATATTATTCATACATATATATATATATATAGCTTGAAATGACACGTAATGCAGGCAGATTTCTCTTTAAAAAATATTGTTCTTTCCCTTAACATTCCTGGCTAAGTTATTGCCAAAGATAAGGGGGCTAGCCAGTCAGGGAAGAGAGTGAAATTACCTCTGCTCAAGGGGAAATGTGTGACTTGATGTTTAAGTGAGTTGGTTGCACCCTAATGCAATATTACAGTGAGAGAAGAGGCATAGACGGAGGGATGAGTGAAAACTTACCGAACAAGAGAAGAAATGAAGACAGCAAATGATGCTAACGTTGATCATTTCTACTGTCAACAGAAGGCATTTCTGAACAAATGCTGACCGTTCTATCAAGAAGGAGGAATGAATTAGCCACCCGATGTTCCCACTTAAATAAATGCATGGGCATTTTTATGAGCATGTGGAACTCATTGAAAATCAGGCATTGCACACTTTGAAACATCTATGTGTATTCTGGACGTGCACATTCCAACCGACAGAATCTTTCTTCGCATCCTCCATGTGTCAGTCATTTTCTTCCAGCTTCCCTCTCAGTGCAGACACCTGGTGATGTGGCACCAGTCACAAGTGGCCTCACACGAACCTGTGAGCTGCCATGGGTTGGCAGAGCTGGTCATCAGAGTTCAAGGCTAGTCCGTGCAGGTCTGCAGCTCAGCGATCTGACACACAGAAGTGCAGCAAGTTGCTAAAACATGGGCTGTCAGTCTAGATGCCTTTGGTTAGGATTTTGACTCTATCAATTCCTAGATGTGTGACACAGGGTACTCACTTTAGTGCCCCATTTCCATGGGGCTGGTGGCAGAACTCACTTCATGCTGATGGCCAAGTGTTAGTGCATAAAATCTGCTAACACTTTCCCGTACTGTGTTCAGTACACACGAAATGGCTACAGATCTTGTCTCATTCAGTCATCCTGAAAGCCCAGGAGGTATGTTCATATCATGCCCATTTTAAAGATGAGGCAATACTGAAAATCACAGAACGGAGCTGGCACTCACATGAAGCCAGAATGCCTCCAGGTCTTCTGTCCTCAACAGGGTACCAGTCTGCCTGTGAGTTGAACACTCTCAAGGACCCAGCACACCTGGCTTGGCCAGAAGAAAAAGAGAGTAGAGGTACAGTGAGAACTGATCTAATAGCTGTTGTTATGGTTTGGATTTACAATGTTCCCCAAGTGCTTATGTACTGAAGGCATGGTCCCCAACTGAGCTGTGCTCAGCTGACGGGACCATAGGGCTCCAGGCTCATTACCTGATCAACCTAATGGTGGATTGATTTTTCAATTGACTACACAAAGATGACAGAAGCTTAGGATATAGGGTTAATGGGTTGGGTCCTTAGCAGTATGCCCTTGAAGGCTATAGCTTATAGATGCTTTTTCCAGGCCTCCCTGCCCACTACCTTCCCTCCCTCCCTTCCCCCACCTTTACTCTTCTAGTTGACATGTGATGTAGACATGAGATGAGCATCTTTGTTCCACCACATGATCCCCACCACTGCTTTGCCATAATTCAAAGACACGGGACTAAATGCCGATGGACTGGAGCCTCTGAAACTGTAAGTTAATAATATCTTTCCATTAAGTTGACTTGCATAGGTATTCTTCTATAGCAATTGAAAAATGCCACACACACACACACACATACACACACACAGAGAGAGAGAGAGACAGAGAGAGAGAGAGAGAGAGACATCAGGCTGCAGCTGGAATGGCAACTGTATTTGAAACATGAATAGGAGAAGTGATGTGTGAGGATGGACCTCATTTCTTCATCATCTCACCATTCAGCTGCTTCTAGGACCTGATCTAGTCCTATTGAAGGCACACCCAAATTAACGGTCCTCTGCACATTCATGTTCTCCTAGGCAACTCAAGACTGTGTGAAGCCAAGCATCCTCGGGCCGGATCACTTTTCCATAAGCACTCCTGTAAGCTTCCCTTACATACACCTCCCACGCAGTGAAACATGGGAGAATTTCATCATCTGAATCTTCTCGGTCACATTCAAGGTGCTTTTAAGCATAGGTCTTCATGATCTGCCCGAGGAGCCTAAGGTGTAGGAAGAAGCCAGCTCATACTGTTTCAAACTACAGGCTGAGAGGCAGATATACAGAACCAAATAACGCGGCTCTGCAATTTGCAAAACCATCTGTGATGCTATAAAAATGTCTTGCTGTCCTCTTGACTGCATAAATCACTATTTTTATTGCCCTCTCCCTAGATAAGATGTGGCTTTAGCTTGAGAGAGCTGTTTATTGTTTGGCAAGCTATTAAATAAAAGGACCTAATTTCAATTCTCCCTTCTAGTGGGTGGTAAAAATAAAGGGAATTTTGCCTAGGAGAAAAGGAAATAGGAAGGAAATGTTAGGCTTTGGAAGGTCTCCTCAGAGGCCTCTGGTCCATCCATACGGTGAATGAATTTGCCCGATCATGGGCTTAGGGAAAGATGACGTGGGTTTGAATTCTGAGGCACCATTCCGGACACTCAGCGTTGCTGTTGGCTTCCACAGCTCCTTTCTACGGCAAGTCCCTACCACACCACTGCTTCAGTGAGTCAGTGTACCACGAGAGTAGCAGGCAGGACAGCTCATCGGAAGAGAGAGCGATGGCCAATTGCTACCCTCTTCTCCAAATCTCTTGCTCCCTCTGTTGTTCTCAGCCATTTCTTCCTTGTAGTCCATGCCTTCCTTCTCCTTCCTTTTCACTGTCTCACTTTGAGACAAGGAGGGGCCACGGTCTTCCTGCCAACAGCTGTGACATTCTCAGAAGACATGGCAACCCATAAAGTCAAGGCTCGGCCCCGCTAATGGCCTCCCTTGCTGGAGTGTGCCATCTGCAGCAGGAGGGAGTTCATTCCTATCCACAAGTCCAGTTGCCTTTGATGTTGTTCATAGTGCCTTTGTTAATGGCAGTTTAAGATTTAGAGTTGGTCAGTCTCGTCCATCCGTATTTTCTTTATGCTTTGCAGGTGTGTGTCTGCTCAGGAAAGTCTTCCCAATGCTTTATAAGTAAGTAAATATATCACACCTGTCTAAACAAAATGTGGGCGGGGTCACACGCTGGAGGTGGGACTATCTCATTGCAGTTTGGAATATATGGATATTGTGCATGAACTTGAACTCCTAAGATTTACTCTCTTCAGTAAAGTCCTCCCCGACTCCCTAACTATCTTTTGCTCAACTTCTACCCCAGCTGTTTCATTTAAGCATGGAGAAACATTTGGTTTCTAGACCAGAAACCCAATCAGACTGATGTAAGCAAATGGGGAATGGCTCTCACATTTGCACATGATGAAGCCCAGCCTGAGGTACTGAGCAGGTAGTCTCTGGCAGAGGCGCTCCCCCATCCCCATCTCTCAACTGTCTTTGTCTCTGAGCTTCCCCATCTCTTCCCTCAGTCCAGCCCTCCGTACTGATGACATACAGCTGGCTCTGTCTAGCACAGTGGTCCTCACCCTTCCTAATGCACCCTTTTAATACAGTTCCTCATGCTGTGGTGTTATCCAACCAAAATATCATTTTTGTTGCGACTTCCAAGCTGTAGTTTTGCTACTGTGCTGAATCACAGTATAAATATCTGATATGCAAATCATCTTTGGTTATCCCTGTGATGAAGCTGAGAACCACTTCTCTAGACCTTCATCCCATAGTATCTCATGGGTCCAACACCCACAGACAATTGATGTCCTTGGGCTTTCTGTATTCCAATCTCAGGTTCAAATAAAGGGGTGTGATTGGTTCAAGGGGACCACACGTCCACTCTTGACTCAATTATTGGTGGCTAGGGAACAGGTCATGTAGCTGCTACTAAGGGATAGAAGGCAACATAAGGTTTTCAAAAAAGGGAGTGTGGCATGGAGGAAATGGCTGCTTTAACTGGCCATGTCCCCAGACTCTACTGCATATTGACTTGTGTTTCCCTTGATTTGCCTATAGCTGGCTTTTCTTTTCCCATGGTGTGATTTGTGCCCAATATAGCACCTTAGGGAATGGGGGTGGGGGATAGTCTGTGGTCCTGTCCCTAAGGGGGAACTTTGGTAAAAGGTATATTTTTGCGGGTCTCATAGAGAGAAGAGGGCTGAGTTACATATGGAGAAGGACTTGACTGTTCCAGGAGCATGGCCAAGAGGACTCTGGGGACTTAGGGACTATGATGAGATCGCTTACCTCCACAAAGGCCATCACTGGAGAGGAGGATTGGAAAGATGTAGAGAAGTTGTTCTGGCCCATTCCTGCTTTTACCGTATACTACAGTTTAGCCTTGTCATGTGAATGGGGTCTGTGAGGGTAGAAGGAAGCAAAACAACTTGAACCTCAGAGTTATTTCCTAGGTCTTCTTAATGGAATCCAAATAGTCTAAAAATTCTACTTCTGAGAAACAAATTTTCTGGTTTTACAGCCAGCTACTTAACTCTGCTCTGTGCAAGCAGCCATCAGACAGATTACAAATCAGTGGGTTAGCTCAACGTGGCTTGGGCCCACAGATCTTGTTTACCTACTGCTATAGGAGCTGGCCTTTGTAACTATAGAGTTCCCATGTTTGAACATTGGTTCAAAAGGGAAGGACAGGCAAACGACACATTTGCTTTTGTGCCTCCTAAATGCTTTGGGTCAATATTGGTCCCCAGCTGCCATTTCCCAGGAAGAACTTGGGCGTCAGCCAAGCCACGCACGTGATGCTTCAGGGTAGATGTAGACTACTAAAGTGAACAGCAGAGAATGGATGCCGGATGCTGTTGGAGCTCCCAACCTCTACACTGGCACAGCAGTCTGGAGGACTGAGGTACCCTACATCCCCTAGCTGGGGCTCAGGGGCTACAGTCCCAGACAGAGAAATGTGGACCTGGATGGGGCTGGTGGCATCCACGAGTGACGCTCTTCACTTGGACGCTTAGCGTGCTGCTGGTACAGAGGAGAGAGCATGAGGTAGCACCGGTTAGCAAATGCAGCGTTTCAAATACCCTGTTTCTTAAATGTGTCACCAGATGCGTGTCATTATCTTCTCTGAAACAGAAAAAAAAAAAAAAATCAAGACCTTTTGCTCCTGCCAGACAGAAGGCTTTAGTCAGCAGAAACCTGAGCGTGGCATGATGTCCCGATGCCTCTCCTTTAGCCTACCTGTCCTGGTGCTGCTCACATGTCTCCAGGAGACCCGGGACTTGTCTGCCTCTCCGCACTGGGACCTAGACTCGGCCTGCCTGCCTTCCCACCTAGGGTGGTGGCACAATCCTTGTTTCCGACGCTTCTTCTCGGGGCTCACACAAGCTCAGAAGAGTGACGGGAATGCGCTTAAAGGTGTCATGTTCTAAAGCATATTTAGCAAGATTCAAGGTTTTTTTTTTCTTTCTCATTTTATTTTCTGTAGGTGTTGTGCCTGCATGCATGCCAGAAGAGGGTGATGGGTTCCCCAGGAATGGTGTTAAGGTGGATGTGAGTGCTATAGTGGGTGCAGGGAACAGAGCCTGGGACCTCTTAAAGAGCAGCAAGTACTCCCGAACCACTGGACCATCTCTCTAGCCCTGTGCAGTGAGGCTCTGTGTTGTTGTTGTTGTTGTTTTCATTACAGCTCTTTGTTAAAATACGATTGTGTCTCTGTATCTGCCCATTTTTTTTAATCTGAGGAGCCAGCCAACCATAAATTGAAACAGCTGGGGGCGGGGGAGAACTGCAATCTGTATTAAATATGTAGAAACTTGTTTCTTATAATTACTTTCTAAACAATACATCTGTTTACCCAGCAATTACATTGTATTAGAAAATGTATGCCAACTAGAGATTATTTGAAACATATGGAAGGATGTGTCCGAGTTCCATGCAAATACCACACCATTCATTACAAAGGGCGTGGGCATCTGCAGATTTTCATAGCCAGAGAGGGTTCTGGAACCAATGCCCATACATGTCAAGGAACTGCTCTACGACGGGAAGGCTCTGAAACTAAGGCAGGGATTGCAAAGAGCACATACAAAACTCTCCTGCAATGTGTCTCCATTTGGGCAACCAGTACAGAAGGATGCCTCGAGACACCTTAGATTTAACAAACCTTTATATTAGTTGGGGAGAGATGCACACGATTGGAAGTTAAGCTCCTCGTCTAATTTCTTCAAGTGCTGTCTGTGCAGAAGCAATGTCCTGGCCCATCCTTGCCCTGGCTAGCTGCTCTCCTGAGGACAATACATGTAAGTAGCAAGGACCTGCTAAAGCACCCAGAACAAGTAAAAACTGCAAACAAGTGTTCTCGGTGCATGACTCTACTATGGTTATGAATATGTAAGAAATGTTAGTTCATTGGTAGCTCCAAGACATCGCAGATGCTGGGTGCGGCCAGCGTGGGCCGGCGCCATTGACGCAAAAGTTGGTGCAGTGTATACCGGACATTTTGCCAAACTCTGGGGGCCTGTCTGTTTTGCGGCACACATGCTGGTGATTCCGTCAGGGCTGGGTGGAGGCCAGGGCAGACACAGAGGCCTGGAGATGAGAGGGACAATGTGAAGCAGGGGTCTCTGAGCTTGGTGTTTAAGACATCTGTCTGTGCTGATGGTTCTTTCTGGGACTGGAAAGCAGAATCGGCAGGGAGGAGCCAGAGACTCCAATGTAGCCTCAAAACTCAGCAGGATCTCATGGGCATATGATCCCAAGGTTTCAAGCAGAAGAGCTGGAAAACAGGGACGTGCCACAGCTGAAGGTTCAGAACCAAAGTATTTCAAGACACATTGGAGGGGCTGACAATGAGCAAATACCAAGTCCTCTTCAAGGCCTTCATTCCAATGCCTTCAACTGTTCTGTTCTTTCAGTGTGCCTTTTTAAGTGTGCGTGTGTGTGTGTGTGCATACATGAGTGTACCCTTAAGTGTGAGTGTAGAAACATTCATACCACAGTGCCTTTGTGGAGGTCAGAAGACAACTCGGGGTGTCAGTCATCACCTTCTAGCTTATTTGAGGCGGGGTCTCTTATTCATCTCGATGTAAACCATGCTCACTGTCCTGCAAGTGTCCAGCCCATTCATGATTATGGACGCTTGCTACCATCTCCAGATGTACATGGGTCCAGTGGGTCAGCAAGCACTTAGCCACTGAACCATCTCCCAAAAGCCCTTTCCTGTTCTCGTTTTTTGTTTTCAAGCAAATGTGGGTTTCTGGGCCAACCTATTTAGTCCAGCACTTACTGTAAGAGAATGGAAATGTTTTCTTTGCATAATAATGTAAAGGGGCCAAAGGAAATCAGAAGTTTCTGGGAGAGGAATGGATTTAGAATATGTCCTAAAGGCTGCCATTGATCTGAAGGCAGAATGGAACCAGATTCTATAACCTACGTCGTATGGCTGCTCGTTAAGCCAGAGGTCAAAAGCCTCCCACCTCTCCTTCCCAGTGAGCAGAAAAAGGTATAGAGAAGAAAGGATTGTACGGGTCAGCTTCTGTTTAGATAACATGGCACTTATATGAATACCTGGTACGGGTCACCTAAAACTTAGCTGACATTGAACTCGAAGGGGACTGTGAGTCAGCTCATGATGGCTGACACCAGAAATCTGGGGAACCCCAAAGCAAACAGTGATGTAATCGATCATATAACTGTTCCTTGCAGAATGTCACCTTTTAAAAATTCTGTGTAAACAAAGACCTTGGGGTGGAGAGTAGGGGCTTTGTCTTCACTTTTTCAGTTTTCCAGACAGCCTACATATGCCTGTGTGTACTTCCTGCCTGTGGTCTGTGTTGTTCTGTATGTCTGCCTGTGCCTGCCGATGTGCAGCCTGTGTTGTGCCAATGTGTGCCTGGGTGCCTGCTGGCGTCTACCCTCCCAGCAGCCTGTATGCCAGCAAATGTCTTGTGACTTCTCAGATCTCTTCAACTTGCTGGCTTTATGCAGTCCTCCTCTCTTCCTGATATGAGAGTTTGGACATCACAAAAAGTCCCCACCAGATTGCCCCAGATTTGGTTTGCTCCAGTGTGTCATTATGTCAGGAGTTGTCTGGGCTCAGGCAGACTCCCCGTGTGTTGCAACCCTTGAGGCCTGGAGTTACGCTGATGAGAACTTGATTCAGCTGCTCTTTCCTGGTTCCCTAGTGGGCCCTCATTTGACAGGCACTGAGGAAGACAGAGGTAGGAAGGCTTTCATTCTTCCAGGATCTTTATTCTTCAGAGCTGATTAATCTCTTCCATGGGTTAGGAACAGGCAAATTCGCCATTTCATTCAATGCTTGTGAATGCCACAGTTGAAATGCACTGCTCAAAAATGGCTGCCACTCTGGGCTGTGAAGAAAAATGCTAAAGGAAAACAGAATGCTGCTTCCAAGTAGTAAAGATTCATGGTCTGGAGCTCAAACACTACCTGTAGCTTGGTTCTGCCATTGACACTGAAGTGACTGTTCATTGTTAGCTTCAATGAGTCTCTGTTTGCTCATCTAGAAAAACAGTTCCTGCCTCTCAGAGTCAAATGGTGTTCACTGGAAAGTAACTGGCAAGCAGTTGGTCGCAGTTGTGTGGTACAAAGTAGCTGCAGCCAGGCTTCTTAGATTTTCATCCCAAGTGTCCATATTCCCATCCGAAACTGACCTGCCATTGGGTTTATCTCACTGTTGGATGAGCCAAGGGTAAGTCGCTCCCAGGAGGGTTTTAATCTCCTAACCAGCTCACGCTGTGTGGGACTCTAAAACTTGCATTGAATGTCTTGTTGTGTATTTTAAAAACAAACAAACAAAACAGCTTACTTATTTCTTTGTGGTAGAATTTCATCTTCAAACCTCTTTAAAATGTTCTTTGTAAACATACGACCAAGTATATTTTCTTGTTGTTGTTGTTTTGTTGTTTGTTTGCATTTTTGTTTTGTTTTGATGAAAGAAAGAGTTCTTTCTTTTTGCTTTAAGAACAATTAACACGAAAACTTGGGGGCCCAGACATTTGGATCTGGAGGAGGCCAGAGGACGAAGGAGGGACACCATTGCAGTGTGCTTTTCTCATGGAGGTTCCTAGGAAGACAGCCTTCACCAGGTGACTGACGACACTGTTTTTCTTACCTTTCACAGGTCACAGTGAAGCTGGGGTACTAACTTATTCTTTAGGAAGTCTCTGGGCCTTTTGAACAAACAAATGTGTGGCCACGAAGCCACTTACCCATACCATCCTCAGGCACCAATCACAAACATACATTTTTTAAGAGACTGTGTCCCAGTTCCTACCCATCCCAACAGCCAATTGCCTACTCGCTACAACTGCCTTCTCTGCTAGTTACTTTTGCTTAACTCTGACTAAATACTAGGTAGAAGCGACCAAGGATGAGAGGTTATTTGACTCACAGTCAGCTTGGTTGTTTCTGAGCCTGGTATAAGGAAGCCTGGTGGTAGGAGCATATCGCCGAGGCTAAAGATGAGAAGCAAGAAGAGTAAGGAGGGAGACAGGGGCAAGATTTCTTATTTCCCTCAGTAGCTCCTAAAGTTTCCAGAACTTTCCAAAATAGACCACTATCTAGCAACAAAGTCCCAACACACGAGCCTTCTTCTACGGAGACAGACAATCTCCAAACTGTAACACTGTCTTTAACTGCCCTTCCTGTAGGTTGGGTTTTGAAGGTTGGTGGGAAAACAGGTCTTCCAGCCCTATGAAGATGCCTCCAGCAAAGACACAGGCAGAGTCCTTGGACATAGGGACCCACATGTCACTGAGCGTGCTCCTCTGGGTGATGCAGCCTTAGACTCTGTCTGCTCAGCATCACGGACAGGAGATGGTGTTCATTATGAGGTAGTAGTTGGGTATATTTTCTTCAGCTCAGGAATTTATCTTACCAGCGTGGATTTTCCTAGCAGCTATCCAGTTACAAAAAAGTATCAACACTAAAATTGTCCCTTCAGGTCTGAGGAAGAGATATTTAAACAAAGGACCTTTTCTTCTCAAGACTGCCATGGACTTCAGGACTTCACGCCTCTTCTCCTCTCTCTTGTTCCCAAACTGAGGATGTGGGGGTGGAAAGAAGGGTAAGTTTCTGCCACAGACTCCGAAAACACCAGACTGTCCTCTGGCAATGGCCTTTCCTCCCACCTAGAAGAGGTCTCCAGGGAGGGGAACCAGCCTGCCGGAGGTCAATGAAGTGCCCATGCGGTCTCTCCAGCTGCTGCTTCCCAGCTCATCATTGGGCTCATCACAGTGCTTCCCAAATGCCAAGGTGTCCAAGAGTGATTTTTTTTTTCTGAAGCTAGGGCAAGCCTTGGGATTCCGTGACCCTTGAAAAGAATGTGCTCCCAGCCCGAAGTGAACTCACAGCTCCCCCTTGCTCTTTTGGAATTCTTTCACCTCCCATCTGTTGGCTGAATTGCCAAATCACTTCTTTTTTTTTTTTTTTCCAGCTAAGTTCAAATGTTGAAGTGAACTATTGACTTCCCACCACCACCACCCCGAGAACTGAAGAGCCTAGGGACAAAGGGACATCTTTAAATATGTGAATTTACTGCGTGGGATGAGTGAAAGCCTCCTGTTCCAGACAGTACGTCAGCTGGCAATATTTAGTTAAATGAGAAGTGCAGTCCATGCTTCCTTGTCTTTACTTCTTAAAGGAGCTGCTATTTGGCTGTAAGTTGGTGAGAAACAAAGACCTCTGGGCAAACTGGTTGGTACCTTCCAGTGTTTCCCCCTTGCTTATTGGCAAGCCAAGGGCCACTACTGTCTTTCTACTTAACAATGTATGGAATTCCAAGCTCACCCAAGAAGCACAGAAAGAAAATATCACATGAGAGAAAGGCATAGATAAAGTTGTCTTAAATCTGTCTAGTTTCACCGTCGAGAAAACGACAGACTTAATGACACATACATGCACACACATGCACACACATGCACGCACTGCCCTGTGCTGCCAATCTGCCTTGCCCCACATCTTTTTACCCTGGATATCGACCTTGTCCACGGCACCTATTTTATGGATCCTTCCTGTGTCTTATATCTCTCCGTTCTTAACCCTGACCCATTTTCCAGTTTTCAAAGCTGTCACTGTCTCTATAGCAGAGGTTCTCATCCTGCAGGTCGTGACCCCTTTGGAGGATGCACGACCCTTTCACGGGGGGTGGGGGTGGGGTTGCATACCATATATCCTGCCTATAAGACATTTAAATTACCAACCGTAACAGTAGCAAAATTACAGTTATGAAGCAACAAAGAAATAGTTCTATGTTGGGGTCACTACCACATGAGGAAGGTTGAGAACCAATGCTCTGTAGTAACTGTACATTAGCTCAGTTCCCACCTCTAGACATCATTTCAGATTTGGTCTTGAAGTCACTCTCACTTTGTTGTTAGGCTTACTGTCTTCCATGGAATCAGTGATCAGATCCTGCTCTTATAAACATTATTATTTTGTAATCTTGAATTTTGTCCGCCAAATAAATGGGTCTGTTTCTACTGTACAGAACCAGTATAACTTAAGCAGTCATACAAAAATCAGCCACAGCCACATGCCCTGTCAAAATGTAAAGAGGGTGGCTTCTGGTCTAGTTCCTGAGAGTTCTTGTTCCCCTCTGGAAGCTCATGAGGGGAACAGTCATGTTTATGGAAGCAACAACATTTTCAACATCAATTTTCTGTATCTTTTACTTTTTTGTTATTACTATGACAAAATGCCTCACTTGAAGCAATTTAAGGGAGAAGAGATTTTACTTTGACTCGCAGTTTGAGGAGATGTTGAGGAGGGTATTGGAAGTTCTCTCTTTCCAAAAGAAAAGTCTTACAAATGAATTTTCAGTTCTCCAGCACAGAGCTTGCAATGGACAGAGTCTTGCCTGTTCCTAAAAGCATCATTTTAATTTTCCCATTGCGAATACTTGCACAATTATCCAAGGCCTCTTTGTCATCAATGTCAATCAAGCTTTCTTTCTGACAAACAATATGATTGTCGTTCTTGTTTGATCTTTCTGTTTTGCTGGCTAAAAGCACTCAGCAGTAACCGCGCCATAGCCTGAATACTGTGCTGTCTTGAAATTTCTTCCTCCAAATTCACTAGCTAATTGCTTTTAAATAAAGCTTCACTCAAATTCTTATAATATTGACTGAACCTGGACAAATTATTTACAGAATATGACATATATATTCTCTCTAATTCCCAAAAGAGCTCTTTTTCCCATCAGAAACTTCTGTCTCTCTGTCCTTCACTGTCTAAGCATTCTGGTCTTTGGAAGTTGTAACAAAATCACCTACTAAGTTCTGCTTGTAGGGTTTTTCTAGGTCTTTTATACCCTGCATTATCAAACACCTCCAAATTTCTCCTGCAAGTCAGTTCCAAAGGCCTACGAACAGCATAATCAGGTTTAGTCATAGCAGGAAGCCCACTTCTCTGATACCAGCTTTACGTGTTGGTTGCTTTTGCATCGCTGTGACAGAATGATTAAAAGGAGGAGCTCTAAAGAGAGGAAAGGTTTAATCGGGCTCAAGATTTTGGCGAGACTAGTGCACTGTTGTAGAAAGAGCACAGGAGAGCCGCTCAGCTCATGGTGGCAGAAGAATTTAGAAGACGCCGTTTATGTCGCAGCCGAGTAGTGAATGAAACATGAGTCCAGAAACAGGGACTTGTTATAACCTTCAAAGACCTACCACTAGTGACCATTTGTCTGCTGGCTAGGCCCCGCTTCCCAAAGTTTCCAGAATCTGCTAAAACACTTTCACCAGAATTGGGGGCTGGGAGGGCGCATGTCAGATAAAAAAAAATGTAATAGCTTTCTTGGAATTCTGCATGAGCAAAAAATACCTCCCTTAATTTGTGTCACACACACACACACACACACACAAATCCAACAACGACCCAGAACCAATGCCAGGTGGCTTTGATATGCAGTTTTACTCAGCTCAGCCGCACTGGTAATTTCCCAGAAAATATTTTCCCCGAGAAATTTTGTCCTTCCACAGATGTCTTCCAGTACAGTGAATCTGTGAATCCATTCATTGGGTTTTTTGGTTTTTTGATGGATGAAGGGCGATGCCGTAATGCTACAGTCAGGCTATCTTCCTGATGGTTAATCTTGGTCTGAAATTTAGAAGAGAACAGCAAGGGGTGATTTGTCAGATTTAGTGATGACAGAAAACAATGAGCAAGGTCTGCAATGACTTCCCACGAGGCTTTACCTCTTACAGCTCCTACCGCCTGAGTCCTGCCACACCGAGGACCAAGCCTCCAACACATGAACATTTATGGGACACCCAAATCAACCACAGCACCGGTCTGTATGGTTTGACCTCAGGATTCCATCTCTGTCTTTGCCAGCTTCCCACCTTTCCTGTTTGCTGTAAATTCTTTTCTTCAAATTATTCAACTACGTGTATCCACTATAGTTTAATGTGATGGGTGTCCGTGCGGGCTGAACGTCAGGTGAAAGAAGGTCCGGTTGAGTGCAGCTACGCTGACGGCACAGATGAGGCCTTAGGAATGATGTCTTGTAGCAATTTGGTCCCTGGAAATCAAGTACAACTGAATGCAGAGCCCTTAATGGTGTTGGTTTATTTTGGAAGAAGGAAGTATGTCACGTGTTCCTTTTGGTAGAATATACTTGTCCTGTGTTCCTCCATCTCAAGATCCAGGTTGACGATACCAGTGGGTTCTACGACTGTGTTAATGGTCACTTAGGGAGAAACAATCACAATATTGCTCAAGTTTCCCATAACTTAGTGGCAGCACAGGGAATACTCTTGGCCGTAATTTTTAATGTAACAGGCGGCGAACTAAAGAGCTCGAAAGGGATAAAGTCCTGCGCAGAAAACACTTAAAAATCCCTTTTCAGTCCATCAACATCAGCAGCCTAAGAGGTTCCAAAACATATAGAGAAGTACGATTGACAAGCACAGAAGCTGTTCAAGTGTGATGAAGACCTTCGGAAAGCATCTCCAAGCTTCTGGTAGCCCAGAATTCCAAGCGGTGCCCCTTCCATTCCGATGTCCCTTCAGATCCCAGGCCACACATGATTTTTCTCCTGCCAAGACTGTGTCTTGACTGGCCTGGTTGTTCAACAGACAACTTTGGGAGCAGTCAAACGCCCCAAAGCAAATGTCCATCAAACCAGAAGAGAGGTCAACCTGCTTTCATTGTTAACTCTGCCTTTTCATTCACACCCAGGAAGAATTTCTCAAGAAATATTTTTTTCGCCTTTTCTGAGATTCTTTTAACTTGAAGTTCCCAGTTTCATAAAAGCATTTACTAATTACCAAGCATTCATTGAGTTCTTGTTGGTCACAAAGCACCAGGCAAGGTTTTATAAAACGTGTAAGAATCTAGTAAACATTTGCTCCCAGTAAATACAACTAGCTGAGTGAGCGTTTCAGATGTCAAATCCTAGAGGACAAGAAAGAAGACCTGCTCTACTGATGGATGAAATCAAGAAAAAAAAATATTTTACTTGCCGTCACTGCCCTGTGTTAGTTGTGTCTTGAACATTATAACTCTCTGACTACATCTTAATATTCCTTATTCCTGTAAGGATGTCTATATTTCTATGAAAGTTGGGTTTTGTTCCATTTTTAAGTACATAAGGCACAGAGTGGTAAGGCATTTAACCAAATTCCAGAGCTAATAACTGGCAAAAGTAAGAAATAAAAGCCTTCAAAGTCATGTGTTTCTCCCACAACCACTGTCCACTATTTCCCTTAGGCTGAAACACAGGATAAATCATGTCATCTTCTCACCAGATGTCCTCGCCCTAGAGCTTACTACAATTTTTAATGTGATCTTACTTGGAAATAAACTTTCGGCAGCTGTAACAAAGTTAAGGGCCTTGAAATGCAGGAGTGGGGAGGGGCTAAATCCAATAACTAGCATCCCTATAAGAGAAGGAAAAAAAAAAAAAAAAGATCAGGAATCTCAGAACGGAAAGCTGTGTGAAAATGAAGACCTATATAACCCTAGGCCAAAAGCTCATAGAGTTTCCAGAGCCTATGGGGCAGGCAAGTGATGAAATATACCTTAGACTTTCTCTCTCCATGCTAGCACCTTGATTTTGGGCTTCTGGCCTTCCCACCTCTGAGCCAAGAACTTTCTGTTGTTTTAAGTCATGAAGTTGTAAAGGCTTTAGTACAGCTGCTCCAAGGAGTTCAGGCAGACTACCAGAGTGACAGAGAGATGGAGGCATGCAAAGGAGATTTTAGAGTGTGCCCCCTGAAGCTAAGGGAAAACAGTGTTCGCAAGGAGAAGGGGTGGCCCTGCTTGTGGCCTTGTGGACAAGTCCTGAACTCCTGTGTCTCACTTTAGTCCCAAATGGCTCATCTCTATCAATGTGGTTTGCCTCAGAACTGCTAACATCTATTTCATTTCCTCCACTTAATGTTTGTTGATTGACACTAGCGGAAGCCATTTCTGACGGCAAGTATGATCTCTGTGGACACTGCTTCGAGGAATCTTGTTCTCTAGTATGTGAGAATGCTGAATTGTATTGTTTTGTGAACACACGGAGGGCATAGGCTTCCCATAAGTGACATCATCATCATTGGTGATGGTCACTATTGGTCAAAAGTAACTTCTTCAGTGGCTCTTAGTGGGGTCCAAGCTTTTCCCATTGGTCCAGTTTTTATTAGGCAGTCTATTTTAATACCTGGCTCTCAGAATGATGCCATCATCAGCCATTATCATATCACTCCATGGGACGCAGCTCCTTGGTGATTTCTTGAAAAACAAGAGAAAGGAGAAACCCTCACAGTCCAGACAAGGTGGAAGGAGAGATAATTGGGAGACTTAGGTGCTCAGCAATAGAAAGATCTTGAGGAGTGGACTAAAGCAACACCAATTAAGAGTAAGAATAAGCCATGCTTCTATCTAATCTCTTTTTTGTGATGGTTTTCCAGGCTCCAGTGTGGTTATTTATTGAGTCCCATTTAGAACTTAGTAAAGACCACATGCCCTGTTTGTCAATGCCAATGGGAAAGAATGAATGGTTCCATCACTCAGAACAGAAGAAGGCAAACTTAGGAAGTCAGGGTATGCACAGTGTTTGAGAGGGAATAAAGGGACAGCAACACCCCATACCCTTCACCTGCTAGGTGATGTCACCACGAGGGCAGCAGAAACACTGGTGCTGAGAGCTCTATGAAATTTTGCTGAAAGGAAGCTCTGGCCGCCAAGAGCAGACACAAAAGTTCCCCCAGAAACCGGACTGCCCAGAGATCCATGCATTGGTCAGGGATTTACTGAAAAAGGAAAAGTGTGCTGCTTTGTATCAGACAGGACTTAGCCACACAGGCCTTTGCCTTTCTTGGGGAAGAATGCATCTGATTTTGGGGAAAAGCCCGAGAGTTTAAGCAGGAGATTGGCAAAATGTCTTGGTTTGTTTGCCAAGATGTTACCACAGTCCACCATAGATAGTGAAACCCAGAGTTAAGGCAGAGAGCTAAATGAAAGTGCACAATTCTAAAATTTGTTGTCGATGATGATAATGATGATGTTTTTGCTTCCATACAAACCAACTTTTCCATGGGACAGCTTCTGGTATCCACCCACTCCAGCTTCCCCACATGGAACATAGATGGTCAGCAAGAAGAAGTCCAGATGGAAAAACCATCAGAGGAGTTATTCATCACTCTAGGCAAGAGGAATAGGGATTGCTTAACTCGGTCCCCTTAGAATTGTATACTTTGCCCATTTTTCATCATTTGAGGATAAATATTGCTTTTAGACCTAAGGAAACCCAAGCTAACTGCTAGATTTTTCGGTTCATATTTTCAGCAGTGTACATATCTTTGTGAGAGCAGTTTCCACCCCTTCAACTCTCTCACTCCATCTTAGATTTTAAAAAGGAAAAAAAATGTATTAAGAAAATAAAGCCAAGTGAGGCAGAGTTCAGAACTGGGGAGAAAAAAACCCTCACATAAAAGATTCAGCAGCGACGGAGATAGCAGAAAAGAAAAGGGAAGATGGATAAGACAGCTGGGTATTGGCCAGTACAGCCAAGCTAGACCCATAGCAGGAGGTAAAGGGGGCAATAGGGAGGCAATATAATTAATTCTTCTAAAAACACAGAGAACAAGAGACCGTTCTCAGGTTATTCAGAGGGGGCCTTCTAAGTCTGCAGGGGCTCTGAGAGATCCTCATCAAGGAGGCATGGAAACCCCTGCCAGGACGGTGGAGTCAGCTTCAAGTCAGAAGAACTTACATCTGAGCCTCCTGGAAATAAATTTTCAGACACAGCTGGCATCTTTGCTTTTTGCTTTAGTTAAGGGATAAAATCTGTGTTTGGTTGCCTCTCTTACTGCTCTCTATTCCCTCCCTTGCCCAATCCTTGGAAGCTAATGACTGTACCGGTCAGGCCAAATGCAAGCAATAAATCAGGGTCGGGATTCTATTGTGTTCACTCCAAGAAAGAGTTGGAGGAATCGAGAAAAAGATGCAGGCCAAACCCTGGAGGGTCCTAGGTACTGGCAGAAGCTGAAAATGAGGGAGTTGGAGTAAGGAGTGTCTCCTGATTTGCTGTTGATGGCCATGTTCTGGAGGGGAATCCAAAAACTAAACAAAGATTTCAGTATGCCTGAAAATAAGTAGGGGCCTTTTCTAATAAAGCTACAGGGACCAAAGGCTACTTGCTTTTTCAATGCAACCCTAATCTTATCGGGAATGAGGTGTGCCAAACAGTTCTATGACGATTAGGCCTTTTTTTTTTTTAAAGACAGATCTCTCTCTCTCTCTCTCCCCCTCCAGCATACCATTTCATCACTTCTATAAGAGCCCCCCTCTCATGCTTCCTTGCCATGTACCTATAAAGCAGGTGCTTTCAGACTGGAGTTTTTGACTCTTCTGAGCTATTGGGGAAGGCACTGTCTTTTGACCTGTGGCTTTTGGAAACAGTCTGGTATGGCCCCTTGTGCCCGTGGTGACCAACTTCCTTTGCTGTAATTTTATCTGCAGCTGAGTAGCCACAGCCTCAGCAGTGCATGTTGTTTTAGGAGTAGCCTTCAAGGACAGCTGTCTGGTCTGGTTTCCTTTCTGTTGCTGTGATAAAACACTGGCCAGCAACAACTTAGAAAAGGAAGGGGTCGATTTCATCTTACATGTCACAGTCCGTCAAGGGAAGGCACCTTCCTTCTAATCAGAGAACTCACTCACGCCAGGAAGTACAGCCGAAACCATGGAGTTATGCTGCTTGATGGCTCATTCACAGGCTCACTCTCAGCTATCCTAGGAACAGTTGCCCAGAGCATGGTGCCGCCCACAGTGGGCAGAGGGCTCCGATGTCAATTTATAATAATCATGACAATTAGCAGTATGATGTGACTGAAACGACATCTGATTTGTTTCTAGAACATCTATGTTTAGAATATTTCCAGGGGGAGGGGAGAATATCCTTTACTTGCTCTAAGGCCACACATTGTAAACTGAGGTATGCCACCTTGGGAGGCTTACAGTCAGAGGGAATCAAATACTGCAAAGAAAACTCAGTTCATCTTGTCATACTGAAATCAGTATGGATGGTTTATGAAACAGCCTCATCTGCTGATGGCCTCCTGAATGTTTGTCACGCTTGTTCTTCAGATATGGACTTGGATTCCACTTCTGGTCCCCTCAGGCCTTACCCCTGCTTGACTTTGAAGCCACTGTCCATTTGATAGAATATTCTTTAATCATCCCCATTGTGGGATGAATAATTAGAGTTTGACTAAAGCTACCCAGCTACTCTATTCATTTTTGCTTAAATGTTTTTGGTTTGTAAAAAAAGACTGTTGTAGTAAATAAAAAGGTGGTGTTGGGCTATATAATGTTATTTATTATCAGCCCTCTAATTATTGCAGAGATATTATTTAGCCCACTAACACAAATAATAAGACATAGACACCTGTTAGATTTTATAAATTGCCTTATTTACCTTGGCCCGGGCAGATATTTCTACCTATGCTATCTCAATAATCTCACCTTCATCTCCCAGCCCCCATCCAATGCCATCCACCTTAATCTTCTTCCATTCATAATCCCAATATACTTGCTTATTGTTTTTTATCTTGGTGTTTTTTCCATCCACACCATCTTTGGAGTACTTCCTCCCAGCCCACGTGGTTCCTTCTTCCTGCTAACCTATCATGGCGTCCTCCTGCTTCCTGATCTCCCATCCGTCTGTTTCCCATGATTCTCTTGTCCTCAAAAAGCCCAGGAACCTTAGCCATGCCTACCCCATTCTGCCCTGCCCAGGTATAGGCCATTTAATCAACCAGTCAGGTATAATGTCTTAGGCAGGTTTACACAACAATGGTAGGTTAATCCAGGCAGTAACCAGATCTTGAGGGCCAGTAATTAGCATAAAAATAAAGCATCAGAACAACCCCCAGCAACTGTTAAAGAATATCTCTTTCCTCCCATCCTCAGCACCATCCTTAGAAACTGGACAGACTTACTCTGAAAAATAGAATGCCAGAATGGACTCAGACCTCTTGGGTTGCAATTAGGAAGAAAGGGGAGGAAAAGGAAGAGGGGGATTATGAAATTGAAGTGAAATGGGTTGTGGGAAATTTAGACTCACTATCACAGTAGCAGACAAGCATGTTGCCACCAAATGCTAGAGACATTTTTCAGTGAAAGCCATATTATTTCTTCCGTTTTTATTCCCTTCTCAACTTTTTAAGTTCTTTGTTTTCAGAGGTCTTTCTCAACTCTACCTAAGCCACCTGAGTCTGTCACAGGCTGTTCTACCTCTCACCTCTATGTCCCAGTTAGTTTTTATTCCAGAATACTAAAGGCAATCCCCTGAAGACGTTTTTTTGAGACAGCTTTTCTCTGTGTAGTCCTGGCTATCCTGGAACTCTGTAGACCAGGCTGGCCTCAAACTCAGAGATCCTCAGCCTCTGCCTCCCAAATGCTGGGATTAAAGGCGTGTACCTCCACCACCTGGCTATATATTTTTTTTAATTCTTAATTTATTTTTGGAAATTCTCATACATGGATTAGTATATCTTGACTCTATTCACCTGCACCCTCCCCTGCCAATTCCTCTTAGCATCCTCAACACATTGTCCTAACATGTCCTTCCTTCCTTCCATCCTTCCTTCCTTTTCTTTCATTTATTTGCTTTGTTCTTTTTATATCATCCACTGAGCCCAATTAGTGCTCCCTATGCACACATGGGTATGAGGCTCACCACTTATCAGAGGCAACTTGTCAGAGGCCACATCCTTAAGGAAAAGTAACTCTCTCCAGCCTAGCACCCATTGACTCTATGGATTCTCCCACTAAGAGTATTATGCACTAGCTAAAATCAAGTGATGGTCATGTCAAATTCAGTTAAATCAGATTAATTCAAAATAATCTCTAGTGACTAGGAGTATAGTTGAGAGGGAAAGTGGCTGAACTAGTACAAAAGAAGCCCTGGACCACACACACACACACACGAACATGCACACAGGCACACACCCGCATGCACACACACGCACACACACCTTTAAATGGTCTAACAAGCATGGAAATAATTCCACATTATTTTTCTGTGACCTG
The DNA here is from genome assembly GCA_028658305.1 of Pachyuromys duprasi. NCBI lineage: Eukaryota > Metazoa > Chordata > Mammalia > Rodentia > Muridae > Pachyuromys > Pachyuromys duprasi. Next base: position 39,979,914 of record CM053755.1, read on the forward strand.
CTTCTTGATCATTATTACATGAAATAAGCATAATCAAGTGAAACCTCATTCATTCTCATTTCATCTCCAAACTCTGCAGCAGAAAAAAATCTATACTATAGGAGTGTGGGCTATCCATGCAGAGAAAACCCTCCATCTTGGAATGAAGAGGGCCTCTGCTTTCACCCACTGTTTCATATTAGAGTAGAGAACACACGGAAACTGAATTCACATGGAGTGAAGGACTAAAGATATAGAACCCTACTGCTTCCTGGAACCTAACCCTGTCTAGTCCAGCAGCCTTGGCGAAGAGCCCTACAAAGTCAGGGGATGTTGAAAACAAAAGTAGAAAGAGACAATTTGCCTGATTCTTTGGTTTGCCTAGGGCCAGACCTGCATGTCAAAACACATCCATCCATCAGTTCACTAGGCTTGACTGAGTGTGCTTGGACTCCTACAGTTTTCAGTTTTCAGACCTGCTTCCATAGGGGGAGAGCCATTTCAGGCTAAGGAAGACTCTATGCTACCATCTTCCTGACTTCAGGTCGCACCTATTCATAATTAAGAATCTACTGGTTGCCAGCCTTGTGCAAGGGCCAATGTAGGATCTAACACTTGATCTCCAACTTAGCAAATTTGAAAAGAACTTGTCGCATTCCTTTTTTCAACATGGTCTGATTTAAGAGTCTCTGGGTGTGTTAGCAGGTGTGTTCGCTCTCACACCTGCATGCCACGCTGCCAATTATCAGCTTTCTTCCTACGGTTCTCATTAATTGGCCATCTATCTCTTAACTTCCACTTGGTTGTAATTGTGGTAGCTAGTGGCAGTTAATGATCACTTGATTCCTCAGGTTTTTGTGTGTGGCCCAATACAATTTGGACATATGAGGATTGGGTAGAAATCTAAAAATATGCTTTCTCAAAAAGGACCGCTGATAGTAGCAAAACACCACAAAAATGTACGTAGCACTACCAGGCTCATCTCTGAGACTCCAAAGGAGACTGAATCAGGACGGGGGTTGGGTGATGTGGTTATAAATAACTCCTGTGAGAGATAAGACAAAAAAAAAGGAACTCTAGATAACTGGAAGATATGTTTTAATATATGTTTTATTTTCCTCACACCTCATGGCTATTGGCTTTGGTGGCCCCCATAGCCAGTGTCTCTCACTAGATACACAATGAATCACTTAGTGCAAGGCAGTTTTTCCTTCTGGACTGAGATCTGGGGATAGTTATCACAATATAAAATGTGACGCCTGCTATGTTTCCAGGGGCCACTGTCAGAAGACATTCCTCGGTGTTTCCAAATACTCCAGAGAGTAAGCCTTCCAACTTTCACTGCCCTTCCATCAAGTCTCAGTAAACATCGTTCGTCGGAAATAATGCAAGACACTTATTCTCAAATTTATCTTCACTCTCCGGTGAACTTGTTAGGAGCCTGATACTTGGGGCTGAAAGGATGGCTCCCTGGTTAAGAGCTGCTATTCCATAAGACCCAAGTTTAGTTCCCAGCACCCATATTGGGAGACTCAGCTACCTGTCACTCCAGCTCCAGGGGAATCTAACGCCCTCTTCTGGCTTTCTTAGCCACTGCACTCATGTCTACAAAGCCACACATAGACACACACACACACACATTAAAAGTAAATATTTTTTAAAGGAACATGATGCTTATATCATTGAAATCAGAACCTCCTGAAGTTAGGTCAAGTGTTGATTATTTCTTAAGGTGTCTGGCTTATGCAAAGATGAAGACAAAATTCAGAACCGCAGATTCAGAACATTTTCCTGACTTCTACAGTCCCTATCTTTCTTCCGACCACCTTGTTTAAGTATGAACTTAGAGGGCGGAAGCTAGAAGGAGACTGGTGACCAGCAAAAGGGCAAGATTCAGCCTGGTTCTCTTGGCCCCTTGATTTCCATCCATCACTCCATACTGTGAAAGTAGTTAAGTAGCAATGGAGAAAATTCTAGAAATATTGTCAGATATCTCCAAGATGGAGATTCTTAGGAGAGCATCAAGCTTTATCTTGGTTCATTCCTGGGGCTTCTAAACCTCATTTCAGTATAGCATCAGCTTTTATTCTTCTCCAGCTTTTTTATTTCTGGGCATGCATGGGTCACGGCAGCCCTAGAAAGCTGGAAAGCATTCTCTTCTAATTAACAGATGCCTCGGTGGCTGAGATTATGTGTTAGGACCTGGGCCAGAACAGTGCTGGGAATGTTCGTTACTGTCAACAGCCCCAGAGCTTGTTTGCAGAACTGATAATGATGGTGAGATGTCACCACTGCAGGAAAGAACTCATAAAAGGCTTTTGTCCTGGGTCTGTTAAGTGTCATTTGGCAGTGACTCCCACATTTGCTTTCGGATGGACTACAAAGTCAATGTGCCCTCCTCTGACCTTGAAGAGGTAATTAGGCCATCAGGGCTCTACCATTATGGGTTAAGGCTGCTATCAGAAATGGGTTTGTTACAAAAGGCCACTTCTCCTGCCTTCTGCCATGGGATGACGCAGCAAATACCAGTCCCCTCAGCAGTAGATGTCGAAGCCTCCATAGTTATAAGAAAACCTTCTATCTACTTACAAATGTTAAGTCTGACCTCAGCTGCTAAAGCAAGAAAAGTATAAAAGCTTTGAGACAAAACTGATTTCTCTTTGACTGTTGTAACCATACTTTATTCTCGTCAAAGCAGGGCCTTCGTCTGCCCCTCACCCCAACCCACTCCAGCCCAACCTTGCGACTGTTTCCTTGAAATTACAATCATTCTTCTTCCTGTGCTCGGCTAGGTGCTGGTGTTCAGTATGGGGGCAAGGTGCTGGTGTTCAGTAACGGGGCGTTGGGAGCGTATGGCTTCTGGTCTCAGGCTCTTCCAGACCACTCTCAGGTACCTCTGTAAAGATGCCCTTTGCATTAAGCTGGTACACTGTGATGTCACAGTGGGAAGTCACCATTACTGTCTTTCTCTGTTGATCCTTCCCTGCACCACATCCTTAGTTAGGACCAGCTCTGCCCATGAGATAGTTTAATAAATCTGAACTGCAAGTGTTTTCCCTCCAGGAATTTTCCTTCTTTTTATGTAAATTTATGTAAGCAAATAGATATGGGGATGGAAAGGGAAGGAGAATACAGTTGATGGAATAAAAAGTTCTTTCAATAGACACTTGCCTTAAAACTTACCTGCAAAACCCAGAAGGAGCAATTAATCAGTTCCTCCCAGAATTTCAGACAGTTTCTATCTCAAAAGTGCCTCATAGAACTTTCACAGGACATCTTCCTGGAGACCCAGACTCAAAAACACAGACATTTGGGGGGCATTTAAAACCCAACTATGAACTCACACCAGTAATCCTAGCACAAGGGAGGGTGAAGGAGGAGGATTACCATGCGGCTGAGGCCAGCCTGGGCTACCGACTGAAATTTTATCTCAAATACAAAACCATGAAAAGATCGCAATTACGGCATTGTGTTGCTCTGCCTTCTCTGCTTACTTTCCATTTCATTCACATGTGGTAAATCTGCACATCACGGGATGCGGCAGGTAGCTGTTACTCAGAATATGACCATGGAATTGGCTCAGAGATGTGCATCAGAACCAAAACCAACCAGAATTCAAAGACTCTTTACTTCTGGACTTAGAGCCACAGGGATGTGAGACCGAAGCTGCTGGCAGCCACTGGGTCACAGGAAGTTTATGTTAAAGGAGAGCCCCCTGGGAAGAAACGTAAGCCAAGAGCTGAGAGAAATGAGGCTCTTCTCACATCATTTGAAACCGTGGATCCAACCATGACTCAAGTGTCACTGTAGATCTTTCAGCCACATCAGAAAACACGCTATCCTTTTGTTTAAACCAATCGCGTTGGTTTTCTGTTAGTTGAATGGAAAAAGTTCCTAACTATTACCATCCTCTTTTGGTGATAATTTGATCGATGCTTTTCATGAAAAGGGATACTGTCGTGGGACAGAAGGACATAAAACAGTTCTCTGCTGAGGCACAGTTGGTCTGTGCATGACCAACAACTTGTGAATGGTAAAATGAGAACCAGTGTGAAGCAATATCTGGACACATTTGTGTGAATTTACCTCCTCCTGTCAGAACTGAGTGAAGACAGAATACTTGGGCTTTGCGCGTCTTCCAGAGGTATGCTAGAATTGGGGCTAAGAGAGGGGGAATTGATAGGTATTGAAAACAAGCTGAATCATGCCTGAGGTCATGTTTTCACTAATTGACTTTTGGACTTGAATCAAAAATAACAGAATTGAAAGCCTAATAAAAATAGGACCCACAGAGTGAGGAAAACTTTTTCATAACAACCCAAGTGAGAGTAATGATATGAGCTAATCCAATTTGGAGTGTAAACAAATTAGTTATTCCATGCAGTAGGACTGAGTCATCTTATTTCACAGCTAAATGCCATGAAATAGAGAGTAGGTGGGGAATCTGGCTTAAGTAAACTGGGGGAAGGAAGGTGGAGACGGGTTTTACCGGAGGGCAGAGGGAAAGAGAATGACACATTCTCCAACAGCAACTGACCGTAGAGGCTCTCTGAAAGTTGTGTCCTAATAACACTCCAACACATGCAGACTACAAGAAACTCATTGTGGAAACTTGTTAGTACCATGGAAGAAAAGCATATTATACTTTATTTCCTATTTACAGTTGGTGAACTTGGCTTCCCGGGGCCAGACATAGGCTGTCAGATAGCAAGTTCTGCAAAAACAGAAAACTTTTTTAAAGTTTTCTTCTAAAAAGTGCCTTCCATCATATTTTTTTTCTGCCAGTATGTACACATACTCACACACACACACAAATGACAACTTTGTAGAGGTGAAAGGAACCAATCATTTCAGGCAGAAGCTGCTACCTCAGACATACACATAGTCCCCCAATTAAGAAACACCTCTTCTGGCCAGAAGCGAGGTGGGTGTAAGAGCTAAAAAGCCCAGACTACCTATGAGATCAAGTTTGTACTGAAGCCTCATGGGAAAGAGGAAATCTCTCTAAACCACAACAGGGTAGTACCTTGGCTTTAGCTCTGCTAATTGTAAGACACTGAACAAAACTCCATCTTACGGAACCTCGGCCTGTGTGTGTATAAAATGATAAAGTAGCCTGTATCCCCTACCTCACAGGGTCACTGTGAGAATCAGGGGTGCCCTGTTCCTTAATGTGCTTTACAACCGGGGAATGCTAGAGAAGTGTGTGGCCACACAACTTTGCGTCCTTGGCTTCCATCTTGACCCCAACTTCTTAGTCTATCTATGGGCTGCAACTCCACATGAAGTCACATAACTGAATGTGGAGGTTGCAAAACAATTGCTGAGGGGAAGGGCGCCTAAACACCCAACAAACAAAAATTAATTCAAAATCTAACACATAAGGAACGCAAGCTGTTTGCTGGAGAGTTCACTTGGGCTGCGTGGCATGACTCTACTGCAGCTTTATCTCCGCATGCGCACAGTGCTGTTCATTGGGAGCGCTGTCCCCGCCCCCTCACCCCCAACCCCAACCCCAACCCCAACCCCACACCCGTTAGCTATCTCAGCTCAGACTCAAGACTACCACGTGTGATGAATTGCAGTGTTGGAGTATACATGGTTTTTTGCCCTTACAGGAACATAACGGTTTAATTATTAAAAAAAAAAAATACTTTTTCCTGCAATGGTTTCTGAGTATGTCAGTATCGAATTAGTATATCCTTGGGTTGTTTTGTGTTGGATTATTTGATTTTCAAAATTGCCATTTCGGTAGTTGACTTGAATTTCATTAAAAACTCATTAAGTGAATTTTGATTTGAATTAAAACAGAATTTCTAACAATTTCTGCAATAGCTCTAAACATATTTCTGCCATTTTTCCAGTAAGGAGAAGAATTCAAAGTGGCATTCTTAGCATTGATATTTATGAAAGCAAAATCCTCCAAAAAAATTTAAAAATACTCTGTGTCCTGCAGCATCAAAAATTCAGCCCCTATTCTATTCTTTATGTGAAAATTAACAAGTACATTCAATGTTAATGTACTCTTTTGTATCAAAGTTGGCCTCCTCTTTAATTAGTGGGTATATGTATGTCTATGTTGACTTATAATAAATGTATTTATAATTTACCAGCAAATGTTTCTTTGTACACTTATTTTGTGTAGCTGTATTCCAAGATCGTGTGAAAATTTCTTGAACATACAGGAGCCTGAGGAAGAAGAAAGTTTAAGGAGTCAGGATGTGATGGAGACCCACACACACAGTGCCAGCGGTTCCCAGCCACAGACAGGAGCTTCCGAGAGGAGAACAATGCAGCTGCTGATCCTTAAGGAGTGAGGAAGATGGTGCGTAGGAGGTGCCTCTTTTACTTGGCTTTTGAGCCAAAGAGCTGAGGGGCGGGAGGGGGAGGGTTGGCTTCTTGAGCACCTCTGTTGAAATTCCCTGGGGAATTTTGTTCTATGAAATCCCCAGCAACTGAGTTCACTGGCTAGTGATTCAAAGCCTGGAGAGCTCCCTGGTGGGTGAAATGAAAAAAAAAAAAAAATGAAGTTGGCTGGAAGAGCCGTGGGACAGAGTTAAGTTCTTTCATGATCCCCATTATATACTGACAGAAATAGCCCCTTCCATTTTATTGATAATCACTTTTGTTTCCAAAGCCAAAGAAGATATATTTGGATTGGGCCTACCTGTCCAGGATCCCAGGTGATGAAATCGTAATGAACAGGTGGGTTGTGCAGTTTTCAAGATTGCATTAGAAATGGTTTTATTGGTGAAATTCTTAACACTAGAAGTGATGGCATGTATTACAGCATAGTTATCAAATATCCACACAGAATACGTTCTGACTATCTAGAGCAAGGCCTATGTTGTTGAGAACAGAGAAGTGGGTGAAAGGTTTGATGTTAACAGATAATGTGCCTACCTACTCTAGAGGTTTAGATGCTTAGTCTAAGGAGGACGCCCTGTGACATTGACTGGAATAGGGAGTAGAGGACCCGGAATAGCTCTTCAGAAAGTAACATCCGTAAATGGAAAAGTCCTGGGATCCCTAAACTTTCAGTCTACATGTGGGGTTGTGTTTAAGGAGGTACTATCACATAGCAGCTACAAAGCAAGTAAAACCATTCCACGTGTCTCATAAAGATGGTTGTTTAGGACACCCTTCTGAAGGCTTCGCTCTCACGGTGCTCTGCTTGGAAGGTTCAGGATGTCTGGATCTTAAGCCATTTCTCCAACCCTGAACAATTCAATTAGCATATGACCTTGTTTAGATTCTTATTTAAGCAAACCAACTGTATTGTAACATTCTAAAGATAAGGAGAGACATTAAGGATGTGGGTTGTGTGTTTGGTGACACCAATAACTTATTGTTAGTACTGGCAAGTGTGGTAACGGCATTGTGGCTACATAGGAAAACACCCATATTCTTAGCAATCCACACTTAGATGCACAGGATGAAATGACATGATCCTAGGATTTGCTTTAATATATTTTAGCCAAAAAAGAAGAAGGAGGAGGAAGAAGAGGAGGTTGAGGAGGAGGAGGAAAGGCCATGGGTAAAGTAACAGTAGAAAAATGGTGTTAATTTTGGAATTATGATCAATTGTTATTTGAAGTTTATTATATTTTATCTTTTGTATTTGGAGTTATGCTTGAATTTTTCCCTAGAAAAAAAATGTTTAAGACAAAAAGAAGATAGGGCATACATGCCTGTAATCCCAATACTCAGGGAACTGAGGCAGGAGAGTGTTGAAATAATATGATATACAATGAGCCCAATGTGGGCTACATAATTAGATCCTGTTCCCCCCCAAAAATCAAAAGCAAAGTAAGACTGACAGAAAGACAGAAACAAATACAAATAGCAGGACATAACTTAAAAGACAAAAATATAATCTGAGAAGTATATTTAAAGCAATAATAAAAGATATATACTGTTGACAGATAAGACCATAAAAATTCCTGATACCTTCATGAAGCCACAACTCAATAATACAGGGTCAAATATATTTCCATGCAAAATACTGAAATACGAAGTCGTAGACAAATGACATTTCAAGTTTTTGTTTTCTGGAGCTTAAAATAGCCTATCATTCATAAAATACTTCCTAAATTTATATTGCTCTTAAAAATAACCATGCTGCAAATCCTTCCCCTCAGAGCTCAGGGAACTCTGCAGGAGAGGAGGCAGAAAGAGTTTAAGAACACCAAGAAAACAAGGCCCTCTAAATCAACACAAGCAAAGCTCGTTGCAGTGTTTTGTTTTGTTTTGGTTTTGGTTTCCTGAGTGTGTGAACAAGTGGGTCTCTGGTCTTGTGCTTTCTCCTAGGCTCTTTTCCTTCTGTTTGTTTGTTTGTTTTGCCCAATTTCAACATGATAGTTTTTGCTTTATCTTACTAGCTTTTATTTTATTATTATCCCTTAGAAGCCTGTGTCTTTTCTAATGAGAGAAAAAAAGGAAGTAGATCCAGATGGGAGTGGAAATGGGAAGGAAATGGGAGGCTTCCAACTCGAGGATGGGGAAACCATAATCAGGGTATATTATGTAAGAAAAAATCTATTTTTAAATAAGAATTTGAAACTCTAGTTTCACCAAAAAAAAATGATTGCAAGAAATGATATTTTATTTATTTAAAATTTTAAAGAGGATAGATTTGTTTGTTTTTCTTTTAAAAAGCAATACAACATCCCTAAACTGAATAATAGTAACCAACTGAGGTGAGGTGGGGCTAGGGAGGGAAAAAAGTTGGGTAAATTTCAAAATGGAATAATCCTCGCATTTTGAAAGCTTTGTTTTCTGTCATGATTCGAGGTCTTCCACCCACACCCTGGGGTGAGGCCAGTGTCTGGGGGACGGTATTGTTAGTCCACGCAGAATTTCAAAAAGTTAATATGGATTCTAAGAGGAGCAGCCGCTAGTATGGGGGATTTTCTCAGAGAGTTCTGAAAGCACTGAAATCTGAGGAAAAGCCATGTGTAACAGTGTGAATGAAGACAGAGGGCATTATGCCAAATGCAAGAAACTGTACACAGAAATCAAATCCATAAAATCTTCCTGGTATACAGAATGTAAAATAACAAAACCTGCAGAAGCAGAGAGAATGAAAGAAATGAGATGTTAGCAAAGGGTAGGAATTCCCAGCTCTACAAGGTGAATAGGGCTTGGAGCGTATACGGCATGGCGACCGTAGTGAACGATAGTGTGAATTTGGTGTTTGCTAAGAAGATCTAGAGAAACTTTAGCATACGGAACCACTAAAGGCACCCATCTGAGATGATGGGTGAGTTAACTAACTTGGTGGTGGTAATTACTTTACAGCATGCGCATAGATGAAACCATCAATCTGTATACCTTACAGATATTCAACTTCCATCTGCTCAATTACACTTTCACAAGGCAGAAAAAATAAATAAATAAAACAGTGGGAAGAGATGCTGTCATTCAACCGCTAGTATCACCCTGCCCCGTCCTCTGTGAGATGTACAGGCCTATGTTGTGAATCCCTAAAGCAGAGAGCTCAGAGGCAGAAGCTGCATGAAATAGTGCATGGAGAACAACCAGATAATGGGCACGCCTTACAGGCTCAACTATTTTTTCCAGCTTTGGCTCTCATTTAAGCAAACCCTGTGTGCCAAACATTGATCTCTTCAACTGGCTTAATGGAGAATTTACTCAAAGTGGTTATTTAGCATCTTGTTAGCCAAAGAAGTAGGGGTGGGGGGTGGCCTTTTGGACATTTCAGCTTTTACACTAACAGGTAAAGCATGAAGGGCAGGAATGGAGGGTTCCCTAGCTGCAGAGGTGAGGTGAACATAGAGGACCAGTAAGTAAACATGCCAGTATATCAAGTGTAGTCATGTGTAGAGATTTCAGTATGGGGAAGGCAATGGGCAACAGAGAGAAGCTATTTCGTTAGACACCCAAGAACAGGAGTCAGAAAAAGCAGAGCATTTGCAAGTACACCAAGACTGTCATGTAGACAACATGTGGGGAAGGGAGGAGGCCCAGCTGAGTAAAGGCACAGGAGGGTCAGAGGACTGATGGAAAACCTGGAATGTTTTCCAAAACAGAAATGTGTGTTATGTAATATTATGGTTTAAATCTAAAATGCATGCCCACACCCCACTCATGTGTTGAAAAAATTCTCAGCTGGTGGGATGGTTTGGAGAAGCTATAGAAATTTTAGGAAGTAGGGCCTAGCTGGAGGAAGTAGGTCACTGATGGGCATGAACTTGAGGGGTTGTCCCCAGCAACTTCCTGTCGCTCTCTGCTTCTTGTGTACAATGAACTAAAGAAGTCCCTTTGCCATAAGCTCCAATCACCACGTTCAAAGTGTATAGAGCTAAGTAACCAAGAAATGACCCCTCTGAAACTGTGAGCCATAATAGATCTTTTCTTCCTTTAAATTGTTTGTGCCAGGAGTGTAGAAAGGGGGTTTATATAGATTAAAGTGTTGAGGGTGTTAAAAAACAGGATCCAAGATGGCCTTAGTGAAGCTAAACCCAGCCATAGTGAGTAAAATGAACTGGAGTCATGAAAGGACAAGCGGGGACACTCTACTGAATTCACATCACTGGGTATTTGAAGATACATATGTCTTAGGGTTTCTGTGGAAACACACACACACACACACGCACATCATGGCCACAGCAGCTCTTATAAAGAAAACATTTAGTTGGGGTTATCCATGATTGTCCTGGCAAGAAGCATGGAAGCATGCAGGCAGACACGGTGCTGGAGAAGCAGCTCAGAGTTCTCCACCCAGATTGTCAAGCATCAGGAAGAGAATGCCACGCTGGGCCTGGCTTGAGCATCTGAGACCTCCTACAATGCCACACCTACCCCAACAAGGCTATACCCCCTCTGTCCTGTGGGGGCCATTTTCTTTCAAACTGCCATAGTATATCTCTGTGTGTCCATCATTTGCCTGAATTCTCATCGCAAGAGATGTTACTATTCCATCTAGAGACTGAGGCTTGGGGCAATTGAATGTGCAGCTATCAAAGCAGAGTCAATATTTTCATCTAGACGCGTGTACCAGCTCGATTGCTTCTTCCTGAAGATGGGATGAATGCTGGCCCTGGACTTCTTAGGTGGTGATAGCTGTGAAAAAAAGGAATCTAACTCTTAGTAGGACTAATAAGACTTAGTATAGAAATACTTGATACAGTGTTGGTTAAGGAGAGAACGATCTTGTCACTCATTAATCTATAGGAAAAGCCAGAGGAAGACTGAGTATGGTATTAAAGATCACTAATTTGCCTTTGTCTGCCTTGAACTAGAAATGACATTGGTAAGTTTTAGGAGGATACCTCCCTAAAAGCTGGAAATTAAATTGGCTCGAAGAAGAAGATGAATCTAGTAAAAGAAACTAGAATGTACAGGCTATAAAGGGGTAAATAGGCAAAGTTGGGGAAACAGAAGAATATCAACCCAGACCACGCTGACCATTCTATCCTTTCAGAAAAAGAGTGACTTTTTCCTCAGCTGCGACTTCCCAAATTATCTAACCCACTCAGAAATGAAACAAGTAATCACAAGACAAGGTCTTATGAAAGCCATGGAGAATAATTCTTTAACCTCCCATTGCTGGGAGGAAATCCCTTTTGTAAAGTCAGCATTCTAAATAAAGCTGTGAGAGTCAAACTTTGTGTGGTCTTTGCTTTGTGTTTCTCCCAGGAAATAGAGTAGGAAGGCTTGCTCTATCTCCCTATGGGGCCACCGCAGGCTTTGCTTGGAGAACCAACACAGCTCAGAAACCTGGGAGGTGAGGCTCAAAGCCACAAGCTCGGCATCCCTGAAGGGAAGAAGTCAGCCGGTTCTTTCCTAAACCGAATGAATAACAGAAAGGGCAGAGAGAGGGCAAATTCCACAGCGGAACTCTACAGAAGGCAAATAAAGATACTGTCAGTGGGAACGAAAATGAAACAGAGGCAGACAGTCTGCGTAATGTCTTGTAGCTCACCACCTCATCCCTCTTCTCTGATGGATGGTTTCCCATCACTGCACTGACCTGTTTGTCCCTCGGTGCATTTTATGTCAGATTGCATGGATAGCATGTGAACTGGGGTTTCAGTGGAATGGCTGGCTGGAGTTACAGGAAGTAAGACTGTTTTCTGAGAATTAAGCTTCACAGTCAATCCAAGAGTACAAGTAATCCCTTTAAAGAACACTTGTGTCCCTGCCGTCACAGGGCTCAACTGGACTCTGTCTGCTGAGACTAGCCTTGTGCGTGACAAGGGGAATCCTGCTGGGTTGGAAACAAGACAACTGTTCAGACTGTCTCGGGGATTACTTGTGAGCGGCTACTGTGTACCGACAGTCAGCTCTCATGCCATCTGAAGAGACAGAAAAGCCGTCGATCATGGTTGGGTTGGATGCTGATATTCACGTGCTCCATGAAGACAGGACAAGCATCCAAGGCAGCAGGTGAGATGAGCCAAATCAAGTTCTGCTTCCCAGAAACAGGGGTGGATTTGGATCCCAGGACCCACATCTCTAGTGCTACTGTGACCTGCACACAGAGGAAAGGACATGCCAAAAGCGTCTCACACTTGTAACCCTACTACTCAGAAGGCTGAAGCAGGAAGATCGTGAGTTCAGGTCTACCTGAGTGACAGAGGGAGGTCAAGGCCAGCATGAAAAGCTTAGTGAGACTCTGTCTCAAAATGTAAAAGGCAGACAGTGAGCTGGGTGTGGTGTGGGGAGAGGCTGGTGAACCCTGTCCCTTACGGAGGAGTTCTGGAAAGTCAATGCTTTCTGCTGGTGGAAGCAACATCCTTCCTTAAGGATGCAGCCCCTGGTAAGTCAGCCACACCCCAGCGGGTGGCCCCACATCTGTGAGTATCCGAACAACATAAATTGGACTCAACATGTTATTAAGAAACTAAAAGGGACATCAAGTTGGGAGGGATGGAAGGTGGGGAGGTTGAGTCTGGCAAGAGTTATGGGGAGGAGTGAAGGATGAATAGGATCAAAATACAATGAATGAAATTCTCTGAAAATAACAACAATAACAAAAGATGGTTTTTTAAGTTGGATAGGAATGTGGGTCGGTGACAGAACACTTGCCTGGCATGCACAAGGCCCCAGGTTCAGTCCCCGGCACTATAAAAAAGTGTGCAGCTTTTCCCAAGTGAGGTCACCTCGGAACCAGTGCTCCCCATCCGTCCTCCCATCCTTTTAGATCCCTACAGTCTCACTCTCCTGTTAGGAGCAGCAAGGTTTCTACCTGTTTTCAAGCTCTATGTATGTTCCAGGCCTCAGTGCACGCTGCGTGGCTTCATTTGTATAGCATTAACCACATCTACAGGTGGATTTTGTTTTCGCTATTGAATTGCTCTTGTGACTATGGCCCAATATGCTCACTCGTTTTTTTTTTAAATGGACACCAGGGCGATTTCTTCCAATGTTTTGACAAATTGCTTTTCTGCACAAATATTTTAGAGCAGATTTGTTACAAAACAAAGAATCTTGCCTGGCATTCTGTTGTTTTGATTCTGAAATTTTATTAGGCTATTTAGCTTTTTGTTGATGAAAACAGAGGAGGGAGATTTGTGTTTTTTTTTTAAACAAAAACAAAAAACTTCTTTTTTAATAATGCTGTTGAGGACACCGATTTTTCTTCACTGGCCCTTCAGCAAGGCACATGAAGTGAGTGTGTCAGCTGTGAGGTCTGATGATCTAAAACAACATTCCATGCAGATAGAACTCGGAGTTCCCAGACTAAATACATTCTGGAACAAAAGTTCTCACTGGGTTTTCTTGGGCTGCCACCCAAGTTGGTTAGGAAGTCTTCTCCACAGGAGTCAGAGAAATAACAGATCTGGAGAGCCTTCTCCACAAAGCAAACGACTTTCATCTTGATTGCACAATAATGGAGGTTTTGAGGCTGTAGCTGTTTCCGTGTTAATCATTCTCCCAGCTGCCACTCTCCTGAGCTCGGAAGAACATGCCAGTAACAACCAAGTGGAAAGGGAAATGACAAACTTGACAGTCACTCATCGATGAGATCTTCCTAGTTTTCAAGCACACGACATCCATAGGATGACGTATCAACATCCGTAGGAGCATGCACCACCTGAGTGGGGCTGTGGAGGATAAGGATGACTGTCATCAGATCATTTTCCTCTCTGGTCAAGCTAACTGGCTGACTGCGGTCAGTCAGTGCTAACTTTTGAGCAACAGATTGGACCATCCTGCAACTGCTCTCTGCAGTTATTGGAAGAGCCTGACAAATGATAATGCCAACTACTTACCGAACACTGAGTGTGTGAGTCAGGTCTTAGCGGTGCATGACAAAGATTCACAAAACAGAGATATATTGGCTACTTCTCTACTTGTATGGCCAAATATCCACCAGGAATTAGCTCAAGAGAAAAAGTGGTTTATTTGAGCTCATGGTTTGAGATTACAGTCATGCATAGTAGTGGAAGCTTCTCCTCGGCAGCAGACATGAAGTTTCTTATTCACATCAAGTGAATCAAGAAACAGAAAAGAGCGAGAAACAGGGGTCACGACTAACACCTCAAGGCCCCAACTCTGAGGAATGCCCTTCTGCCAGCCACACCCTACTTCCCAAACTGTCTACAACCTTCCAAAAGAGTAGACCAAGTGCTCAAACACAGGAGCCTCTGGGAACATTTTACATATAGACTATATAATGCAGTGTCATTTCACTAGAGGCAGACTCCTCCTAGTGGTGTCCTGAACACCATCCATTTGTCCTTCCCAAGAACTGTCTTTCCCGTGGCTGCCCTTTGTATCTCCTGAATAGTGAAAATTTCCCTCTTCCTTGGACCCTTTCCACGACCTGACGGACACATTCTAGTGCCTTCTTGAAAACAAAGGAGAATCCTTTGACATCATGTTCCCTCCAGACACAGCCTCAAGCCTTCACTCTTTCACAACACAGCCTCTCCCTGTGGGAGCTCTCTGCAGTCGATGCTGTTCTTGCCGCTTGTGCGGGCCTCAGCCGACTCTACCAGCCTTCCTTATCTGCATGCTACCCCAAGGTTATGAATAGCCTGTTGCGCCCAACCCAAGGCCACGTCTATGTCTCCATTTTACTCAGCTTTGACCACTCTTGTTTTTTAAACCCCTGCCCCTCACAGAGATTTTCCATGGCTTTCCCCTCCTTTCTGCCTAACTAGCTACCTTCAGAGCTTTGGCCTTCGTGCTCTTCTTAGTCCCGAAACATTAGAGTGACTCTAGGCTGTGCCCCAGATCTTTCCCTGGTGTCTATCCCTCATCTTTCTATGCCCTCTCAGACACCCCTTCTTCATGGTCTTTGCAAACAGCCTAAGAACAGCTCCGGTACCAGTCACAAAGCGGCTCCTCAATCTAGCACTTTCAAGTCTCATGTCCGATTGAGAAATGAAAGCTTTGTTCTCTGCTACAGGAACTTTATGCTTAGATGTCCCAAACAGAAGTTACCAAAAGCTGAGCCTTCCACTTGAGAGACAAATGATCCTCGGAGTCAAATGACAAATTGAGGAGAACCAAGAGGCTGGAATTTCAGTTAGGACCCAGGAAGTAGGACTGGCAGGAAAGGAAGGTAACAGTGACAGAAGATTCTGAACGAGCCGTTCCCAACTTGTGCATTGCATCCCCTTTGGGGGTCAGACAACCCTTTCACCGGGGTCGCATGCCAGATATCCTGCATATCAGATGTTTACATTATGACTGATAACAGGAGCAAAATTACAGTTATGAAGTAGCAACGAAAATAATAACCACAACATGAGGATGGTTGAGAGGCACGGCTCTAAAACTTCCAGAGGAAGCAGGGGAAGCCATGAAAGCAGAAACTGAAACAGACATGGAAAACACAGCTTGTGGATGTCAGCCTTTTTACCCAGAGCCACTCCAATGTGAGCATAACTCGCTTACCATAAAGCCTGAAAGCTGTTTCTGTGCCAACAAGGTTCAGTTTAGCAACAACAACAACAACAAAAAAGCCAACCACTTTTACATAAAAGTAACTTGAAACATGAAGAGTTTTGATCTTTTATAGGCATAACACAAAAGCTTTTAGCATTTCTCATGGCTATATCGCCGCCTGCGCCTGGGTAAGTCTCACAACCTTGTTGGCATTCATTACCTCATTTCCGAGTTATGGAGAACTACACCCTGCCTATTGGACTGGGGAGAACTCATGTTGTTGGTGAATTAAATGTGTAGGTTGAAGGTCAGATGTGGTCTTCAGTTGTCAGTTCCAAGCATTATCTGTGGCCAAAGCCTAATTGCTATGAATTTAATATTAAACAGCAAATAGAATTAAGAGTCAAGAGCGTGTTGTCCGGTGACGTGAATGTGTGGTTAGCAGCAGGCAGCCAAGATTTGTAGGATATTAATTGGAATACATTGCAAGCTCTGCGGAGAGTAAAGAACAAAGAGAACTTAAAATAAGAGGCAGGAAATGAAAAATAAATGAAATTTAATTTGGATGTGTGTCTCCCAATGCTCCTGAAAAAAAAATCAACAAAGTATTAGTCCTAATAGGAGAAGGGGAGATGAACCATAATTACTCTCAAAAATACAAAGACAGGAAATTGGGTAGGAGCTGGCAGTGTTGTTTGATGCTTGTGTATCTGTAAAGGGAAAAAGAATAGGAATCGCCAAGAAGATCAAAATCTTTGCTTTCTGTCTCCTCTCTGTCACTCTCTCCTATCAAAAAGAGTCTCTAGCCATCATCTGCCATCAGCGATGAACAGTAAAAGCTGGGATCGGATGGACTGTGCTCACTCTGGTAAGGCAGCAACGACTGTGCAGCCACCTGGAAACTCAGTGTGTTTGTGTGCCGCACAGGTCAGGGGTTAGCTAGGCTGTGTACGGAAGCGGTCTCCCATTGCAGCCGTCTGGAAGGAGGAAGTTGCAGTTGCTAGTTTTTGCTCGCACTGGTAAACAGCCCAGAGAAAGGTTTTCTATCTCTCAGAGCCTCACCTGGGGAAGGCTTTGCCACGCCTATGGACCTGAGTTGTCGGGGGTCCTTGACATGTCTGTGTCCCTATGTCAATAATACATTTTTCACTAGGGAGTTCATCTGCTCCCTGCAACCAGGAATTAGGGAAAGCGGGTAGGAGATCGCTGTGCAAGGTCAGTGGGTTCTGGAGATCCATATACAACAACGTGACTATTGTTAACAGTGTTCCACACTTCAAGTTTGCCAAGAGGGTGAATCTCAAGTGTTTTCTGTGTGTATGAGGAAATGATAAGTGTGTTAGCTGATGGATAGTTCATAATCTGTATAAGTATGTAAAGCCACTAAACTGTATATCTAAAATACATGCTCTTTTTTTCTTTTCTAATAGGGAGATCATGCTTTGTGCATGGTAGGCAAATGCTCTGTCACTGAGCTACCCCCACCACAGCTCAAATAGATTCTACTTTGTTGTTGTTTTTGTTTATTGAGACAGGGATTCCCTGTGTAATAGCTCTGGCTGTCCTGGCTTTGTAGACCAGTCTGGCCTCGAGCTCACAGAGATCTGTCAGCCTCTACCTCCCAAGTGCTGGGGTTAAAGGTGTGTGCCACCATGCCCGGCCTGACACTATTTTTAATATCAATTATTCACCCAAAAAGTTGGAGAAAGGCTTGACAAGTAATAAAATAAGAAACACCTTCTATACACTGGAAAAGAATAAGAAAGTATGAGCTCAAGAGTGAGAGACTAAAATTGAGTTGTGGAAAAAAGAAATTGAGGAGTTAGGGAAGACTACAGTTCAAATTGTGTGAACTACAGCTCCTCTAAGCTGGTTAAAATAAAAAAACCTTCGAGCTAGAGGAGAGGACAAAGACTGTTTTGAGTGGTAACAATCTTGGTTGAGTTGAAAGAAAAGCATTGAACTCCAAATGAAAATAACATTCGAGAAGATGTGGAAACTGAAGTAGCAAAAACATTCCAGAGCTCAGGGGACTGTCTCTGGAGCAGAGGAAGGACGGGGGACGTTATAAGTAAGGAAATGCATGCAAAGAGAGTCTGTATGAAATTCTAAAAAGAAGCAATATCCAAAGAAAGATTAAAGCGCATAGATACAAAAAATAATTTTTAACGGTTTCCTTTTCCATGGTCGGCTTTGGAATTCACCCAACTGTTATATTCTGTTTCTCTTCTTTCTGCTCCCTGCTGTATAGCCAACAATAGCTTGTATTTGAAAAGTCTAAGGAAGAGGAAGTGAAATTCAAATCACCTTATTCTCCTGAATGTTGCCCTTATTGCTAAGGGTTCTGGGCTGGGAGATGCGCCTGAAGCGTGGCTTGTGGACTGTGGGCTTTGTGTTTAGTCGGTCTTCCTTTGAGCTGCTGCACCCACACTTTCTTCAGTTTACCACATCAAGTCTTGTTTAAGTACAAAAGAGAGAGACTCAACAAACATTTGATAGTTTGACTCTGCTTTGTTCCTTCTAAACAGTCATCAGCAGAATCCTAGCAACTTCCCAATACAGATGCACACGACAGTTGACCAAGCCAGCCCTTAGTTTGTGCTCACAGGGAACTGGCTCCAACTCAATTTGAAGTTTGCATCAGCAAAGACTTTATGATGGGTCTGTATGATGGAATGTCAACAATAATGTAAATTAGAGGGGTTCTTGTTTATAAAGATATAGTTAACTCTATGTATGTGTACATGTATGTGTGGAGATGTGTGCAGAGAAGTGCAGGTGTCAGAGGAAGCCAGAAAGAGCATTGGATGCCCCGAAGCTAGAGTTACAGGCACTTGCGGACATGTGGATGCTGATATTTACAAGAGCATTAAGTGCTCTTAATTGCTCAGCCCTCTCTCCGGCCACAGTAAATAAAAGAAATCCTAAACTGCTCAGGAAGATAAGTTGTTTTCAAACATTTTAGCAGTAAATACCCACATTAAAAAAAAAAAAACCACAATAGATACAAATGGTATTATCTCTGTTCACTAAAGCAAGCTCAGCCTGGGATCTTTATAAACATCTTCCTAGATATTAGTTCAAACTGTTGCATACCCAAGTTAACTCTAACAGCAGTTCTTTACATTGTTTTAGTATTTTGAGTCATTCCCTAAAGTGGCATGCTTTTCAAGCACCAAAATACATCATGTTTTCACTATGACTTAGAAAACAAGTCAGAAAAGAACATGTGCATCTAATGTTGCATATATATGCAACTTGTCCAACTTACATATATATGAACTTGTCCAAGTTTCAGCGAAATGAATCGTTTGAGAAAAGCCACCTAAGAGAGTGAAATTTCAGATACAGTGAGGACAAGATCTCTACGAAGCTTGCCTGACTCAGAGAACATCTTCCCCTGTGCACTGTGTTTCATTTTTCTTGAAATAATTACTTCGTAATTTCATTGTCAATATCTGAGGGCAACTGTGGACCTGGCTTTGTCCCTTTTTTGTCTTCTTGGGACCAGATCACAGATAAGAGGTGGCACACCTCTAGACTGTTCTGCCTCCCTTAATAAACTGTCCCATTTCCTGTAACTGCCCATGTGTCACTGCACAATTTGTTGCAAAGGGGCACAAGGAGCAAGAAGCTGGGAGCTCCAGCTCTGACTCTCTCGGCTCACATCTGCACCTGTCAAAGATCTGGGCTAGACATTCTCTGGAAAGACACACTGGGGGACAGCCCCCAGGCCTGCAACGCAGCTAAGCAGTTGACTCGGTGTCGCATCCCGCCACTCGTTCCTTCCATCTCCCTTCCCATACCACTCTTGTGTTGCACATCCTCACTTAGATTTTCCTGGACCCAACACAAACCCGATTCACTGCTTGATCTTCTCCTTCTTCCATAAACATAAAGAAAAGACAATGATTGTGTCTAATTCTCTTTTTGCATATCCAGAATGACATAATTTCTAGAGGTAATCAAAACTGGCCAACTCTGGCACTTTTGGTGACTGTTAATCTTTGTTTTGACCACAGAGTCAGCCCACTGGGCCATCGTGTATGTAAGTGCACCCACCAATCAGGCTGCTAAGCAGACAATGCCTGAAGCTACAGACACACTATCTACCCTGCATGTAGCTTTGTTCATTTGTTTAGTCTACAATAGGGATCTAACTACTTCTCTTCAGTCCAGTGTGGGGGTGCTGAGATAGTGTGCAAACAGCACGCAACTCTCCGAGCTTCAGGAAGTTTCAACTGAAACCTTGACTGGAAGGAGCCTGTGGTACCTTTGCATGAGAAGCTGTTGTTAAGAACCTCTTGCATATGTGATGAACTCATATCCACAATGTTTGGACTCAATGTGCGTGAGGACTTGGCAGGAGACTGTAGGAAGAGTTCCCTGTCAAGGGAAACAAGAGAAAAACAAGGCTGGCTTGCTCAACACATGCACGTGGACACACACATACACATATATCACATATACAAGCATCATACACACACATACATATAACACACATATACTACACATGCACACACACACATCTACATACAGTTTCTGGTATTTAAAAAGAAAGTAGAGAATGATGTCTCCTCTGAATCACTGATCCTTGGCTTCCTGCTACAGAGTGTCCCAGCAAGACACATAATGAAAATGCTCATGCTTTAAAATAGTTGGATGTGACCAGGATCTGTTTGTTGTTGTTGTTGTAGCTCTGACAAAGTCACAGAGTTTAGAATGCCCACTGTTTCTACACTGACCGCATGCAATATATATTTTGTCTCCCTAACATCTGAAAGCACCACACGGTGCCTCTGAGGCCGTGGCTTTTTAGCTTTAAGGCTGCCGGCCTTTGGTATTCATCAGGATAATATTCCCTTGAAACTCAGGTCTCACAACTATGGGCTATAGGCAGTTCCTTAAAAGGTGTTGGAAAGGGTTAGACACACAGTTTATGCACGAAGTCTCCTCCCTGTGACGGTGCTGTTCTGATGTTCCAGTTGAACCTGTGGGCTATTCTTATTAGAGAGCTGCAATGGCTACCAGAAATGGAGCCCTGGGCTGCCTCCATGGGTGATGGAGGTTATTTCACTATTAATAGGGGATTAAGCAGGGTTTTCAAAGACTGTTGTTTCGAAGGAACAGGGAGTCTAAATGGATGTGGGCAGCAAACAGAGCCTGGACATGAGTAATACTGGTAAGTATTAAAAAGAAAGGAAAAAGAACTCTTCAGGAAGAAGAACTGAACGTCTTTAGTGAGTTCGCTTTGTGTTAAGTAACAAAATACTCAGGGCAGTTTAGTTATAGAGGAAGCTCATTTTTTTATCTCAGTTTAAGAAACTCAGCACCAGGGGCTGGAGAGATAGCTCAGAGGTTAAGAGCACTGGCTGCCCTTCCAAAGGTCTTGAGTTCAATTCCCAGCAATGACATGGTGGCTCAAAACCATCTATAATGAGATCTGTCAGCTCTTCTGATGTGCAGGCGTATATGCAGGCAGAATGCTGTATATATAATAAATAAATAAATCTTAAAAAAGAGAAAGAAAGAAAGAAAGAAAGAAAGAAAGAAAGAAAGAAAGAAAGAAAGAAAGAAAGAAAGAAAGAAAGAGAAACTCAGCATCAGCTGGGCATGGTGGCACATGCCTGTAATCCCAGCACTTGGGAGGCAGAGGCAGGTAGAGCTCTGAGTTTGACACCAGCCTGGTCTACAAAGTGAGTTCTAGAAACTCACTTTTGAGACAGCCTAGAAACCCTGTCCCAAAAAACTTAGAGAAAGAGAGAGACAGAGAGACAGAAAAAGAGAGTTAGCATTCAAGATGAAATTGCTCCATTGTTTGACCTTTGGGGAAGACAGTAGATGACATCACTGTGAGTAGGAGCATTTGTGGGAGAAAACAGCCACATCTTAAACTAGCAGAGACCGGGGCAGGGATCAGGCTTGCACTTTTAAAATGGCAATAAGTGAAAATTACTATAAGCCAGACATGAAAGTTTACCTATAATCCCAGAATTTGAGAGACTGAAATAGAAAGATTATGTATTTGAGGTTGGCCTGGGCTATGTGATGAGACTATCTCAGAGCAAGCAAACAGACTACCACAGGGTCACCTGAGAGTTACTTGATCCCTTCTGAGAGCAGTGGACCCAGGGACCCAGGGACCCAGGGACCCAACTCTTAAAAGGTTCTGCCAATCTTCTATACCACCTTGGAGGCCTTTGCTGAGCTTTTAACAGATGAACCCTTGACAATCACTGAAACCACATCCCATCAACAGCATCTTCATAATAGAGCAGATAAAGGGACTAAGACAACGAGAGTGAAAAACGTGGATCCCTTCGAGGATCCCATCCAGAAGCTGAAAGTGAAGAGCTGTTAGGGCCACAAGCCTGTTTCAAAGGCTTTAGATAGAAGACTCGGGAAATCTTAAAGCTTGAACAAACCCAGCTTCCCTCCCACACTCCAGAGACAAGGCTGAGTCCCAGAGAAGGGTGGACACAGGGCTTAGTTTTCCCAGCTCCCTGGCATGGAGTAGACAGACACCAGTACCCAGTCTTTGGTTTCCTGAGGTTATTATACAATTGTCTTATGAGTAAGCCACAAAACTTTTGTTACAATTAATAGAAATCCCACCCTAAGCTGACTGGAACCAGTAAAGGAATGTGCTGGATTCACATAACTGTGAAGCCCAGAGACTTTGGGTAAAGCTAGGTCCTGCAGCTTAACAGCGACAGTCCCTAGTTTCTTCTTTTCTGGTCTCTGCCCTGTGTTGTTTGTGGTTCCAGGATAGCTATGAGCGGGTCTCTGGGCTGTGCAATTCCTCACTTACATCCAGCAGGAGAGAGAAGGTAGTTGGTACCAAGTTCAGAGTAGAACCCCTGAGATTCACTCTAATTGGGTTTTCTAAGTCTTGTGTCCGACTCAGAACCAATCGCAGTGACTGGGGAGACAATACACTGGTACAGGTCACACAGTCTATCATCTATCACGTGGCTACATCCCTTTCTGCTTTCTATCCCAAATTTATGATTTTCATGTCAAATGCAATGGTCAGTGATTAAACAGTCTGTAAGAACATTCCAAAGACATACCTAAATTAGAATTGCCTTAGCCCTGTTGCATGGAGAAAAGGAAGCGATATTCTAAAGGGAAAGAAGCATAGTTAAGGGAAGGAAACCTAGAGTGAATGGGCTCACATTCACGTATGTGCAATGGAGTCCTTGCTCTGGAAACATTCGAAGCTAAGTTGTTTAAAGTTAGATAAAGCCTGGGACTGATCTGGGCTGAGGCTTCACTTCATTCCTGGGCTGGAGTCATAGCAAATGGCCCTGCAACATGAGGCCTCTTGTCACTCTGGTATCGTATGACCCTGGATGGTGTGGAAGGTTTGGGAGACCTTTAAACATTGCTTAAAGATTACTCCAAGCTTTGGGATTTTTTTTTCCAGCACTATTACATAAGGATGTCTCCCACAGCCACCAGTACATGCTCCTGAAAGCCATTTGACCACAGAATGTCTTCAATTCAAAACACATTACTTGTGGGAAGCAAGGCACTGCCTGGCCCAGACACACCCATCCGTAATGTTGAATAAGCCTAATTTCTGACCTCCCGACACTGCTTCACAATGCTGTCAGAACACAAAGAATCTAATTAAAACCCACAGACTGGGATCACAGCAGGGCCTTCGGGAGGCCCCTTGACAAAGATGTCCAAGCAGCATGTCTGAATGTTGAACTGTCTGGCTAGTGTAGACAGACAATACAACCTTGCCAATCACACTTGCCAATGAGGACAGACAGACAGAGAAGCCAAATGCTCACTGATCCTAAAGGTTAGCTTTTCTTTTTTTTTTTTAATATGGAATTGTTTATTTTTTTATTAATTACACTTTATTCACTTTGTATCCCCCATAAACCCCTCCCTCCTCCCCTCCCAATCCCACCTTCCCTGCCCCTTAGGTTAGCCCTGCTCTGCTGATCAGCCAAGAAAACCCAAGTATGTAATTTCGAGAAGGGTTAGGGAAAGGGTACTGTGAACCGTGAGGAGAAGCATCAGCTTGGCCCTCCCACGTTAAAGAAGCCAATCCCTTCCTAGGCCCGAGTAAGAAGAGAAAGGAAAGAGAGGAAAGAGGAAGTGAATCTGGGACTTGGATGACAGACCACGGACAAGGCAGAAGAGCAAAGGAGGCTGTGAGTTGGAACACTCGCAGGAGAGCAGAAAAATGCTAGTGAAGAAGAGTAAGAAAAACAAGGCAAACATGGAAGAGAAGTGATGAGTCCAGCAAGAAAATGTGGTGTTTGCGAATTCCAATGGTCCCCGCCGCTGTGGGATGCAGAGCTTGGCGAGCGTTCTCTGTAAAGCGCCAAACAGTATTTTAGATTTTGTAAGTGGTGCTGTCTCTGTGGCTCACTCTGTATTCAACTCTGCTATTGTACATGGGGGTGGGGGAGAAAAAAGACACAATGTCATCAAATGAGTGTGGCTGAGTCCCAGTAAAACTGTAAGATAGAAGATGGACCCAGGCTTGGAGTGTGCTTACAATGTAAAATCCGTAGACAGGATGGTTCTTATATTTCTGTCAACCCAAGAATATAAGACATAGCCACACAATGCCAAGAGTCACGAGGACCACATGGGAAAAATATTTTAAGAAGGCTTGGACAGTTCAGGGTTCAGTTCCCTGCTACCTCTTTTCTTAAGGGGGTTGGAGAGATGGCTCAGCAATTAAGAGCATGGACTGCTCTTCAAGAGAACCTAGGTTCAGTTCCCAGCACCCATATAGCAGCTCACAACTGTCTGTAATTCCAAGATCTGACACCCTCACACAGATATACATGCAGGCAAAACACCAATACACATAAAAATGAAAATAAATAATTATATTATATGCAAAAAAGTGTTCAAATAGCAGTGATTTTTCAGTGGTTTATAAAATGACTTTTGACCTAGAAAGTACCAATTTCCTATGTTCAGTTTACCTATTCCAGCACTGATAATTTGATCCCCAATGGAAAATCCACAAACAGAAGCAAGGAGGAAAGAATCAGTGCTGAAAGAGACAAAGCCAACAAAAGAGTCCATGTTATCAGCATAGACAAAAGTAGGTACTTACTCCCTCAGTCAGCTTGGGTACCATACGAAAGCACTTCAGACGAATGGCTTAAATAACAGAAGCCTATTTTCTCAGTTTCTGTCTTAGTCTGTCCAGGCTTTTGTGACAAAATCCTTAGTGTGTGTAATTCACAAACAGCACAAATGGGTGGCTCACAGTTCCCAAGTCCGAGAGTACACGATCAAGGTGCCTGTGGATATAGTATCTGATGAGGGCCTGTTCCTCAACATCTTCCCTCAAAACTCTTTTATAAGGACTTAATCCCATTTGTAAGGATAGAGTCATCATCACTGTGGTTCGAAACATCCCAAACGCAAGTTCATCTTTTGAGTACTTATTCCCCAGCTTGTGGTGCTAATTTGGGGAGATGCCACCTAAATAAGCCACTAGGAGTGGGCCTTTGAGGGTTTTAATCCCTGCTTCCTGATCCACCAGGATGCAAACACCATGCACTGAGCTGCCCCGGCATGTCATCCCAACTGTTACGAACTAACATTCTCTGAAACTGTAAGCCAAACTAAATCTGTCCTCCCTTAATTTATTTCTTGCTGGTATTCTGGTCCCAGTGATGTTAAAGCGATGACCACAATGATCCGACCACCTCCTAAAGGGTCAGCCTTTTGGTAGTAGCACCTTGGTGATTAGCTTTTGATATGTGGGTTTCTGGGAGACACAAGCGTTGAAACAGATGATCTGGAAGGAGAGGACCAAGATCAGGTGTCAGCACAGGCAGCTCATGACGAGGCCTTCGTGATGCCTGACAAATCCTTCCCTCTCACAGAATCTTCACAGGCATGACCTTTTTTCTCTTGGTAAAAGGATGCTAATCCTATGATAAAGCCCTTATCCTATACAACCTCACCCAGTTGTATTAACCGCTTCTCAAAGGTCCCATCCCCAAACACAGCCACACTAGGCCTTTAGTGGTTCAACACATGGGCATGGAAGGCACATACATTCAGTTCATGTCATTTAGGAAAGACCTTTCATTCAAGTTCATCATAAGCTAAGATACTATTGGTGGGGTTTCTTTTGTTATGGTTTGGTGTTTTGTTTTTTGTTTATTTTATTGTTGCTGGAAAGGAAAAGATGGGTTGTATGACATTCTCTTGGGCTTCCTCTGCCAGCTGGATATTATATCGGTGTACATGGGTGAAATCCTCTAGATGGCCAAGTCAGGGATTTACACGAAACGCTTAATGGTAAAGCTTTTAGATCGGGACTGAGTTCTCACACATCACAGGCGAAAGGCCCCAGTAGATATGAGGCCAAGATCACCCCAGCGGCCAGACTCCACACCAATTTCCTGTCTCTGTAATCTGACCTATGCTAGGCCTAACCCAGGCCTGACTGCCGAGCTGTCCTTCTCTCTAATGACCATTAATTGCTGCCGGAGTTTGAGTGTTGTATGTGATAGATATTCTCCGCTGATAAAATGAGCCAATTCAAGCCAAACTAAAGTATACAGAGGCATGTTTATTGGGGAAGCTCTAGGGCAGGGACGAAAGAGCCCCAGAGAGGAAAGAGGAGAATGCGAACCAAAATGTCTGGATTATATCGTGAAGAGCCTCTGGGTGAAAGGAAGCCCAGCCTCTGGGGCTGGACAGTTCAGTGGGTATGCCAGCCATTCCCTGTAACAGGTAGAGAAATGTAACAGACTGAGAAATGTTGGGAGAATCTGGAGGCCAGGTCAGCTATGTTAATTAGGCTCAGCCACTTGTCCTGGGTCTGAATCCCAACAATATGTATCCCCAAAGTCCTATGTGTTATTGGCTTGGTCCCCAATGGGTACTACTGAGAGCTGGCAATGCCCTTGAGAAAGTAAGATTTTGTAGAAGGTCCTTGAGCCATTTAGTGTGTGTCCTTCAAGGAGACAGGCACCTTGAAACCTTCTTTTCTTTCTTCCTGGTTTATGTTCTGCCACATCATCTTGCCTCAGGACAAGAGCAGGGCCAACTGGTCATGGACTGAAATTTCAAAACTGCGATCTAAAGTGAACTTGTGGGTTTTTTAGATTTTGATTATTTTAGGTATTTTGCAGTAATAACATAACACCAACACAGTTTCCCAATGGAGGTCTACTCAAGAATAGCTTGGGCGACAGAATGGTGAGAACATTTGAATATAAAATGGTCCCACCCATGAGCACATTTCATGCTTGGCCTCTACATGGTAGCAATTTGGGGGACGTTGTAGAATCTTGGAGACACGAAGGTCTAGCTGGTGGGAATAGGGTAGCAAGGGTGGGCCTTGAGGGCTGTAGCCCAGCCCTGCCTCCAGTTCATCCCCACTTCCTGTCTCTGCCAAGGTGTGAGCAGCCTGAGTGAACTCCTACCATCAGAGGACAAGCCCTATCCCCATGCCTCCCTCACCATAATAGGCTAGTCTTGAAACAGAATTTCCTCCCTTTGAGTTTCTGCTGTCCGACATTTTTGCCACAGCCACAACAAAAGTAAGCAATGCAGAGGGGGAGAAGGCTTAGCCAATCAGAGTCCAGGCACTAGAGCCTCCCCACGTCTCAAGGTCAGAATTAGAGACCTGAGGATTTGTTCTGCCCCCAACCCTGGCCCTCTGACTATGACATCATCTTCTCCCCTGTGGTTGGGAAGGCACCTTTCAGTATTCCTCCTGACCTGAGACATTCTTGTTCGGTAAATTGTTTCTGTCTTCCAGAGTCTCTGAGACTCAGTGCAGGACTCTTGAAGCCGGCTGTGTGGCTGGTTTGCTCTCACTTTCATTATTACCTGGTACCATGGCCATCTTTCCAGGGCGGTCTTGATTCCAAGGTGGTCTTGACCTGTGACTACAAATGTTCTTGGGGCACCAGTAGATGCTGAAGTCTTTCTCAAGTCAGTTACTAGAGTAGTACAAGCTACCTTGAAACCTATTGGTGTGGGGGAAAGGCCCCAGGGGACACCATTTTGAAGCTACAGGAGGAATGATGCAGCCACCCGATTCCCTGTGAGGAAGGCTAGATGCCGCCAAACATGTGCTGAGGGAAAAGCCAAACAGCTCTCTAGCGCAGCCGACAGCTTCACATTCCAAGGTTGGCCCAGCCCTGGAGAAAGGGCAGCTACTGTGTGGTTCCTCAAATGCACAAAGCACGGAAACCTCTCTTTAGGGATTTTTTTTTTCTTGAGGAGGATGTTGTTGACCATGCGTGTACATGGTAGGGGCATGTGCACGCTCACCTTAGCACCTTCTGTAGTACCAGCTACCAGCAGCAACCCCAAGTACCAGAGACTCTGTTTCTCCCCATCTCGAAATGACCTTTTTGCTCCTCCGAGCAGCAGGTGATGTGTCTCCCAGAATCATCTCTGTCCTCCTGAGCCCCCTCGGTGCTCTGAAATCTACATTTCCTGACTCTCTCTCTCCCTGGCCTCTCCCATCCACCCTCTCTTCTGCAGTCATGTAGCTAGTCAACACTCACTCACCGGAGAAGCAGCAGGGGCTCCGGGGGCTCTGCCACCACAGGCAAAGAACCATTGAC
The DNA here is from genome assembly GCA_028658305.1 of Pachyuromys duprasi. Classification (NCBI taxonomy): domain Eukaryota; kingdom Metazoa; phylum Chordata; class Mammalia; order Rodentia; family Muridae; genus Pachyuromys; species Pachyuromys duprasi. The sequence goes on from CM053755.1 coordinate 40,008,344, forward strand.
GCTCCATGAATCCACGCCCAGCCTGAGGTAACTTCTAGCTGCCCCGACCCCATCCAACACTGCTCAGTGCCCACCACATACTGTTTATCTTCTTCCCAGATTTAGGAGTTGGGTAGACCACGCCATAGTCTGTGCTCAAGGAACATCAAAGTGCCCTGTTTTGTTTTGGTTTTCTATCTGCTTAGCACACAGGTTTAAATCTCCAGGACCAGCTCTTTTATAATTCCTCAGCTTTCTCTTTAATACCGTATTTTTCTTTGATGTCTCAGTTTATATGGCATGAAGAGACCGGCGTTGTTTAAGGCAGTCTGAGTTTACTTGGTTTAGCCAGCCTCTCCTTACTATGTAAAAAGCAGTGATACCGGCTGTCCCAGTTAGGGCTTCTATGGCTGAGATGAAACACCATGGCCAAAAAGCAAGGTGGGGAGGAAAGGGTTTATTCAGCTTACAGGTCCACATTGCTATTCATCACCGAAGGAAGTCAGGACAGGAACTCAAGCAAGGCAGGATCCTGGCAGCAGGAGCTGATGCAGAGGCCATGGAGGGGTGCTGCTCACTGGCTTGCTCCTCATGGCTTGCTCACCTGTTTTTTTATAGAAACCCGGGACCACCAGCCCAGGGATGGCACCACCCGCCATCAGCTTGGCCTTCTCCTACTGATAACTAATTGAGAAAATGCCTTACAGCTGGATCTCATGGAGGCATTTCTCAGCTGAAGCTCCCTCCTCTCTGATGACTACAGCTGGCGTTAAGTGTCAGGACTGAAAAACACGTCAAATCCTTACCATCAGCCTTAGCCGTTGCTGGAGCTCAGTACCCTGGTTGGGCCCTCCAAGGCAAAAAGAGCTTCTCCATCCTGAATGCACTGTCACCTGGGGGTGTTTGCATAGCACCTGTAACCAGGAACCATATGCTCCCGCCTCTTAGCTATCAGGAGTAAACAGCCTCTACTGGGCAGTGTTTGATACTCACTAGCACATTCCATTTTCTTCCCCCTTCCTTTCTCTGTCCCCCCTTTCCATGAATTGTTGGAGTCATTTATTACCCAGAAGTAGACTAGTATACCCCTCCTTTTATAGTGTCCTTCTTCTGTCCCTGGTCTTCACACACACTGTCATTTTACATAGCTCTTGTTGTCCAGAAATAAGTGTTCTTAAATATATGCACCTAAGAGTTTGAAGACTTGGGTTTCATTTGATGAGTGGCTGAGTCCATTAGCTTTGCTAAAGCAAGAATGCCTTCCTAATAGTAGCGAAAATTTCATCCTGAGCTTTCATCTCCTAGGAAGCAACCTTCATCCTTGGGATCCCGGACAATTCAGCAGATGGGAACACACAGAGTAGGGCTCTTCTTCCAGTCACTACCATGGCCTTCCAGCCCAAGTATTGAGCATGACCAGGTACTGGCAGGTCCTTGCTCTTTAAGAGTAGATCCTGCTTTTAAAGTGGAAACCTCACTGACTTGTGGATCCTTGTGTTTCTCCCTCCTGGTTGTGCAAAGAGAAGCAAATGCCATTTAACACTTTAAAGCCTATACTTAAAAACTGATTATTAAGCTGGGTATGGTGGCTCACACCCATACTCCCAGAACTTGGGAGGTAATAGGTCAAGAGCTCAAGGCCATCCTCTACTGTGTAGCAAGTTCAAGATGATCCTAGGCTACCTGAGACCATACCTCAAAAAAATATCTATACACATTTTAAAAAGAATATCTACACACACTGGTAGATGTTTTTGTGCTAGTCACCCTTTTTCGCATCATAACTACACTTTTATACACTTAGCTCTAGTGACAAGCAAATCCAACTTGCGCATGCTAGTTAGCCAGTGCTGTTTTGTTTATTTGATGTGTATCTATGCACGATGGAGCTGAAAGAATATGACTAGATACACATCAAATGCTGCTCCGACAGACTCAAAAGCTCTTTGAATGCAATGCTTAGCCATATTTCCAAGCAATTAGGTTTAAGCACTCCAGATTTCATTCCTAACTCAATACTGTAGTTAGCTAGCTTCCAATGAAACTGGAATATCAAATATTAAAGAGAAGAGAAAGCAGGGGAAATATAAACGAGCTGGTTTGGGAATTAAACTGTGTGTGCTAAGCAAACAGGAACCATGGGGCACTATGATGTTCCTTGACTACAGACAGACTATGGCATGGTACCCCCTCTACAAAATTCCTAAATGTGGTCACGAAGACAAAGAGCATGTAGTAGGCATAGAGCAACGTTGGCTGAGGTTGACACAGGTCCAGGATACCCCGGGCTGGGTGTGGGGCATAGAGCACAAGTCTTTCAGAAAAGAATGGCAGCAAGAATTTGAATCCAAGCTTCGTGCCTTTGGCCACTGTGACTGAGTGCCTATTTTTCGTCAGAGCCAGGAAGGAGTCCTGAGGTAGAAGAAGTTCCTGATTTTCCTTGTGGGAGAGGCTATGTTTCTGTATCATGTCTTAGCCAGCTAGAGACACCTAAGGAAAGTAGAATGAGTGTCCCCAGAAATTCTCAAGGTTGCTAACATCAACCACGCAGGGAGGCACGGGCCCCCAAAGGTCCTGCCACACAGAGTGGCACGGGAAGGTGGCCATCCATGCCGGGTGACCACAGATAGTGTATTATTGCCCCCAGTTTACCTTGTGCCTCCACGTTTGTTCTTCACCTCCAGGCTGCCATACTGCACCTCTGCAGACTAAGAGATTTCCCCAAAAGTAGGGAGCTCAAGATTTCAGACCCAGACAGTCTATGTGCCAACTGGGATGCGACGGTCACCCCATCACTCACAAGGGGCTAATGAGACACTTGGAGCAGCTTCTTGCCTCCACCCTGGAAAGAGAGAGGCAACCCGTATCTTCTCAGCGGAAGAGAGGACAGAAGACTATGTTTGGAATTGACGTGATTAATTAATGTGGATCTAGGAGTCTTGCTCTGAGGCTGAATAACGGCCTAGCACATACAGCCAAGGTAATTACACGCAAAGCTGGAGAGGCAGAGCAGACACAGAAAACACACAGCTGTGAACAATTTGCTCATTCAAAAGAGTCCAGGTCTCCCGGAAGCAAGGCTTGGCTCTGCGTCCCTGTCTCAGGGAGCCGTATAGAAGTTGGTGTGGATTTGAAGCTGCTCCAGCCCATTCTCCAGGAGTACGGAGAACCACGGAGGGCCTCAACCGGCAGCATCAGTTCAAGCAGGCGCCGACTCACAACTACGCTCACGGATATTCGAGTGAAGGTATACTTAGAGCTACTCTTTTGAATATTAGTTTTGCAACAGTTCTATGCTTGGAGGCCAACCGCTGTCACAGTTAAGAACACAGATTGCCTGAGAGTTTCCATTGAAGAAATCCCACTGTTTTCCTACGGTACCGCTTCAAATGTAACTCTCACCCTTTCCAGGGCTCGGAGCAAACCGTTCAGAGTTTGAATATTGGGTATGACTGGCTCCTTTGAGCATCTAATCACCCAGAGTGATTTTTATCAGCGGAAGACAAAGACCGACCTGGTCGACAGCATAGGCCCTCAATAATAGTCACACACTTTCAGCTGATCCTTTATGGGTCACCAGCCTCCATCTTGGCAAAAACAGGCAAGCTGGGTGGACACCGTCAGACAGCCTCCCCGGTTTGGTCTCCCCAGGCTTATGGCCTAGCCACATTCTTGGAGAGAAAGTCCACACCAAAGCAGATAAGCAAGCTGCCACTCTTCCTAAGCAAACCAAAAGGCCTTGAGTCTTGCTTTTCCTGCCTGCCTGATGACTTGCCAGCTTCAAATAGCTTCCTTCCCGCCCTCCATCAGCACCCCCACTCCATTATGACGCCCTGGGAATACAGGATGCTCCTCCTCCTTCCACCTTAGCCCATGCAAATATTGCTGATTCTTCAAAGTACTATCTGAATTTCAAAAGGGTTTTCCTGATACAGCCCATCAGGGTGTAACTTCAGAAAGGCTTCAGCCCCATTCAAACACAGCCTTGAATAGTGCTGGTGTGTCCCGTGAGATGGTGGCAATGCCCCCCTCCCCCCATTGTGTGAGTTTGGAGACTAGAACCTGGAAACCAGATTTGTAAATCATTCTTGTGCTTGTCTGTTCGGTTTTTGCTTTGTTGTTGTCTTGATTCCTGTTTATCCTTCAAGGACCTTGAGCAATGTGTGAAAGAAATGATTCTAGAATGAGTGGAAATAACCCGGATGACTTAAATAGAAGGACCGGCATGCTGCTCTTCCATCCTGAGAACTGTCTGCCCCTCCACAGCCAGCAATAACTCAAGCTCTGTGTGACTTCCTGGCCAACAGTTCCAAACAGACTTCTAGACAGGGAAGAGGGGAAACAGTGGGTACAATTTCTCAGGCTGCACTGTTCTTTTGTTTGCAAAGACTTAGGGGATGCCTATGAGATTATCGGATATAAACAGGGGGACAGTTAGAGGTCCCACATAGTCAGGTGAAAAGAGTCAGGAAAACCCTTACTTGGGAGTCACAGTTGCTGCCCTTGTCACCTCAGGAATTTCTTCCTAGTAGACTGGCTGGAGTCACACTGAGCCCAAACCACACAGCACTGAAGGCAACCACTGTGCGAAGGCACATGGCCACTCACAGCCCTCTGTCGCTGGTAAACGATCATTCCTGGCAGAGTCCCAATGAAGGCTTGCTTGAGGCTTTTGCATCAGAAACATGACTGAGTGGTCTGGGACTCCAGAAGGAAGTGTGCCCAGGCCCTCTCCGTGTCTCCCATTCCTCTTTCTGCCCTTAAAGTTACCTTCTTTGTCACTGGCTGCTGTCTCTCCCTCTCTCCCTCCTCCCCTCCCTTCTAACCCCTCCTCTTCCTCCTCTCCTCTCTCAGAACTGCCTTTAACAGGAAAGCATAGGAAGATTGCTGCTCCTAGCGAAATTCTCCCCATATTAAATAACCCAATGCTCAAACCTTCAAAAGGATTTTAAGATGAGGACATCATCTCCATTCATCAGAAGGTGCTTGAAATTAGACTGAGCAATGTCTTCACTCTCTGAGGAATTAACTGTGGAGAAAAGTGACCTCCATAAGGTACACATACAAGTCTCTGGAGTTCTTCCTCCTAGGGCAGAGAGCCAAACGCTCCATAGCCCAAATTTACTTCTAAACAGTAGCTCACCATAACACACTTAATTTTCTTTTCTGAAGCCTTCCTTCAACCTTATGTATTGGCACAAGCTAATTATTAGCATGCCAGGAGAAAAGGTCCCTCACAATCTGGCCATTTATGGACACAATAGTTGGTAGAGAAAACCCTTCAAGTTTTGTCTTGTAAATTAAGAGAATTCTCTGTATGGGCTCTTGTTGAATTATCACTGACACCATGTGCACAGTACAGTCCTGTGACTGAATTCTTTCCAGATCTAGCTCTGTAATTCACTCTTTGATACAGGGTCTTCAGTTCTTGAACTTGACTTTTTTTTTTAACTAACTATGGAATTCTGATTGTATATAAAAAGAAACAAGTTATTCACTACTCCAAGGCATACAACACCGTGAAGAATAAATGTTGGATCTAAAGACTACAGAGTTAGAATCAATGGCAGCAGCCACAAACACCCAGGTAAAGTCAAAGGTCTTTTAGCTTCTGTTTCCTTATTTCGCTTACTCAATGGGGTCAGGAATTTGCAATCATTTTTAGTTTTGCTAATGTCCCTTCTATGTATCTTAATAACAGACAAGTGGGTGGATGGATAGACAGGTAGATAGATTATAGATAGATAAATAGTGTGGGGTTTGAATGAAAATGGCCTCATAGGCTCATAAGGAGTAGCACCTATTAGGTGTGGCCTTGTTGGAGTACGTATGGTCTTTCTGGAGGAAGGTTTCACTGAGAGGGTGAGCTTTGAGGTTTCTGATGTTCAACCCAGGCCTGGTGGACTCACTGTCTCTTCCTGCTGCTTGTGGATCCAGATGGAGAACTCTCAGCTAACCCTCCGGTACCATGTCTGCCTGTGTGCTGTCATGCTTCCCACCATGATGACAGACTAAACCTCTGAACTGTAAGATAGCCCCCAATTAACTGTTTTCCTTTGTAAGAATTGCCATGGTCATGGTGTCTCTTCACAGCAATAGAAACCCTAAGACAGACAGACAGATAGATAGGCTTATGAATATATAGATGTACAATGTCATAGGATAAATTGTTCCCCCAAATATTTATACATACATACCCTAGGCCCTTGTACCTCAGGAACTGTGTTTGGAAACAGTGTCTTTAAAGCAGTTGCTAAAGTCAAATGAGATCAAATTGGTGGTCTTAATTCAATAAGAACTGGTATCCTATTGAAGGAGAAATTAAGACCACAGACATGCAGAGAGAGAAGACAGCCATGGATAAATGAAGGGGAGAGTTCTTAAAAGCCATGCTCTCACCCAGGGACCTAAGACCTTAACAACTCAAATGTCTACGGAAATAAGACCCCACCACCAAAATAGGATAAACTCAAGCTCTTCCCCAGTGGCGTGGGCCTGCTAGCCTGAGCCCTCCTTCTGGAGTCTCAGCATATTCCTGCTGAAACATCCCAGAACAAGACACTCTCATGATGACAGAGCCAGCTCCAAGCCCATTGTTATGTTTCTGAGGCCTGGGGAGTATTCCAAACAAGGAAGGATCCATTCAGGAAAACTCAAACTCAGAGCCATCAGTTTGCTCAAAACCGCCTCTTCTCAAGAATCTCCTCCCAGAGCTGTGAGCTATGCTCTGTTTTCTCAGCCAAGAATAAGTGAAAGAGGGGAGGGGGTACAGAAGGAGTAGCCCTTGTGGAAAAGACACTTGTTTGCAAATATAAATGAGACATCGTAGACTTGGATTTCATTATTAGGTGTGTCTGGTCAACAGCTCTCAATCCAATGCCTGCTTATAACACAAGTTGATGCTTAAAATGGTTAACTATTTAAAAGGAGGGAGGGAGAGACAAGATAGAGGGAGGGAGAGAATCCAATGATGCCTCTGGAGATTTCTTATCTATTCAAGGAGAAGTTTCAACAGTTGTTGATTGCATAGCTTAAATTCTTTATGTTCCAACAACCAAATATTTAGGTGACCAACCCTACAGAAATTAGCATGCATTTTAAATGAGAATCAAAAGTGAAGAGGCCCTCAAAAACATCCACCCACCACACAGCCAGGAGGGGTGAATTTCAGTAGCATAAGAGAGTCTGAGACACCGCACACCAGTAAATGGCTGAGGCAGTCACTGGAGGGGCTTTCCCAAGAGCTACTTTCATAAATGGTCAGATTCATAGAGGGGCTTTTTCTTGTATTTATTTGGGGAAAAAAAAAAACTTGCTTCATGTAAGACATTCTAGTGTGCTATCTAGAAACATGCCCAAGCCATTCCCCTGAGCCGCTTTCCCTCCCTCAGTTTTAGTTACATTTGGTCTGAAGCAAACAGGAAGAGAATTCTGTGTTTCTGTGGGGAGCACTTAGGATCACTTAAATCCAGTGTATGCTGGCTCTACACTGTGCTTTCAGTTATTTGTGATTTCCTTACGCACCTACCTGGCGTGAACTTTTTTCCTTTTTCCTACCAGGCTGTTAGAATTCCACCAATTGCTCTGACCTTGAAGGAACAGCCATTTACATATGGTCCACAAGGTTTCAACAACCGTGGAGTTCTACTGAAAGTCAAGATTGTGCAGTCCCCTGTCTGGGGCCCTTCCAGACCCATCATCCTTCAAGGACCCAGATGGCTGTCAGCCTTTATCTCTCTCTAACCAACAGGGGCGGAGGTGGGGTTGTCTGTTTGAGTATTCTCATCTACTTCCCGATTATATTCAATGAGTCATCCTTAGTCCAAATCTATGCCCTAAAATATCTGCCAGACATGTCATCCTTCACAAAGTGGCCTGGATGCAGACAGCGGCGAGTGTGAGGACAGGACATGTGAAAGGCCTGGGTGTGGGCTTTCCCATCCTCCCCGGAGGTCCACTGTGCCTCACTGTCTGCAGATTCGGGCTGAGCTCTGCACCACATTATTCATGGAAAGAAAAAGCGGCCGTTCCCCCTGACTGGCCCTTCCCTGCTCCAAATGTCTGAGACCAACAGCTCTAAGACTCTAATTGCCGCAGCCTATTAGAAATAATGAGACTAACATGGCAGAAGCCAAGGGTAAAAGCGACAACTTGCAACATGAAAGGTTAATATCAACATATACTGCTAGCAAGAGCAAAGGGCACAGCAACTAGAGGCTCATTACGACGGGCTAACCCACCGGGAACATGTCACTCCCCAAAGAGGCTCTCTCAGGATGTGACAGCAAAAGTTACAAAAGATAAGGACCAGCCTGTGGAAAGCCCTCAACTAATGAGAGCTGAAAATCGTTTGAAATATCCCGATGACCTCACAGATGGTGATGTTGATTACGATGGCTACAGGAGGCTCCTTTCTTGTCTGACAGCCCATTGAGAAGCCTTGCTGAAATGTAACTAACAGGCCGTGAAGGTGTCTCCATCTTTTCTGACAGGGTCCGTGCCTTGGGCAAAACAAACACAAAAGTTACGTTCCACCCCGCGTAGGTTGGAATTTTGCTTCCAGACACATTTTGAGGAAAGAGGTGGGGAGGGAGACATCAGTTACCCTTCCCCTATTGCAAAGGGTGTTTGTGAGAATTTGTGTGACTGATCGCATGACTGCGCTGGGGGTGAGCCAACAGCAAATTGAGGTCTTGAACACTTGACAGAGCAAACCCACAGCTCCGTGAGGGCAATTCTATAGAATTTCATTTGTAATTAGGTAAAGTTTCCCAAGCGTCTATACCTCAATCACGCAAGGCGGATATGTGGCACAAAGGAATGATTCCCACCACAGCAGAATACATCTATAAACAATGGGGAAATGTCAAATGCTTTCCAAGAAGGAGCTGTTCATGGAGGAAAACTGACTGCTCTCTTAACCATCAGTATCTTTGGCTCTGCAAAGAAAAAAAATGTCATCATAGATAATCCCACGTAAATTCACAGGAGCCATAAGGATGCAAGCGCATTTCATTCTGCAATCTTAATGCCTACCCATTGTCACGGCTGTGACAATGTTTTCTCACAGCCAGATCTGCTCCGATTCACAGGTGAGCTGTCCCTGAAATTCCCATGTGGTCCACAGCTAGTGCTATGATTTTAGGAGATTATAGAATATTTAGAAGGTCGAGCCTAACAGGAAGATGCAGGCCACTAGGGGTGAAGTATTGAGGGCTATGGCCTGGCTGCCCGTCTGAACTCTAGTCTAGTCTAAACCTCTGCTTCCTGATCTACCAGGATGTGAATAGGCTGCTACAAACATGGAGACACCTACCACTCTTCCCTCCCACATCCACAAACATTGTGCCTTCACTATTGTAACAGACTGTCTCACCTCAGACTGTGAGCCAGAATGAATTCTTCCTTCCTTCCTTGAACTGCTTTCTATCGGAGCAAGAACAACAGCGATATAAAGGCTAAGAAAATGGCATATGTTATAAGACAAAATGTTCAATATTAGTTTAGTATTAGTCACTTAAGTTGTGAATATTTTTGTAGAAACAAATGAAAATGTCTAACAAGCAATAATGAGCACAAACCCAGTACTAGCTGCAATGATGGGCTAAGGTTGGACATAATTATATGAATGAGGGATACAATAGAAAGACTAAATTAAAAATTACAGATTAAATTCACAAATTGAGAAGGACCCAACAAAGAGTTTTGTGAGCCAGAATTATAATACAAATCTACTATACACCAAAACTTATTATTTTTTCATTCTTTGGAACAGACTCCAACAAAGTTTATGTGGCCACTGAGTTATGTTATTTCCTTTGTTTAGGCCAACATTAGACTTTATACATCTTTATTGATCAGACAATCAAATCCAAACTTTTGCTCTTTAAGGGGTACTAACTAAAAAGAAAAAAAAAAAAAGACAGGGCTGGGGGAAACTCTTACTGCACTTGAAGATCTGAGATCAGATCCTGAGCAGCCATGGAAACTATTCAACTGAAGACATGCCATGTGTGCCTATATACCCAGTGCTGGGATCAGGGGGTGGGGGATGGTACAGGGATTGGCAATCCTGTGTTCTCTGTCAGCTAGCCTAACCCAAACAGTGAGGTCCAGGGACAAAGACACTCTTCATTATCGCTGGACTCTACCAGTGTGTGTATACAGGCAGGTGTACCTGACACACATGCATCCAGCACACACACAAATGGCAAAAATATGAACAGTGTATTTGTCTGATTTAAGACTTGCACAAGAGAAGCCCTGGGACTCAGTGTGATGTGGGCTTCACTGACGAAGGGATATGTATGGTCAACAAACGCATGAGAAGTGTTCAGCATCGTTAGTCTGCAGCTGTCCTGTCTGTATACAAGGGAAAACCACGGTGGGGTTCAGTAAACTTGTTAAATCAGCTAAGATGAGAAAGACTGACGGAACCAAGTGTTTGCCCGTAGGAAGAGGATCTAGAATTTTTACAAACCAATAAGGAGAATATAAAATGGTAAATCCACCACCAAAACACCTTCAGCAGTTTCTTTAAAAGATGAATATCCACATGTAACCCAGGCATTTCACTCCTTAGTACATAAAGAGTTTTGCACAAATGCTATTAGCAATTTTGCTTGTAATACCCAATAATTGTAAGCAATCCAGTGTCCATCAACAGAGGAATGGATGAGTAGTTGTAATATATTGTGATAATAAAATACTGTTTATCAATTAACTTAAAGTGATAAACTATGTATTTGTTACACATACATAGAGAGAGAGGGAGGAGAAAGCACATGCTTAAATCTTAAAGACATTGTGCTGATTTACAGACAAAATTGAACAATACAGAATTCAGCAATTCTATTCATAAACACGAACCTAAAAGAAGCTGTTAAATCCACTAGAAAACACTTATGTAAGAATATTCAAAGCAGTGTTACATACTGCAGCCCCAAACTAGAAACCACCCATCAACATCGAAGGATTTCACGAATTGAGGGATATTCCCTAAAGGAACATTATATAGTAAAAAGAACAAATCAGCTATGAACAGTGCAATGCACTGGGATGTTATAAAAATGTATTAAATAAAAAGACAGTCAAAAGGGCACATAAGTGTGACTCCATTTACCTGAAGTTCAAAACAGGAAAAACTATCATACAGTACTAAGTATCATGACAGTGGGTCTGTAGACGGCTTGGTGGCTAACAGGACTTACTGCTCTTCCAGAGAACCTGAGTTCAGTTTTCAGCACCCACATCACGCAGATCAACCAACTCTACCTCCAGCTCCAGAGGACATGATACCTCTGGCCTCTCAGGAACTGTACTCACATGCACATGCCCACATGAGGACATACACCTACACACAAATAAAAATAATACAAAGAAATCTAAAGAAAATCATGGTGGTGACTACCTTTGAGGCAGGGAGAGACAGGGTGTCTGGGGTGCAAAAGTTCTGGTTCTTGATCCTAGAACTTGGAAACAATCATTGACAAAAGATTGTTTCCAAGCAGGTGCAGTGGTGGTGCATGCCTTTAATTCCAACACTTGGGAAGCAGAGGCAGGCAGATCTCTGTGAGTTCGAGGCCAACCTGGTCACAGAGTGAGTTCCAGGACAGCCAGGGATGCACAGAGAAATTGTGTCTTGAGAAACAAAAAAGGAAGGAAGGAAGGAAGGAAGGAAGGAAGGAAGGAAGGAAGGAAGGAAGGAAGGAAGGAAGGAAGGAAGGAAGGAAGGAAGATTCTTTCTGGAAAATTCCTTTAACTGTATACTTTTATGAACATTTTCTGCATTCGTTTTTTATTTCACACACATACAGAGTGCATCAGAGATCAAATCTCATCTGCTCAGACATTTATCTTTGCATGTGTTACTTCAGATTTCTAATTATTCTGAACTGTCCTATCAAGTGTTATAGACCTGGTTGCCCAAGTGTGCTATTTAAACAAAAACAAAAAAACAAAAAACAAAAAACAAACAAAAAAAACCAAACAAACTAGTGCTTGCTCTTCCTTCATAGCTGCATTTTCCAGTTACCTAAGTTTTAGCTGTGCTGTGTCCCCTCCTCTGTCCCCCTCTTAGTCCCCAGGAGCCAGCATTTCCTCCCCTCCTGCCGTATCAACCTTTCCAGTCTCAACAAGAGAACATGAGAACAGGTGGCGTCTGTCTTTAGTGACTGGCTTATCTTGTTTCGAGCGATGCCCCCCAGTTCCTTCTGTGGTGCTAGAAATAGCAGGAGTCTTGTTCTTTTTGTGTTTGAATAATATCCTACCATGTATATGTACATTTTCTTCATCTACTCATCTTTGTTTGATTCTGTCATAGCTGTTGTGAATACTGCAGCAATAAATATGGGAATAGAGATGTCTCTTATACAAATTCTGTTGTGCAATCATTTTAAGAGCATACCCCTATAAATGCAAGCTTTAGAATTAGAAGAAAGTGTACTTCTATTTAAATTAAAGACAATGTTTTTGTGGAAATGCGGGATGTTCAGGAAAAAAAATAGGAATAGTGAATACATTGGGATGTTTTTAGATAAATATATGTGTGTCGATCATTACAACTGTCATAGATTGTAATAACAGGAGAGCTAAAGAATTTCAAGGAAAGTCACCTATGAGTGTTGGCACAGGAAAATAAACCGGTAGTAAACAACTAAGAAATGAGCACATAAAACCTAGGGCACTAGGAAGCTAGAGAAGCAAGTAGCTAATCAGTAATGGGGATGGGGCTCACAGAGAGAGGTCTTGGGTTCAAATCCTCCATCATCTTCTCTACAAAATGAGGCTACTAGTTGACCTCCCTCATGAGGCTAATTCATTTGACCAGTAGCTAGCACATAGCAGAGAGCTCTGAAAACGTGAGAAAGGGCTGCCAGGTTCACGGCTAAGAGCCACAGTTCCCAGTAAGGTGAGAAGGAGAAGCAGAAACAGCATATTGGTGATAAACTGCCATGAAAGAGTCCCCAGAGCACTCACATAGGGGCTGCTCATAGGAAACAGAGTGTGGTCAGCTTTGCTTTCCAAATGCACACTGTGGAAGCTACATGTTGACTGGGATTCATCAATCAGGACCTCCGGGCGTTTCATCCAAGAACAGCACTGTTCATGTGTATCTAAAGAATTTAAATGCAGACGCACACTTATAGAAACAATCCTGTTTCTCACGTTGGACCATTTCTCTAATAAAATATATCCAAGGACGTAGAAGGAGGCAAGGGAGAAGGAGGAGGAGAAACAGGAGGGTGGAGGGAGAAGGCTAGGCAGTTGGTCAGTGAGCCAACTCTGCAGCTCGACCTCATGTTTCTCTGGCGATGATGCCACTAGGTGAAACGCTGTGTCGAAATGAATCCTGCCCCACCCACACAAAACACAGCTTTCCCCTTAAAGGAAGAAATAGAAGTGACCTTATGCCAAATAGAAATTACCTTGGCTCAGGAACACGAATTCAGTTGTCTCAAAGAACATGTTCCGGGTAGAAATGGTTTCATGAAGACGTTATAGTCTCAGATCAGAAGGAATTCGCAGACCATGGCAGAGATGGGAACACTGGGAAGGCAGTTCCAGCAAGTGGGGAAACCCCACATGCTGTCTGTGGACATCCATAGCGTTGGAACTGGTAGAAAGGCATAGTCTACTAGGTTGGTTATTCCAAAAGGCTTTACCTGAGAGTCAAAAGGCTGTCAGGGGACTCCAGAAAACCAAGAGAATTTTGACTCTGGATTTGAAACATTCCAAATGTCTACAATCATAAAGTTCTAGTCAGTCAATAAGCCATACAGAGTCTTTTTTAAAGTTCTAGTCAGTCAATAAGCCATACAGAGTCTTTTTTAGGTTTTTACTATATTAAAATTTGTATTTATTGCTGGGCAAGTATGTGCCACAGTGGTATGTGGAGGTCAAACTAAAATGTGAAGTAGTCAGGCGTCGCCTGCAACAGTGGGGGTCTTCAGGCTTGGTGGCAAGCACCCATACCCCGTGACCATCTCACTCTCCCCTTGTAGTCTTTCAGTAGATGCGGCGTCTCTCCGAGACCTCTAATCCGCCACTCTTGCCCAATCTTCTTAACATTCCCCAGGAGTACCTCAGCCTTTTGTGTTACTTCCTTCGAAGATGCGCCTTCTTCTGAACCCAACTTACTGAGATTTTTGGTGCCTCCGTGAGCAACCATATGTCTTTCTCTCCAGCATGAATATATGTTATTGAGATGTATTAGATTCGTTGGCACTCTGACATCATCTCAGGAAGATTTTGTTTTAATTTTGAGAAAAGGGGAGGAAGGATATAAGAAAGTGGAATGAGCATTTTTATCCTTTGTAGTAACATGTGGTTCCCAAGAGGTCCCCCAGTCTTAGGCAACACATGTATTTTCAGAAATCTTGCTGTGGGCTGGGCTTGCGGCTCAGGGGAGTACTGCCCAGCATGCATGAAGTCCTGGGTTAGACTCCCAGCATTGCATAAGTCAGGCATGATGGTACATATCAGCTCTCAGGAGGCGAAGGCAGGGGGACCAGAAACCATGAGGTCAGCCTCAGCAACGCTGTGAGTTCCCAGCCCTCTGGAGCTATGTGAGGCCCACCGCAAACAAATGAATGAGATCTTGCTGTGGTCAGCATTGGAGTAGGTGTGGGTAAGCCTAGTGTTCTGTGCAGAGCAAGTCCTTAGGAATTTACCTGAAGTCATGAGCAGAGCACAGGGGAGAGATATAGACTCTAAAATAAATAAATTGTGAATAGATTGATATATTGAACGTCACATAAAATTCCAAAATTCTTGTAGTGAATATCAGAGCAATATATCACAGAATTCATTAAAATAATATCATTTGGCCTAAAAATATTTAGGCCAAATTCACTCCTTGGAGATGTTTAGAGGTCCAGTGTTTTCAGCATTATTTCTAAAAGCAAAGAAAACGGAGAAATTATAAACAACAGGAAGATGCTTTTTAAAAAGTAGTTACTAGTATTACGTATTAGTGGCTAGATAAATGGTAATTCTGAAATCTATGAACACAAGGAATGTTTTATAGTTTAAAATACACTAAGTAGGATAAGCAGAATATTAAGTGTCACACGTTGATTTCTGCCCTATAAAATATTATATGCACATTGACAAGAAATCAAAATAAACATGCAAAAGCAAAGGTTATGTTGGGGTAAGATTACAAGCCTTTTCTCAAAAGTGTTCCAAGACAGCTTCTTGAAACATAGAAGACATGTGCCTTCCTTATGTCTACTGTTTGGCAGAAGTGAAAGCCTTGGACATTTTATACAAGAAAACCTAAGAAGAGAGAGAGAGAGAGAGAGAGAGAGAGAGAGAGAGAGAGAAAAGTCATGGCACTTTATGCCTTTAGTCTCAGTACTTGGGAGTTGGGCAGGTCTCCGTGTACTCCAGGCCAGCCGGAGCTAGATAGTGTGACCATGTCTCAAAAAAATAAGACACCCCCCCCCAAATTCTCCTCTCAAGCATAAGCAACAGGGAAAAGGAAAGCTATAAAGATAAAAGTCTTTGAGACCCACTTAGAGAAATGGTTTCGGATCTCAAGCTGTGGGTTTCAAGCCTTGCCAGGCTGGGGTTGAACAGCTTTTTCACAGGGATCCCATATCAGATGTTCTGTACGTCATCACATATGTACGTTACAATTCACAACAGCGGCAAAATAGCAGTTATAAAATGGCAACGAAAATAATTTTATGGTTGTGGGTCCCCACGACATGAAGCACTGTATTGAAGGGTTGCAGCAGTAGGAAGGCTGAGGACCACTGACTTGACAGAGGCCTTTAATTCCAGCCAACAGCACAGAGAAAGTAGGAGCCACTCTCGCTCACCCAGGCAAGGGTCAAATAAGGCCCCCAGCCTTCTCAGGCCGGAGGGAGGGGGTGTCAAGGCTCCTCAGACCCCTGCCAGGGTGCTATAAGAGAAAACCAGAGTACCAACCCTCGCCAAGCCCCAGGGGTCCACCTGCCTCCTCCTCCTCCGCCTCCCCAGCACCGGAATTACCGGGCCACCAGTCTTGACTTTTTCCAGGACTTGTAGGAATAGAACTCAGGCAGTACTCAGATAGAACTCAGCAAGCTCATTCCATACTGAGCTGTCTCCTCAGCCCTCCTGTATCACTTTGCAGCGATTCTATTTTATGCAAGAAAAATAATCTTGCCTCTGCCAGAACTTCTGATGCCCCATCCTGGTGATACGAGGGGAATCAGTGCCTTTGGACTCCAGCTGACGTAGAGGGGTCCTCAAGGCCCAGCAGGCTCAGGATGATTGGTTAGGAGTTGCCCAGCACAGCTGTGCACGCAGCCTGGATGCCTGTCACTGAAGTACCTCCCCGGATGAAGTCACAGCTGGAATCCAGTGCTGTTTTCTTAACCCTAACAAGATCTGTCATTAAATGTGACTGGAGTTAGACCCTACCTCTTTTCCTCCCAGCCTCACTAATGAGGATCAAAGGTCATGTCAGCCTTCAATGCAGGCTCCTGGGGTTCTGGCTTTTGTTCTCTGGGCCTCATAGGGAGGATGGACAAACAGCTTCTTGGCCCTTGGAGAACACACAAGCAACAGCAAACCATGTTTAACAAACAGCCCGTTCAAGAGCAGTCAACTACAATCACTGCAAGAGATGTTCAGCTTTGTGTCCACATAGACAATCAAGGAGAATGAGAAATGGAGTCTCTTAACTCCCTGAGTGGCACGGACTGCATTCTTTGCTTAAAAAACAAAACAAAACAAAACAAAACAAAAAAAAAAACAACAAAAAAACACTTTCAAACAAAGCTAGGTGTCATTGAGAAACACCTTTCCATCCCCAAACAGGCCTGGATGTGGAATGTACATTGTTGAGGACCAGCGCATCTTTTACAATATGGTAGCAATATTTCTCACTTTCTCCTTAGCCATTAGTGATGTGAATAGATATATATATAGGTCCATTCCATAGCCAAACATCAGCACCAAAACAGCAAGACCTTGGCAGGCCAAGTTAGCACACCTTTTTATGGGATGTGCACATTTTTCTGAAGAAATATCCAGCAGGTCAGGCAAAGTGTCATGTCCGTTGTCCTTGCAGTCAGAAAACCACGGTCTGCAGATAGTGAATTTGGGCAGGGAACCCCTCCTTTCAAACAAAATGTATGCATGACTCAGTGTTGATTTAAACCTTGAAGCACTTTGCCTTCAAATAGGAAGCCAGAGCGTGGCTCAGTCGGCAACTCTGTCTGCCCATATCCATCCCGGCACCGCCGTCTCCACCTGAGGAGGCTCCACAGCCACACATCTGTCGGGTGTGTCCAGAAGACCTGGGTGCCTGGTGGACCCCTCCAAACAACCAACATCAGCTTCATCAACTAGCAAATATGACTCCCTCGTCACACGTGACCAAAGACACTACAGTGAGAAGAATGTGGCAGAGAACAGTACTTTGCAGCATCAACAGCGCATTATAACCCACCCCCACTGTGTGGGGGCTGGCCATCGTAATGGTGGCCTTTTCACAAACTAACAACTAACTAACTAACTATACACGTAATTCACCGTTGAAAGTTCGCAACCAATGCTGGAGAATTTTCACACAGCTGTACAGCCACCGCCATGGCTGATTATTAGAATGCATCAACCTTAAAACACAGGCCACACTCATTCACAGTCTCTTTTGCTCCCCACCTCACACGCAGCTGCTCACTTTATCTTTGCACAGATTTGCATTTCCTAGGGAATTTGTATTAAAGGAAATACATCGCGTACGAGCCTTCCTGGCATGTGTATTTCAATAAGCATAGCATTTTAATAATGAGCATTATGATAATAATTATATAATACTAATTAATAAGAATAATAAACATTCTTCTTTTGCAGCATGACATCCTGTCTTGTGAACGCACCTCTACTCTATTTTGTTTCTGCAGCTAATGGGTATTCTGCTGCAATAAACATTCATATACAAAGTCTGGGGGTTTCTTAAATGAGGGGTACATCTTGGACTGAGAAAGTCCATGTTATTTTTTCAGATAGTTTCCTATGATATTCCAACATGGTTAAAACCTGCTGGCTTCTGTGTCTGCCACTGAGGAACTATCAACCTCATTTCTTCTAAAGCAATGATTCTCAGCCTTCCTAACACCGTGACCCTTTAGTACAGTTCTTCATGTGACTCCCAACCATAAGATTAATTTGCTGCTACTTCATAGCTATAATTTTACTACTGTTATGGATTGTGATGTAAATATCTAATATGCAACCTCAAAGGGCTTCAAGCCACAGGTTGAGAACCACTGTTAAAGAATAGCAATGTTATGCCGCCCCTCAAAACACAGCAGTGAAGAAACATGAGTCTACATTTGAAGTAGAACTATTCAGATGGGTCATTATAGCCACAGGCTACAAAAATCAAACTTTCTTTCAAAAAAGAAAAATACAGCACCTTGCCATGCATGCTGTATTTCCCAAAGAGTCTATTCTAATCTGCAGCTGTTTGAAAACTCTCAAAACTCTGTACTTCCAAGGCACGCAAACGGAAAGCTAAAGTTGCTGAGTTTATTCTTATTTCTCAGATTCATTTCTACCTCCCACCCCAGCTATCAACATCCGTGCCGTTGCCCAAACAGCCAGACACAGTTCCGAGAGACTTCTTAGGCCACATAGGGAATGTGGATTCTATCACTCCAAAGAGGTCTGGGCCATTTCTAGGTCTGTGTTTTGCTTTGTTATGTTTAAAGCAGAGGTTATTAAACACGAATGCTGCATAGGGTCCCTAAATGTCCTGCATTTGCCAAAGGAACAGCCAGATATGGGAGAAACAGGCATGAGAGCTTTTCCCAAAGCTAAAACCTAATATGTGGGGGAGAAAATTGCAGCTATGTGGGACCAGAACAGCATCCCCCAATACTAATCCTGCCAGCATTCCCCCCACACAGGAAGATACCCCTTTTTCAGGAAACCTAACTGTAAAGACCTCAAACCTCCCCAGAAGATCCCTGGACAGCAGGGCTGTCTTGTCACTTTGCCTATTTTGCTTTTGTAGCAAAGGTTAGTCTTATACCATTCAAAACCTTGCTCAAAGCCCCCATTTTTAAAGAGCTGTCCCCTTTCACCTTCCACCCACTCTCCTCACTGACATAGGAACCTCTTTGCAGTTATCTATCAATGACATTACTATTTCCCTTGTAAGTGCAAAGTTGCAAACATCAAATTTGTCCCCACCCCCACCCTGGGAAGCAAATGTGTGACACAGGCCACCCTCCTCCCTCCCATTCCAGCTGTCCCTCTCTTCATCTTGCTTTGCTTTTTCTACCCACATTTGCTCGAACTGATTTAGTTTTACATCATATTTTAGGTTCCTTTTGGGGCAGAGTGTCAATTGATTCTGTTTTTCTATCAAATATAAGTTTGTTAGCACATGTTCTCTGTGAATATATAAACTCTCTACCTTAACCTGCCCTTCCTATGGAGGATAAAAACCTCAGAAGCAAGCTATCTTACTTCATGCTAGATCTGAAGTTAGCACTTCTTATTTTTTATCTTTTAGTGATAGCAAACATGAAAGACCCTTTCTTTGTTGTGTGTGCGATTCAAAATCATCTCTCTAGGTGACACATTAAGAGCCTTATAACCAGAAAGATTAAATGGAGACTGTATGCCATCCACATAATAAGGAAGAGTCAAGACTTGGGCTCAGGCCAAACCCTGAGACTGTGTAGAATGTAGAGTGTATAGTGTATAACACCACACAATTTGCTGTGTTCTGAGATTGTTGAAGTATAACCAGAAAACAGTGGTCCAGGGCTGAATAAAATTCTGGAGGCAAAACTAGTAAAAACTGAGCTTTCAACATTGCTACAAATAGTTTTCACAAGACGCTAAGAAGATTCTAAATGGGCCTATTTGAGAAAGACGAGACAGACTTCTTAAGTAATAAAAACACTCAGAGTTTGGGGATAAACATAACTCTAGAAGAGTTTCCATGAGTTTATTTACAAGTTTGGGTACATGGGAGAGACTGAATGGATGGGCACACAGTGTGATTGTACAGGTCCAAGGCAGACTGATCCAGCTGGAAAATCACCATCATCATTCTGGCCCAACCCCTGGGGTGTCAACAAGGATAGTCCTGTGATTATCTCCAACTTCAAGTGTTCTGAAAAAAAAAAAATGGGATAGACACTTTCGGACTTCTGAAGCTAGAATCGTGGTCTTTGTTCACTGAGAATCTTCACACGTGATCTCTCCATAAAACAGCTTCTCCGAAGGTTTTCATGCAGAAAACATCCACCATTTGAAGTAGCGGTGTAACTGAATATGTCTGATCCCTAGACTGCTCCTGCAACATAAGAATATTTCACAAATGATCCTTCTCTTCCCACAATGTCTGCATTCAATTCCAATGCAAAGCCACACAGAGCAACTGAGGAGTTTGGCCAATGATTCTCAAATTTACACAAAGAAAAAAGACTTCAAAATAACGTACTCTTTTAAAAAGGGGGGAAAATCAAGGTATACTATAAAACTGAAATAATAGAAGTGGCTGCTGAATGGGCAGAGACAGGCAAGTGCTCAGCAGGCAAACTAAAGAACTAGAAACAGAGAACAAGGCAGGGGCGTGGCAGAAAACCACTGCAGGTAACTAACTGAGAAAGCAAGAAGTCTCCAACAGTTGTCTGTATATTGGTAACTCTACAGACAAAACCTGTGATAAAACTAAGCTCTGCCTCATACCACACAAGAAATTAATATATTTCCCCTTAACCTAGCACTTAGACATAAGCAGAAAAATGATAGCACTATTTAAGATTAGCTAGAAGAACCTCAAGATGGTAAAAGTTTCTTAAAGAGATACAAATGCGAACTATAGGAGGGCCATTTTTACTGGGAAAGTCATAAAACCAGCATGGCAGTTTGACAAAGCTCCAGCAAAGCTGAGCCTAGTGATGTAACTGCTGTGGTACAGTTTCCCTCCTTTTGGCCTTGATCTTTAGTGTCACATGCTTGAGGGAGCTTTTATTATTTGTAAAACTTAGGGATATTGGATTGATGGAAATTTTCTTATGAATCATTTATGCCTTCTCCTAGGAGTACTGCTCCTAAGCTTCCCCAGGGATGTCCTGACTGCACTACCCCTCCTGCTTTTAGAGAGATATCCTTATCTGAACCTACTTGAAGGTCTTCCTTTTGCCCTGGAGGTTGCGACTCAAGTGATTATGCCAGAGACCTCCTTATGAGACTGTAACTCAAAAAATACTCTCTGCACATCTGCCCCTGCTCTTACTCAGGAACAAGATAATCAGAACAAAGTAAATTTAAAAGGTAAACAATATTTGGTAGGCTATAGAAGTTGGCAACAGATCAAATTAAAAGTTTCTTCATAATACTGATGGATAAAGAATGATGTGGATAAATGGGAAAGAATAAAATATTAAGACTCCCTTTCTGGCAAAGAGGATGGACATCAGAAGACGGAGAAAACAGGGAACAGGACAGGAATCTACCACAGAAGACCTCTGAAAGACTCTACCCTGCAGGGTATCAGGGCAGATGCAAAGACTTATAGCCAGACATTGGGCAGAGTGCAAAGTATTATAGCAGAAATTAAATAATAACTGTAGCATCTTTGGTCTGAAAATTTTTCCTGGGTCTAATGACAATTATCACTATGACTATTAAAAGTTGATAATACATTGCTTGGGACATGACAATCTGCCCAGCGTGGCTTGGAGATTCTCTTTCTGTCTAGTGCCCCTAAAACTGTAAGAACTACCAGCTTGAGAACAGGCTGTCACGCTTTGGCAAAACATGCCCTTGAAACTACAAGACTGTTAAAAGTTGGGTTATGGGGTTAATTTGGAAAAAAAATGACTATAAAAGGTGACTCTGTTCTGTTGTGACTTACCAGCGATGACTAGATATATGACCAAGCAGAAGTTAAAACAATGTCATGTCAATGACAAACATGACATGAACTATGTTTTGGAACAACGTACCTCTATCCCTGCCTGCTAAGTTCTGTATAAAAAAGCGTCCAGATTTCCAGTCAGTCAGGATGTAAAACTCCTCCAGATCCCCATGCCTGATTCATCCCACCCTTCTTCAGGCCCTGATTTCACCCAGGGCCATATCTGGCAGAATGGCTCTGCTCAAATCGAGAATGTTGTTTGCTTTTAAAGAGGTTTTTTTTTTTCTGTTTTGTGTGTAGAAGTGTTTGCTGCATGTATATATGTGCACCACTAGTATAACAGGTGCATGTAGTAGACAGAAGTCGGCAGCTGATCTCCCAAAACTGGAGTTACAGTCGGTTATGAGCAGCTGGGTGGGTGCTGGGAACCAAACCTGGGTTCTCTGTAAGTGCAGCAAGTGCTTTCAGCAACTGAGCCATCTCTCCAGCCCTGAATTTTTTTTTTTGTTTAACAATAGACTCCATGAAAAAAAATATTATCTAAACTACCAACCAGGAGAAGATATTTGCAATAAATATAAAACCTATAACTTATCTATAGAAGGTTACTCTTTGAAAAAAAATCTCTTCTAAGTCCAACAAATAGGTTATTCAAAAAATGTGGGGAGGGGACAAAGCCACAGGAGATTCATAGAGCAGAAACCATGAATTGTTGTACATACACAAATAATATTCAGGCTCATTAGCAATTGGATATTAATTAAGAGGCCAGTGAATGCCATTTTCGCCCACTGGATTGACAAAAATTAAGAAGTATGACAGCATCAAGGGTTTGGCATGTTTGGGAGTCAACTGGAATTCACAGATGCTGTTAGTAGGAGTTTAAAGCAATACAAGCAGAAGTGGATATTCACACATTTGTTTTCTAACAATCCTACCCTAGAGACGCTCTTTTGTATTTGCACAAGATTTATATAGTTCTATATTGTGAGAAGAAGCTCTTGCTAAGTTACTTTAAGTTTAGAATGCTGTCAGCTGGAAGGTGACTACAGGAGAAGCCATCGGCTAAGGTGATCCTGTTGATGGAACAGTGGAGGGAATTAATCCCAGTTGCCCATGATTCTTCTTGGACTTACAGACTCTCCAACACAGATTAGGAAGGGAGTGCGGGCAACAACCCGGCCATCCTTACCCTTCACTAATTAAGGGACTAAGTAAATGAAGGCTGGGACGTCCAGCAATTTTCTGGGAGAGCCAAATGCCAAACCCAGATCATCCAACATTGTTTCCTGATACCAAGCCCCCAGGCTGTGCCTTTTGCCCTAGTACATAATAAAACAAAGTTTCCATTCTTCTTTATCTTTGTGTCTCCAGGACCTGGCACGGGACAACAGACTGCAGACCTCCTGAGTGTCTGCCTACTGAATATGATGGCATTCTGGTTGGCTTGATCAGAAGATTTCTCCACAATGCTTTAAAAAAACAAACAAACAGTATTTCAGTTTCCTGGCTCAGTGTCCACAAACCAAACAAAGCTTCCTGGAGGCTGAGCAGAAACCACAAGCAGAAGCGTCAATAGGGGGCACTGCCAGAAGTCACGTGTGTGGGCATTCAGGAGGAGGGATCTGTGAGAAGAAAGAGGAAAGAGCCCTGAGCGCTGAGGCTCCACCGGACAGCTGGTCCCAGCAGGCCAGCCTGGCGTTACTGACTTCTTCAGCTAAAGGTGCGGATGCAGGGGAAAGGGGGCCAGGCCCGGCGAGTGTGTCTTGGTTGCCTCCCAGCAGAGGAGCGCTCAGAATCTGTGGCTCAGCTGGGGAATGGGCATCGTGTCTCTTCCGCTGTGTCTGTGTAACAGGCCTGCCGGGCTCTCACTGTAAGGACCTTGAGTTTCCGGCAACATCTGACTCTAACGGCCAGACCGCTCTTAGAGCTTGTCACTCTTCGCCTTGAGGACATCAGAGGCTACCTCCCATAGCAAATCCTTCCTGGAAGAGGTTCTGAATGCTTAAGCATGGAGTTGTCCTCCCCCAGGGGTGGACATTTATTATCGTTATGAACAGGTGTGTGAGCATGCACATGCGCGTGAACGTGCACCTGAGTGAGTTTCTGCACACCGTATGTGTGCAGATGCCTGTAAAGGCCAAACAGCATCCCCAGAAACTGGATTTGCACATGCTTGTGAGCCGCCCGCTGTGGGTGCTGGGAACCAAAGCCAGGTCGGCTGCGAAGGCACCAAGCGCTCTTAACTGCTAAGCCGCTCTTGACATGCTAAGCTCTGTGCCTTCTTTTAAATAGTCTCAGTTCTTAATTCACCAAATGCTGCACTCTTCTCAATGGCTATGTTCCCAGGTGTGTCGCTCTGTTTTGCGTCAAGGGTGGCAACAAGCTATCGAGGAGAGAGAATGAGTGGGCTGCTTGCTGGCTGGGAGCTCGCTTGACCGTTGATGGCGTTCATCACGACCACCATCCTTCACAGGAAACAGATCCTCCTGCTCTATGGAGATGCACCACTCCTCTGCAGGTCGGGTGAAGAATGGGAAGCTTGCTCCTGCTGCTTTATGCAGGTTCTGCACGGGGGGTCCTTGGGTAGAGAGAGCACAGCTCACCAGAGCGGAAGCTTCAGCGTGGTTCCCTCCAGCCCTGAAAGGCGAAGACAGGCACGCCCTTCATCATTGCTTCCTCTGCTGTTCTTTAGTGTGTAAGGTCACATATATAGGCTGTGCGTATGCTTGTGGGGAGTTTGTGTGTTGATTTGTTTGTTAAACCGAGTTTTTAATTCACAGCCCAGTTCAGCTACAGGCTCAGGGCCTTGTTTCCCATGTTGCTGACCCTGACAAACAAAGAACATGTGTGTGCATGAGTCAGGTGTGCTTTGCTGGACCCGGCAGCATGAGTGGCCAGGAGGAGTCTCTACATGTTGAGAAGCTGATTGGGAAGCTCATCTGCGGGCTTCAGAGGCAGCTCATTGATCAAGGGCGCCAGTTGCTCTTGCAGGGGACCCGGGCTCAGTTCCCAGCACCCACAGAATGGCTCACAACCATCTGTAGCTATACCAGCTTCAGGAGATCCAGTGCCCTCTTCTGATTTCATGGGCACCAGAAACATACACGGCATGCATACATAGATGCAGGAAAAACACCTAAACACATAAAATAAAAGATAAATTTTACCAGAAAAGAAGCTCATTCTGTGCTCCAACATGCTCATGACTATGAGTGACTCCTTCTGTAGTCATCTTTTAAATAATACAGAACAGGGCTGGGGATCCAGCTCAGGGCTAGGGTGGTTGCCTTGCAGGCTCAGCAGGCACTCGTGAGGTCCTAGGTTCAGTCCCCAATAGTGTGTGTGTGTGTGTGTGTGATTGTACATACATGTGTGTGTACCAGCTGGCTCCTCCTTAATTGTATTGATTTTTTTTCATTCATAGTTCTTTAAGAAAATTCTCCTTGTGGACCACAAAAACATAAAAGGCTTTTCAATAATTTGTTTTTCCAAAAATACCAGACGTGTAAGCAGAAAGTGGAAAGGGCCTTCCAAACAGTCATGAATTCCAAAGAGCTACACTCTATCAGTCCTGTGGAGACCCCCTAGGACAAGCAGCCTGCCCCGTGGGGCCTCATCCTACCTACAATAGGACCAATAGCGTTCATCAGGTAAGATATGATGAAGCACAAGTGGCTGCTGAGGGTCAAAGCTTGAAGTATCCCTTTTCACTAAGACTAACAGAAAATGAGCCATATATAATACATAGCATGCCATATATAATAACGTGTGTGATACGCAATATAGTATTAGTCAGGACTCTTCAGAGCTACAGAACTTAAAGAATATATATATATATACACACACACACACACACACACACACATATATGGAAATTGTTGGAATGACTTACAGGCTGCAGTCCAACTAGTCCAACAATGGCCAGCTGTGAAAATAAAGTCCAAGAATCTAACTGTTACTCAGTCCCTTGAGGGTAAGTGTCTCAGCTGGTCTTTTGTATAAGTTGGAATCCTGAGGGAGGGGCTGTGCTGACAAAGTGAGGGCAAGCAGGCAAAGAATACATGAATGCTACCTTTTCCCATTGTCCTGATATAGGCTTCCAGCAGGTGTGGGCCAGATTAAAGGTGTGTCCCAAGATCTGGATTAAAGGCTTGTGTCTTCTAGCCTCAAGATCCAGATAACAGGTTTGCCCTCTATTTCTGGATTGTAGTTCATTCCAGATATAGTCAAGCTGACAACAGAGAATAGCCATCACAAATATGTCATATTATATGTAATATTCTATATATAATATATAGTATGTATCCAAATATGTATGTTATGTATATATGTCATATATAATATAACCGGATATCATGTAACTATATATGGTATATTATTTCACATAATATAAATGCATGTTATATATTGTATAATTACATGTAATATGATGTATACTGTTTACTGTTCAATATATTTGATAAATGATATGTAATGTATAGAGTGTAATAAGTAATGTGTAATACATAATATGTAATATATAACATATACCTTCAAACTAGCAATGATATCGTTTGTGCTTAGTAGCAGACAGACTGTGGATATATTTTTATAAGACCAGAAAGTGCAAGCAATGACAAAATAATAAGACTAATAATAATATTCCATGCTCATTGAGTGCTTTCCCACATGATAGGCCTTGTGCTAAGTCCACCATATGAACTGTTGCATTTAAATTTAAGCAGGTAATGTCATTTTCTAGCTTTTTAACCAAAGAAACTTCCTAATGCTAAATTAGCACATTTTATAACTTGGCCACATTCATTTATCTTCCAAATGGGGCACTCAAAATACCATAAATCTTGATAGTTGCCCTATGGAATGTCTAAACTATGCTGGAAAATGAAGCATAAATGTAGTCTCCCGCAACTACCAATAGTAACCGCCTGCACAAGGGGCTGGGAATTAAAAGAGACAGAGAACACGAAGAAGTGACGCCAAGACAGTGCTCTGATCAAGGCGCCATTTTTATTACAAAGTAAACCACTTATATAGGTTTCCAAGTAAACGTATCCAAGCAAAACAGGAAAATTAACCAAGCAAAACAGGAGGTTTAACAGAGCAAAACAGGTGTCTGTTGAAAACAGCCAGAATAGTGAGCCAGCATGACTTGCACCCAGGTGACCATCTCAGGTCCAATGGAATGGCTACCTCAGTTCCCCCTTTTTCGTTTATGACCAAAGACTCACAAAGCTTCTTTTCTTTTAATACAATAATAACTATGAAATTATGAAAACTGTTAGGTAAAATCTACATATGCAATGTCTAGTATATGTGTATTTAGCAACTTGGGAGAAAGTATCTAATCATTCTGTCTATCTTGACAAGTTTAGAGTTCTATACCTAAATTAACTTTTATCCTTATTGGTATTGCCTATATGAAAGGATTTCTTAACTTCTAAACAACTTAAGTTTAACTGTGGCACTATAACTATTTGGTCTTCAACCCCATCAGAGACTTGAGAAGGAATAAAATTAGTTATTATAGTAAATAGGAAGTGTATGTTAGCAGCTTCCAAAAAACAAAAATTGACACAGTTTGCTGCCTGAACAGTCACCTATAATTCTCTGTAACATTGGAGCATCATCTTCAGCCTTCTGGCTCAGAATATTGACAGACATATATGTGAAGCAGGAACTATTTAGGACTTGCTTACCCTGTCTTAGCAGAATTCAGCAGTTGACTTGTCCTGCATTTAAGCTTGCCCATCCTTGGCAGAATTTGTCTGTTGTGAAGCAAGGGTGTTGTCTTTACCCAAGTGGCTCGTTTGCCACATCTGAGGTCATCTCCATATGGAGGTTCTTCAATGTTCATTATCTTCTTTCAGGTAGGCAGGGTGCTGCCAGGAGATGACTTGTCTTATTGTCAAAGAATCTTTAAAATAATAAAGACACCTTTAAATGCCATATTCTGTAGGTCTCTGAAGTTTTTGTAGACTACCTATCTTTATATAATAGATCTGTCTATAAAATCATATCTATCTGTTAAACTTAGGATGTATACCCCTGTGATAAAGTGGACTAGTGTCTGACATGACAATGAGTTGAATAACTAGCAATTAACTTGTATACTTAATATCCTAACCAGTTTTTAATATCTGTTTAAAAGTATTGGAAGTAACCTTGACTTTTTATCAATATACTAAAGCTTATACCAATGTATCAAAAATACTTATTTTTTGCATCAATATGCAAAATCCTATACCATAGTTAAAATTAACCTTATTTGAGAACAACAAATTAAACCTTAAGATAAGTAGATTCAATAATCTACCTTTTGTCTTATTACTTATTTTTGCATTAATATGTAGAATCCTATACTTATTTTTTATATCAATAAAACCTTAAGATAAGTAGATTCAATAATCTACCTTTTGTCTTATTTCTATAAGATATCCCTGTATATTCCTTGTTTCACTTTGAATAAGACCATTAATGATAAACATCTCCCAATGACCATAAAATTTCGTAGCCATAGCAAACACCCAAAAACATACCCAACCCCTTTTAAGGAAAATTGGACGTTGTTCTCATGAAGTTCTTCTAGCTGACATTTTGGGCACGTAGAAATCCTGTAGTGGGGCCCAAAGAAAATTGGGGAAAAAAATGGTTAATTAAGCAAACAATAACATATGTTGTCCAGTCTTTGAATGTTGAGAAATTTTAGGCTTAAGAGAAGTCCTGTTTGGAACAGTCTAAAATGCTGGACCAATTAAGATTAGTAGCTTCCTTTAAAGTTCTTTTGGGACCAGGCTTTGATGAGAAACAGCAATTGAAGCAGTTGAGGCAGGAATAAGCAGAATGCTGGAACGTGCAATATGCTCCTGGCAGGAATCAGAAGGTCAGGGCTGTCCTTTTTGTAAAAGGTCCTGAGCCCATCGTGGTGGATTCGTTTGACCCCAGAGACAGCGGCAGTTCACCACGGCAAGGAGCAGAAGCCCAAGGGTCCAACTTAGCAGTCACTGGACAGGTCATCATTAACAGGGATATTGGCATCAGCAACTGGGGAGGTCTCCAAAGATTTGATGTTGTCCACTTGATGCACCAACCTTTCCGGTAGCCAGTGGGCAGCATCATTTTCCTGTGAGAAAACACAAACAGATCCTCTCCCCCAAATAAGTACAGGGTCTAGTCTATGCCATTGGTTTGTTAGAGGATCCTTCCATCTAACCATGGCATGAATGAAAGAAGACTTGAGATGCCAATAACATTTCGCTGCAGATTTACCTTCTTTATCCACTTGTAAGAAATTTAAAATTAAAAGAACATATTCAAGGTGAGCTCTGGGGGACTTTATCAAATGGGCTCTCTCTACTATACCTTGACCCATAGGATTGTAAGGTATGCCAGTTTTATGTATAGAAACAATCTGTGGGACACCTTACCTCAAAATGAAGGTGTCTTGTTAAAAACAATGATTCGTCAACATTGCTTCAAATATTTTTTTGGGGTGAAAGATGTGTATTTCATTCCCAACTGAAATGTACCTCCATGTAGTTTCCCTTGGCTTCAGAGATTTAAGTGTCTGTGTCCTTTTCTTTTTCTTTTTCTTTTCCTTTTGGTTTCGGTTTTTTGAGACAGACCCTGTGTAGCTCTGGCTCTCTGGCTGTCCTGGAACTCACTCTGTAGACCAGGTTGGGCACGAACTCAGAGATCCACCTGCTTCTGCTTCCCACTGGCTGGGACTAAAGGTGTGCACCACAATGCCCAGCCAGCGCGTGTTTCTTAAAGAGCCTTACCTTCTTGTGGTAAGCTTTTTATCAGCTGAGTGCCAAAGCATGCTAGCTATCACTTGAGGTCAGTACAAACGTATTTTCTAGTCTCTCACAGTGGAGAATAGGACTGACTTGATATAATGTTATTGCATGAAGGCAAAACAGTCCATTGACTTGCAAGGTACTGGTAAAAAAAATTCGTTTTAGCACTGTGTAAAAAGTCACTTGTGGTTAGGAGCTTACATTTAGACTTGGGCAATTACCAATTGTTTATTTGTTTGTTTCCTCCACGTAGCTCTGCAGAGAGACATTAGGAAGAGCATGGGGTCTGTCGAGAGTAGGAGGGAGATAAAAGAGGGTCAAAGAGAGTATTACATATGTGTATGAAACTGTCAAAGATAGTCATTCACTTTACAAAACTGACAAAAAGTCAGAAAAGAGAGAGAGCACAGGCCATGCGACAACATTTGGATGTATGGACAGCAGGTACTGCAGAGGGGAGATTAGCCATCATCTGTCCACCCCTAGGAAGGCCATGACACCCCCAGCATGTCAGCCAAGCACCATGAAAGTGGAAAAAAAAATCTAAACTCTCACAACATGCCTTTTTGGAGTCAGTAGAGCTCCATGGAAAGCTACTGTGAGAGAGTCTCACCCAAGGGCTTAATTCACTTCCGAAGGCAAATCCCAGTGTGCTGCGCTGCTCCTGTGTGGGTGTGAGCCCTGGCAAGCTGCCTCGGGGATGAGTTCTGACAAATTGTAGGGCTGGGAGCTGGCAGCAGATCACACACTGGTGTCTCTCACTCTCACAAAGAAAGAGTTTGACATCACTGAACTGACATCACGTTAGAAGCCAGAAGCAGAGCCTTCTCACGGCTGGGGACACCTCAGTGAACCTTGTCTGCTCTGGACAACCACAGCTCTGGGTGACTGAGGCAATTACCAAGCAGATCTTAGCAGAATCAACAGTCACTGTGAGTGTCAGGCCCCTCCCACTGGGGAGTTCTGTTTCATCGTCTAAGGAAAACTAAGTGTCTTGGAGAACAGCCCCAGGCCCGGGCCCATGGAGCTGAGAATCCTGAGAAGAAAGGAGAGTTTGAGAGGCACACGAGTGCCGTACTGTGGTTCTGTGTGTGACGCAAGCTAGAGTCATCAGAGAGGAAGGAGCCCCAGCTGAGGAAATGCCTCCATGAGATCCAGCTGAAGGGCGTTTTCTCAATTAGTAATTGATGGGGGGAGAGCCAAGCCCATCATGGGTGTGACATCTCTGAGCTGGTGGTCCTGGGTTCTATAAGAAGGCAAGCCATGAGGCACAAGCCAGCAAGCCTCACCCCTCCATGGCCTTTGCATCAGCTTCCGACTCCAGGTCCTGCTCTGCTTGAGTTCCTGTCCTGACCTCCTCCAATGATGGACTATGATCTGGAAGGCTGAGTCAAATAAACCCTTCCCTCCCAGGCTCGCTTTTTGATCATGGTGTTTCATCGCAGCAGTAGAAAGCTTAACTAAGACAGATGCCATGGGAGGCGCTACCGAATCTCAGAGCCTTGCGGGCATCCGAGAGTGAAGCAGGGGCTGCTCGCCCCACCTTCCTGTTTCGATGGCAGATGTGGGTGGCGATGAATGAGAACCCAGCAAACTGAAGCGCTCACAAGGAATCAACTATGTGGCAACAACTGGTAACCCTAATAGTCTAGTTTAACTGAAATTACAGTATGGCAAAAATTTAAATGTCTCTTCTGAGAGTCACATAAAGGTCTCTGTGTCCTCAGAAAGGCTGGGCTGCAGGGCTGCAGTCTTTGATGGAGGAACTATAAGGTGCCTCTGGTTTTTTTGGGTTTGTTTTTTTTTTTAGGTTTATTTTTTTTTTATGTGTATGGGTGTTTGTCTGTGTACATGTCAATGCACCGCATGTGTGTTTGGTGCCCACAAAGGCCATAAAAGGGCATCCGATTCCCTAGATCTGGAGTTACAAAGGTTAGGAGCCACCATGTGGGTAGTGGGAAGCAAAGAAGGGTCCTTTGCAAGAACAGCAAGTGCTCTTAACCTGTGAGCCATCTCTCCAGCCTCAGGTGTCTCTGACTTTAATGTTCTGCTTCTGGAGTCAACAAAACATGATTTTTTAACCAGAATACCAACTAGTCCCCAGCCCCTACATAGGTTTTCCTGGCTTTTCTTTCCAAAATCTGTCTGACTGTCTGTATCTATTTATCTATCTATCTACTTATCTATCTATATCTCTCTCATCTCTGTCTGCCTCTTCCTATCAAACATGAGGTGAATAAGCTCTGCCATATGCTCCCTCCACCATGATACGCTGCTCAGAAACAACAGAGCAGGCCACGATGAGTCCTCTGAAACCATGGGATGAAATAAATCCTTTCTCCCTTAAATTGTTCTGTCAGGAGTTTGTGGTCACAGGGCTGCAAAAAAAAAAAAAAAAAAGGATAAAAGTATTATCAAAGTATCTTCTCAAGTAGCAGGGCAAATGCACATCCTACCAGGAATTCCCATTGCCCAAAACAACATTCACTGGCAGGATTTTTAATTCTGGCTGTTACAGTACATGCTCAGTAGTGGCTCATTATTTTAATGTTGTGCTTCTTATCCTAGACTAGAACATTTTTCTAGAAATTGCACTTTTTTGTTCTTTCTCTCTTTCCTTCTTTCAATTTCTTTGTATGTTGGTGAAGTCCCATGATGGCTCCTGTCTTAGTTATGATCACTATTGTGGTGATGAAACACAATGACCAAAAGCAAGTTGGGGAGGAAAGGGTTTATTTAGCTTACACTTCCACATCACTGTTCATTGTCAAAGGAAGTCAAGACAGGAACTCGAAGAGGGCAGGAACCTGGAGGCAGCAGCTGATGCAGAGGCCATGAAAGGGTGCTGCTTACTGGCTTGCTCCTCCTGGTTTGCTCTGTGTGCTTTATTATAGAACCCAGGGCCATCAGCTCAGAGATGCCACCACCCACAATGGGCTGGGCTCTCCCCAGTTAATCACCAATTAAGAACATGCCTTACACTGGATCTTATGGAGGCATTTTAATATAAGGGAGAGCCACTCCAAGGGTGTGAGAGCGAGACAACCAGCCCCGCCCCTCACCTGGGCAAAGTGGGAGAACTGGAAGGCTGAAAATTCAGCTACCACCCAGGCCCAGCTCCAGGGCTCTGAGCTGGCCCACCCCAACAACTACCCTCTATAAACTACGGAAGCATGTGAAAGAGGCAGTCCTGCAGATTCAAAGCTGGAGGATCTCTGTGACACAGGGCAACAACCGGATATCTGAAAGGGGTCCCAGTGAGGATCCAGTATTAAAGTGTAGCAGAAACCAGAGGCCTCCAACCAGACCAATGACACATTGCAGTGAACATTGGTGGATAGTGTGGCCCAGGAGGTAGACTGTGTGACATACTGCAGCTTCCACGGTGAGATTCTGTTTGCTTGTTTGTTTTCTTTTGGGGGTGGGGGGAAGTTGCAAGGACAGAGGGTGGATATGGAGGGTCAGTGAGATAAGTGGGATTGGGTGCATGATTAAAATTCACAATCAATAAAACATTTTTTTTTTAAACTTGGAACAAGAAGAGTAAGGGGTGGGATTTAGAGGAAAGCAGAACCTTCCTGTGCAAACACTGTGGCAGTTTCGAGATGGTTTAGTTTCCATAGCTCTGTATTACGATGTCTCCACCTTCGTTGTTCTTTGAACTTACTTTAGTGGTTCAGAGACTTTTGTGCTTGTAAGCAAATTTTATCCAGCAGTGTTTTGATGAGGGTTTAATTGAATCTGTTGATTGCTTTGGGCGTGTAAGTATTGAAACATTGTTTATTCTTCCAGGGTGTGAATATGAAAGAAAACACCGTGGCAAGGGAGAAAAGGAAGTGAGAGAGAAAAGGAATCATTGCAAGGGAAGGAGCTGGAAGCAGATCTGACCAGAACATGTTCCGTGCCTGCACGAGAAGGTGAAGCAATACGACAGATGGCAAACACTAAAGTGTCATAAGAAACTTCTTTTTATGTGTAATTGGTACATGCTAATAAAAGCATTTTAAAAGAAAAGAGTCTAGAAGTGAATTAGCAAAGATGCACGTCTTCTTATGACTCTGATATAATGCTTTCTGGAGGATGGACAATCAATTCTGAAAGATGTTAAGGATTCTTTTCCAAGGCAACTCATTCAATGACTTGTAATAAAGCCCCTCTTCCAGACATCATGCCTTCTGATAGCCCAGCCTGCACCATACATGCACACACACACACACACACACACACACACACACACACACGGGAACACATAACTTATTTTCACTTCTAAAGGGAAGGCAAAAAAAAAAAAAAAAAAGAGATTCTTTTCCTCAAATCCCAGTGAGATCATTCTACCTTCCTCTGTTTCCCAGGGCCTTCCCCATGCATAGCAAAGCTACATAAGCAGATTTGAAAAGACACAACGCTCCCAACTATGTTACTTAACTCCACTCCATCTTGCCTATGCCCATTTTAAAGCACCTGAAGAACATTTTCTTTGAATGACTCATTTTCTGAGACTGCCTCATATTGCCTGGAAAATATGCCTGGTTCGAGTCGAAGACCATGAACTGGCACAGGCCACAGCTGACCACGGTATCTGCAGAAGATCAGGTATCTCTTCTTCTTTGAGAAGCAGGGCCTTCTCACTCAAGGGTCCACCCACCGTCTCTAGCTGTCAGATGCCAGGGATGATTATCAGTACTAGGAATTTTTTTAAGTGAGGGACAGTGACCCACCTTCCTACAGGGCCATTACAGAGACTACCAGTCACCCTTGACCCCTCTGCTACCTACCTTCCACACAGCACCCCCCAACACACATTTGATTTCTATGAGAGTCTTTCTTCCCACTGGCACCTACGGACTGGACCTTGGGTTCTCACTTGCTTCTTAAGCTTCATCTCCAGGGCTCCTAGCTCAGTCTTTCTGTGTAAAGCTTTCAAGGGAAGTGTCCTCAAGACAGGCCCCTCACAGCCTCCTCACTGTTCTATGGCCCATTCTGTGACCTGCAAACAGAACCTCCACTCAAAACAGTCCAGGTGACTCTTGTGTCCATTTCTCCAACCCAGCTGGACCTAACTCAAGAACGATACATCTCTCCCCGTGCCTTCCCTTCCTTGTACATGCCTGGGCAGGACTGGTATGCACACACACACCAGACACCGTAAGGACAGCGTTCCTTCTGACATCTTAGAACAATGCAGGAAGCGAGTGTGCTTAAACCTTTGGCTTAAGCTGGATGAAAGTTTCAGCCCTGTTTTCAGAACTTTTCTTCCGTCGCCCAGAAAGCCTGGGAACCAGGAGGCTGCCCCACAAATAAGATCTTAAAGGTCACGTGGGCTGCCCCGTCCAGCTGCTGGACACCCGCAGCTGTGGCTGAGCTCTGGACAAATCCTGGGCTTATTTACAGTTGAGAAGCATAAAAGGGCTTTATTATTCTCCATCCCCACAAGCTTCCGCTCCAGTCTGACACCTCACCACCTCCCAGCAAGCCTTCTCGGTGCCCCAACCCCCGAGCACCTACACTTGGCAGACAGCCACCTCCCCATGAGCCAGGGAATTGCCGACCACCTGCATGCCCGCTGACTGCGGCAGAGCTGTCAGAGAAAGACCCAGCTGAGGCAGCTCATGGAGATGGCTGACCTATCCCAGGCTTCCGCTCTGCAGGGTCCTGAAGAAGTGTGAGACCACTGAAACTAGAAGCCACTGGGGTCTTTGGTGTGAGCCTAGTTCTGTTCCTAGCCACAGGATGCCTCCTCCTCTTCTGTGGAGGAGCTCATAGTGCAGACCCGACCTGTGTTGTCTCCATTACCCATGCCATGGCTATGTGAATGACCAAGAAAGTGGAACCGTTGAGGTTTGCCCTGGTGAGGCAGGCAAAGGGCTTCTCAGATGATTTAATAAAACATGTTTTGAGCCCTTGCTTCAAGAAAAAAAAATAAAAATAAAAAATAAATAAAACCTTGTTGAAAAACCAAAGGAACAAAACATAGGAAGAGCCTATCCCTACCCCAATGCCTGCACTCTCTGACTTCCATTCTCTTGGGGAAGGGAACATTTTCAATGTACTGTTTCCTTAGCTCACATCCATTCCTGAGAAACAGACAGTTTCTGACAGATCTTGGTAGGAGAGACAGGCCAGCAGGTAAGCCCTCTCCTGCCCATCCAGGAAGGGTGTGAATGGAAAGAAAAACCACATAGGTCAGTGTCAGTCAATGTGTTCTTTGTTGCTTCTGGCAGAAGCAGAAGACAAACAACCTTAATCAAAACGGGACTTTAATAGAAGGATGCTAGAACACATACACACAGAGAGAGAGCCTAACACTGGGTCTCAATGCCACTTTTTCATTCTCTTCAGTTCAGATGGGATTTTCCTCCTATGATTGAAAGCAGCGTCTAGCAACCCTCAATTCTCATCCTCCTGCCTCCCTTCCATAAAATGCCTTCATCACCAGCTCTTCTTAGAATGCACTGAGGAAAGGCATCTGATTGGACAGGATTCTTACAGAGTGAGTCTGAAGACCACTGCAGAAGGTACCTCCTCGCTTTCCTCCCTACACAACCGGAACTGGGAACCAGGCATTCCTATGTGTTGCTTCTCCTTTTAGGCTAATTCAACTTGAAAGGACTCTTGGTCTCATGCAAGTGAGCAAGGGAAAGTCAGCTGGTTCCGTCGGTGATAAATAACCTCGCTCTATGAGAAACTCGATGCTTGACTCCTCCGAGCCGCTCGGTAACCGCAATCTGACATTACAGAAGCTTTGCTTGTGAGACCACAGATCTCTAAGCCACTTCCCTTTTCAGACGACTCCAGCTAATGGCTTTCTGTGCTATTAGTGGAACGCATCCAAGCAATCTTTGATTTGTGGTTGCTTGATTGGGCCCTGAAAGGAGAGACTGTTTCCTTGCAAGAAGGAATAATTGCCTGGGAATTCTTCAGAGAGATATCATTCCTGCGGCGTTGCAGGGAACATCAATTTTCCTGACACCGGGAATGTTTACGGAGAGGAGAGGGGGGTCTTTTTAGAGTCCTGTCACACAAAACCCAAAGCCACAGCTTAGCAGATCAAACCACATAACTTTAAGCAAATCATCAGTCTTCAAACTGTGCCTAAGCTCAAGAGCTGTGTGTAGTGTGCGTGCGTGTGTGTGTGTGAACAATAGTTCATGGCATGACAACCTCTGCTGGTGGTCCTCAGGTGCTTTCCACCTTTAGTGTCTCACTGGCCTGGACCTCCTCGTGGGCCAGGCTAGCTGACTCTCAAACTCCAAGGAATCCCCCTGTCTCGGCTTCCAGCACATCAGCACTGAGATCACAGCTGTGCACCACACCTGGCTTTTAACCTGGATTCTGGAGCTCTGAATTCAAGTCTTCAGCTTAGCCATCTTCCAAACCCTCTGCCTATGAGTTCTGCGTTTGTTGCAGTCACTGAGAGGCAGTCGGAGTGGAGAGAGGGCACCAAACATTCTGCACTAATGGGAGGAAAGACAATGCTTTGCACAGTTGCATGGACAGCCACATGCTTCTGATCCTACTTTAGGAGACGCTGGCACCATGTGCTCCAAAAAGGAAATGGCCATACAGCTCATCACTGTGTGATCGATGCTTCGCAGGTCAGAATGAAGGCACCAGCCAGACGGCGTTTGTTTTCATGCTGGAAACCTATCTTCCCTTTGAAAGCATAACAACCAAAGGTTATCTGGGGCTTGGAAGGGACTTTTTCTCCTTAATGAGTTCTTTTCTTTCGGAATAATTTGAGATTTACAGGAAGGTTGCTGATGCAGGGCAAAGAGTTCCCGTACGCCTGCACTCTGCTGCTGTCCGCATCTTTTGCTACCTTTGTCAGAATGGAAAAGTAAGACGCTTGCACGGATGCTGTTGAGACGCCTCGGGTTTCCTATTGATGCGCCGGCTCCTCGCGCTCTTCAACTCACAGCTTCTCCTTAGTCTCAGCTCGTCTGGAATACTCACTGGTGGTGGGACATGGCATGAATGCATTCTAAGAACTGCTCTGTGCTCCTCTCCAGAGAGCATGCCCTTCACTTGTATTTGCCAGCAGAATGGAGGCATATGACTCAAGAGAAGCTGGATGTGAGGAGAGTAAACGAATAAAGGGACACAACAGTGAGACTCTCTTCCACCTTGACTTCACTCTGAGACCCTTCAAAGCTATCCATGTTACCTGCTTGGACACAGCCACTCACTGAGGGCCACATAATTTTACCTAACCTAGATAGGGATCTTCAGTACTGCAAATCCCAACTGAGAGGCCTGAGACATGGGGAGGGCCCTTCTGACTTTTCCTCTTCCCCTGTCCACCGTGGCTGAAGGTGTGCCACCCTTTCTTCATCCTTCCTCCCCTTGTTATGTTATCCAGGCTGGCCTGAATGCCTAAGCTCCAGTGATGCTCCTGCCTCAGTACCCCCAGCCAGAGATCCCAGGCTCATAGAATATGGCCAGCAAGCATCGACGCTATCACAGAACTCAGAATCCCCTCTCCTGGAGGCCAGAGTTCTAGGCCCCAGTCTCCTCTCCTCAGACAGTGATAATAACCCCTCTTCCGTGTTTTCCCATACTTCCTACTTCCGTAGCTTTAGGGTCCTCACAGGCATTGAGGCAACCACAGCACGTTTCCAAGGACCCCCCTAATGTCATTATCCCAGTCAAGAGCAAACCCAGCATGGAGGAGAAAAAGTGAGTCCTGGACTGGGCATCAGGGGATCTAGTGGTCCTGGTTCCAATGCTGTTCCAACCCCTCTTTTCTCAGCAACTAAGTCAGATGCCATTTTTATCATCCTTGACCCCCTCCTGGTTTCTGTGATGGGGAAACAGGACCAAGCCGCCTTAGCTCCTCACTTGTTCTCCTGTCCCACCATCCCACGCCAAGTCCTCTCTCTGTCATGGCGCCTCAGCTTGCTCTCTCATACAGCACTCACATAACTTTTTCGCTTGCACTCCGAATCCTGATAGAAATGTGTTGAGGACAACATGCTCCTATGTGAACACAGAGCCCGGTAGAGGGTTCCAGCTCTGGTACTTGATGTAGGCAGGCCATGGCCCTAAGTGTTGACTGAACAAGAAGCTCTTTATCAAACAAGCACTGCGTGTGAATGTGTTTGCAAACTGTCAGGCTGCACATGTATGTGAAGGGCCAGAGGAGAATTCTGGCTAATTCCTAGTCATATTTTTTATTTTTGCTTTAATATTATTAGTTTTTTATTTTTTGGTTTTTCAAGACAGGGTTTATCTGTGTAGCCTTGGCTGTCCTGGACTTGCATTGTAGACCAGGCTGGTCTCAAACTCACAGAGATCTGCCTGTTTCTGCCTTCCCAACTGCTGGGCTTACAGGCTTGTGCCACCGAGCCTGGCTAATTTCTGGCCATCTAGCCTGCCCCAGACCAGCTGCCTTCTCAAAGAACTTGCTCTGGCCAGGGCCTGGCTGAAGCTGAAGACACCTATCTCAAATCTGCTTATCAATTGACTGGCAAGTTAGCAACAGTTTCTCCCAGAAAATAAAAGTAATTGAACTGAAAAAAAAAAGTGATTAAATTGGAACATTATGTGGAGCTGGAGCTGGGACAGCCATGTTGGTCCATTTCAAGGACCAAAATCCAGTAGGGCAAGAGAGGCTGGAATGAAAGACCCAGGAGAGATCATCTGTGCCTCTAGGAACCAGATTCCCCAAACCCCAGCGGCACTTCCGGTTCCCTGATCTTTGTTCTGTCCTTGGACATCTAGAGATTGCTCCTGGGTGTTATACAAATTCTGCTTTGTGTAATCTGGAGAAGGGTGGGGCTTGGGGTGTCTGTTTCTTCCACAAAGGTACTCTTTCTTAGAGACACTGGGAAACAGGACAGACTTGTCAGCTGGTACAAATATAGCACAGGGAGAGAAGCACCCCTTAGGGCTGAGACTTATGCTGAAGTAAAAAGAGAAGCAAAGACTCCCCTCTGGACCATAGCAAACTCTGAATTGATCACAGCGGGCTCCCTGCCAGCGATAAACATGCCAAGATCCTGAGCTGGGTGAGTAGAAAGCAGGCAGGGTTTCCAAGGAAGCAACCCCTAGCTGGCTGTGGTGTTGCATCTGGAGCTGAGGGACAGCTACTCATGGCCTGTCCAGGAGGCTTTCCAGTCCTCTGTCAAGACTGGCCAGCTCTGAAGGTTCTCCCAAACCAGGAAATGGCCAGGGTCACAATAGGTCAAAATGCAAAGCAACCACATGAGCAAAGGACAGAACCGAGAGAGAGGCAGCTAACCTGAGGTGTGGCCACTTGGAAGGAAAGCATTCCCATCCAGGGCTAAAAAGTAGCTTGGATGGCGATTGTCACAGGCTGTGAAACCCTGGAATTTTTCGGTTCTAATCTGTCTGCCTCAGAGGACGTTGTGTTTATTGATTTTCTTCTGTAAGAGGCAGGATCATCGATTTTGTTTGTCATTGTTGAAAGCTGTCTGGTTTCAGCACAACACTTGAAGCAAGAATTGAAAAGGGCATTCCCAGGCTGCATTTTGTCCCGAACACAGAGCAGATAGATACCGCTGTGACGGTGGCTTCCAAACAGCTAAAATTTACAATTTTTTTTCCAACTTGGAAACTGGAAACGATGGAAGGAAATAGATATCTATTCAATAGCATGTGCCCCGTATGCATGCCACGGCACAAACGTGAGGGGCAGAGAACAGCTCCACAGAATGGTTTCTCTCCCTTCACCTTTACATGGGCTCCGGGGGATCAAACTTTCCCAGCATGGTCCTTCACACTCAGCCACCTGGACCCTTCCACCTTAATTTCTAAGACAGGCTCTCTCACTGTGCCTGGAGCTCACTGATCGAATTACAGTGGGAATGCTTGTTCATTGAGCCTGAGCTTCAAAGGCTGTTAGCAAACGGGTCTTCTACTTTGAAAAGAAAACATTCTCTTCCGAGGTTGTCTCTAAGCATCCTTGAAAAGGCCGTCCAAAACTGGGCTGTTGGCACTTTTCTTGCACATACGAAAGAAGATGAGGGACCAACAGAAAGTATCAAGAACCATTAGAATCTGTTCATTCATAGACGATAGCTACACCGATGACATTATATTATTTTCTGTTCCCAACCAAAAGGAAAGGAAATGAGAGTAATTGCCTCAAGATTTAAGTGTTACAACAAAATATAGACTTCTCCCTGGGGTTCTATAGAACTCCTTATTTGGACAAGTGGGCTTGTCCTAATCCTTGCAGTCGACAGACGGTATTGAGTGCTCAGATCTGAAGGCCTTTAATGGAAGCTCCTCTCTATTCCTGCTGCCTCCGTCTCGTCCTCCTCACAGATGACCTGGGAATGCCTGGAAGCCACACATGGACACACTCAAAACACCACGTAAATCACACCTTACACTGTCTGTATCTCAGCCTCTTCAGTTTTTCAGTGTCATCATTGGGAGGACTACGATGCGTTGTTCACAGTGACATGTGAAAAGGTGTTGGGCACAGGCCAGTCAGGGGCTGACAAGATAAAAGTGACCTTGTCCACAAAATTTACTGTCTTGTAGGGAAGAAAATTACTTGAACAGAATGCAGAGATCTAATGAGCTCTCAGAATTGCTAGAAACTAATTAACCACCAACCCAACCCTCACCCAAATCCCCTACCCCTTTTCCCCATTCACCACTACCTTTCTAGGGACCGGCCACCAGGGAACTGGTGGTAATCTTTTGATTTTTCTGAGCAAAGCCACACACATTTGCTTTCTTTTCACTTCTGAAAATTTCTGTTTGTTCACGTTCGAAATATGAGACTGTAAGGAGAAGCCATTATTGTTGAAATAGGGACAAGATGAGCTAATGGCATCTCCCCCACCCCCCGCAACAACAAAAATGTGGCTGCAGTTCAACCTAAGGAAACACCTGCATAAAATGTCACATTTATGAAAAACTTTAAATTGAATTCGTATTAAATCCATTTATCACTATTTTTGAGCAGAATCATAGTAAAATAGGATCCCTTTACTTAAAGGGCTATGCCAGAAAAATTTTAACTTTGAAAAACAAAATGTTCCTGTTTTCTGATCTGCTGTCAGATCAAGTAAATTCAAATAAGTAGCAAGCATAAGCACAACACCAAATTCTGGTTACTCTCCAAAGCCGAACAAAGTAAGTTATTATATACTATGTGGGAAATGCTAGGCGACTGTGAATAATTTCATAAATGGGCTTCATCTGCTCCCTGCTGGACTCAAGATGAATGGCAGACGTTGCTACAACCAGAAAGGAGATGGTGTTTTGACACATCAATGGCCTCCAAAGCTGGAAAGCAAAGACCCTAAGAGGGTGGTCCTCAACCTTCCTGACCCTTTCCTCATGTTGTGGTGACCCCCAACCATGAAACTATCTTTGTTGCTACTTCATAACTGTAATTTTGCTACTGTTATGAATCATAATGTAAATACATTTTCCAATGGTCTTAGGCAACCCTTGTGAAAGGGTCATTGTACCACACCCCAAAAGGGATCTCGCCCACAGGTTGAGAAGCACTGCCCTAAGAGGCACCATGAACATGTGACTCACCACTGTGTCCTGCGTGTAGCTCAGCACCTGAGGTACACTTAATACACGTTCTGGGTGAAGGAATAAACAAGAAAGTCATGCTTACAACTCTGAGCAGGCATGGCAATTCCAACAGTTGTGAGACACACACACACAAACCCATGCAAATATTGCAAATATTTTCAGTGCTCTGTTCTTGCTTTAAAGTAACTTGGTGCCCATCCGGAATGCACTGTCATTTAGACACCAATCCAGAACGATCTTCAAATAATTCCTGCAGGCCAAACAAACCAGTTCAATTAGAACATTTAGACTTTAAAGATATAAATGATTGCTCTAAATACGACTGCCAAGAAATTATTTCTTTAAGAGTCTAGCATCTAAAAGCCACGGAGTAAGATAAATCCAAAGATTTGCCTCTAAGACAACAGAACTTATTGGGAAGTCATGCAGAATTCTCCACCTCATTCTCTCTTCCTCACTCCAGATGGTCTCATGGCACTCAGCCCTCTAGCAATATGTCTTGCTGGGGTTAGTGAAGGCAAATACAGCAGCACAGGCACCATCTTGAGTGGAGGTACCATTTACTGAATATACGTAATTCACAGGGGGGCTAAGAGTTCAGCATTTCATGTACCTTAGCATCTGGCTACTCGAGAGAAATTGGGAGTTCGTTGAGGAGTAAGACATGACACTCCCATGCTGAACAACTCCAAAGAGAACACACTCAAATGTGTGTTCGTGAGAGAGAAAAAACTAGAAACAGATTTCGAATTGGGATTTGGAGGTCCTCTTTTTAGGGGGGGGGCTCCATGCCCCGTATAAGAGAGAGCTGCCTTCTGTTGTAAAAGTTGAAAAAAAGAGGTATGTTGCTGCTGGACAACCAGATGGTAAACTGCAGGCAACCTACATCTCTCACTTCGGTAATTCCCCTTTCCTCATATAGAATAATTATGAGAGTATAGTGAGAATTTAAGATTAGGATACCAACAGGTGCGACCATTTCCATCAACCAGATCTCCAGAACCAAGACATTATTTTGCAAGCAGGTGTACAAAAAAACCAAAAACAAACAAAAAAAAAACAGATAATAAAGTCAGTTGTACTGACTTTACATGATGGGGCTGTTCCCATCATGCACAGAGGCTCCTTGCGTACGCAACAGAAGTGGAAGTTTCTGGTTCTTTTGAGGACTCAAGTGTGTCATGTGATGTTTTGCTGCTAGCTGTCTGGTGAGAGGGGCATGACTTTGTCCAGCTGCAAACATCCGTGGGTGGACTTTGAGGAGGGGAGATATATAGAAGCCCATGGACAGCGAGATTGACATCGATCTAGACTGACATCAATGCACTGGTCTTTGACACTTCACTTCACGGAGAGAAATGTTCCAGTCCGGGCAATCCAACTGAGTCTTTCAGCATTTGCTGACTTGTTCCAATCTGCTGAATCGTTCTTATTCATATTGCTGTTTGGTGTTGGCATTTGGACTGGACTGCTGGTATCCAGACAGTGAAGAACTACTTCTAAAAATGTCTACAACCCCCTTTTCCTAATCTTCCTTCTCCCCTACCTCTGGTCAGTGGGTTGGAAGGGAGGTAGAAGCATTTAAGAACCCTAAAGTAGGTTTGTTGTGAAATTGAAACATCCACTCAGCAATTAGGTAAGGTTCAGAGCTGTCCCAAGAAGG
Organism: Pachyuromys duprasi; assembly: GCA_028658305.1. Taxonomy (NCBI): domain Eukaryota; kingdom Metazoa; phylum Chordata; class Mammalia; order Rodentia; family Muridae; genus Pachyuromys; species Pachyuromys duprasi. The sequence continues at coordinate 40,052,193 of CM053755.1, forward strand.
CCTGCTGAGCATCCTAAGAAATCTGCAAGCTTCTATTTCCTTTATGATTCCCTTCCTGCTTCAATTACCTAGAGTGGATCCTGTGCTTAGAACTAAGCCTGGTTTACTTAGAAATAAGGTGTTTTTGGGATCAATTGGTCTTGCCTTTCTCAACCTCAGTTTCCCCATCTTTGAATATTAACAAGCACAGCTGCAGAGATTAAAAATAAATGCAAGCCGTGTGTCTCATATCTAGGAGATACACTTTGCATAACTTCTTATTTTGCAAACACATTTCCAAAACCTACTTCTTTCCATCCAGCTCAAGGTCATTACTGCTCTCCTGGTTGATTTCAGTCATGTCCAAGTTGAACTTTCTATACTGCCCTGTTCTCCTCAAATCCATTCTCACCACAATAGTCGAAATATCCCAGTTAAATACACAGAGCTCTTATCGCTCTCTGTTCAAACATGCCCTAATGTCTCCCAATTCTTCTAAGTCCTTTCCACTGCCTGAAAGACCCTATCTCCTACTCTTCTCTCCCTCCTGCACCCATTCCCGCTCATAATTGCCTCCTAACCACCTCCTCAAAATGATGCCCACGCTCAGCCTCAGCAGCCAAAACATCCATCTGTGCACTCTTTTACCTTTCTCTTTGCTCCACTAACACCTTCTCCGTGAATCCTGCCCTCGGCCCCATTTCCATTGCCTGCTACAGATGCTCATCTTGTTCTGTGTTTTTCCATAGGCCTATCACATTCTAACAAGCCATAACAACTCGCTCCGTTACATTTGTTGCTATCTGACTTTCCTACAAAAGCATCCTCTCCCTTTCTGTGCACTGAGATTCCCCTAATGCCTGTAACTTCTCCCCAATAATGGAATGAATAAGCCAACTGAGTAGGCATTTCTACAATTGCTATACTCACCCTTAACGGCTCTTCTTCTTGGCCCTTCGATATGGCACCATATGGACTTCTTGGGATTTCTCTAACAGCTCTATTGCTGCTGCCACCGCCACCCCACAGCCTGGACTCCTACAAACTAACGACTCTGCCACAGCCTCTTCCTTAACACTTGGACCTGGGTTGCTGTTTTTTTTGTTGTTGTTTTTTTAGGATTTACTTATTTTATGCATATGAGTGTTGTATCTGTATTTACATGTGCTGAGAGGGAATCAGTTCACATTATAGATGGTTGTGAGCCACCCTGTGGTCGCCAGGAATTGAACTCATGACCTTTGGAAGAGCAGACAGGGCTCTTAACCGCTGAGCCATCTCTCCAACCCTTTCTTAATTAACACTTTGAAGTTTACTGTCCTTACCTTGGAAAATTCTGCCTGGACAGGAAGTGAGCCAGAGAGCAAGTTAGTAAGTGAATAGCATGTTTCCTTGTGTTCTGTCTATAATTACATGAAATGCAAATTTATTTTTGAGCTGGCAAGAGGGCAGAGTAAAAAAGGTATTGGGGTTTTTCACTTCTTTGAACTTAAAGCATGCCCTGACTGATGAAATCTGGACTGATTCATCCTAAATATGCAACTCTTGAGGAGTAAGAGGTAAGGTAGGCTATCAGTGATGTGTGGAGCCTGCGACACACAACAGGGTAATGCTTGTGAATACTGTCAGGGACTTTATTAGTATTTATGAGACAACAGGAAAAGTTTAGGTGATGAGTGGATATTAAATATTAAGAATCATCTTCCTTTGGGAGTGACAAGGGTGCTGTGGTTGCTAAAATTATGGTATCATTTTACACTACATATGGAAACATTTCTGATTGAAATGATTTAATATCTGGGACTGCCTTCAAAGTAACTCTACTGTGAAATGAATGGAAGTGCACATGTGAAAACAATTTGGCATGCCATTTAATCTGAGCAATGGACCAATGGGAATTCATTATTCTGCTCTATGTTATGTTTGGAAATTTTCATAAAATGTCTTGAAACATCCCTTTGTCAAAGTCTTCACTAAGTTTTCATCTTATATCACATACCTAGCAACACTATTCTTTAATGAGGAAACACACACACACACAACAGCACAACCAACATAAAACCTGACATTTAGCATTACCATTTGCACACCTAGGCACCAGCTTTGCTGGGCAATACCAGTAGAAACAAAACAATATAAATCTGACCAGAGCGTTTTTGTTGATGCTTCCCCTCAAGACATTTAGTTCGCCCACTCTTCTCCGCTAGTTGACCTACAATGTCCGTAAAAAGATCGGAAAGAAAGGGCTGAGAAGATGGTTCAGGAGTTAAGGGAGCGTTCAGTTCTTGCAGAGCACCCAAGTTTGGCTCCCAGCATCCACACTGGACAGCCCACAAGTGCATGAAATTGCAGCTCCAGGGACTCCTATGCTTCTAGCCTTCATGGGCCCTACACAATGTGGGGGTACAGGGATCTCTGTAGCCACCACACCAGTAGAATAATGATCCAGAAGAGGCAAGAAGGCAGTTTGGTGCAACACAATTAAGTAGCTAGTGCTGGTTTAAACGTCAAGAGTCTGACCCCGAGTAGTTTCTTTGAGGCATATTTGAGCACAGCAATTATCTATCAGTTATCTAGGATATAAGATAGGTACATATCCTAGAAAATTCAACCACAGAAAGTACAAATGAGAAGAGAGCCAATTACAAACTCTTAATGATTTTCAAAAATTGTTGGGAGATATTAACTGGCTAAGGTCCTTAACTACTCAAGAGCTAAGTAATGTATTTCAAACCTTACAAGACGATAAGGAGTCAAGACAATATAGTCCAAGACAATTATCAGCTGAGGCTGAGAGAGAATTGGCGCTGATAGAAAAAAAATTACAGGACGCACATGCTGACTGTTTAGATCTAAAACTGGGATGTATTTTAGTTATTTTGCCTTCTATTCATTCTCCCACAAAAAATTCTTATGCAGAGAAAAGATTATGTCTTGGAATGGATATTTTTAGCACACAGAGTAAAAAAAATTAAAGACCTATATAAAATAAAACATTTCTGAATTGATTTTTGTCAATTGGCAGGAACAGACCCAGCAGAAATCGTGGTATCTTTTACTAACGCTGAAATTGCCTCATTACGGGCAGAAAATGAACATTGGCAAAGAGCTTACAGTAATTTGGGGGAAGAAATTAACAACAAATACCCCAAGAACAAGATACTTTGGCCTATAAAAAGAACTAATTGGATTCTCCCTCATATAGACAAAGGTACTCCAATTTCTGGAGGCCCTACACTCCATACTGAGGCAAATAAATCAGGAAAGGCATGTCATAAAATAAGTAAAATGGCTCACAGCCTTTATGGTTCAGTTGAAAAATTAGAGCTATCTGCCATTCTTAAGGTATTATTTAGATTTCCCAGAATCTCTTAATATAGTTACCGACTCTCAATATGCAGAAAAAGTTGTTTTGCATCTAGATGCTGCTGAACTTATTCCGGATTATTCAGAATTAACTTCACAATTTATTCAACAATATGTAATCAGTCCTTTATGTATAACACACATCAGATCCCATATGGGTCTACAAGGCCCTCTAGCTTAGTAAGTTTTGAAATAAATTACTTAGCTCTTGAGTAATTAATCCAGTTGTAGGCCCTAGCCAATTAATATCTGCCAGCAATTTTTGAAAATCATTAAGAGCTCATAATTGGTCCCTCTTGATTTGTACTTTTTCTGGTTGAATATGTTAAAGACCTATCTTATATCCTAGGCCATAGAATCTTCTCTTTGTATATTTTTTTTAAGGAGCAATTTGTAATCCCCAGAAAGGCAAAATTTTCCTTACTTCATCAAACATATTTTTACGGTATCTCCCTCTGAATCACCCAGAAAGGTATCATCCATATAATGGTAAATTATTTTCAGACCTATCTTATATCCTAGATAATAGAATCTCATTATGAGGAAGTGTCCCACTTGTTCTTTGTATAACCAAATTCCATTACCTGCAGGAAGTAACCCAAAAGGTACCCAAAGAAATGAAATTTGACAAATGGATATGTTTCATTATACAGAGTTTGAAAATTAAAGTATATGCACCAAATTATAAGATACATATTCAGGGTCTCAATGGGCAACTGCTTTAAGTTCTGAAAAGGCAGATTCTGTAATTATACATTTATTAGAAGTTATGGGGATACCTGATCAAATTAAAACTGACAATGCTCTAACATTTGTCTCCAGTAAAATGCAAATTTTTGCATATTATAAAATATTACAGGTATATCACATAATCCTACAGGACAAGCAGTTGTAGATAGATCTAACCATACTTTAAAGGAGATATTTATTAAACAGAAAGGCATCAAAGATCTGCAGAGATAGATTACATAATGTTTCATTAACTTTAGAATTTTTAAATGCTAATGAGTAAAAACAACAACTGCTGAGAGACATTGGATTACAGAAAAAAAACAAAACTGCTGAACTAAACCAACCTGTTTATTTTAAGGATATCTTAACTTCAGAATGGAAGGCAGGAAATGTATTACATTTGGGGAGAGGTTTTTGCCTTTGTTTCAATAGCAGAAAAACTATGGATTTCTTCAAAAGTAATAAAAATTAGATTTGACCAGGAGAGACCTCCTGAGAATCTTGGCTGCAGACGTAAAGAAAAAAACCCAGGTAACAACAAAACAGTCTACCTACATACTGATCCTTCTACCTGGGAATATCTCTGCAACTGGCTGAGGCATAAAAATGTCTCTGCCTTGCTGTAGTGAGGTTATTTATTTCCTGAAAGTAGTTAGTTTTCTTGGGTTGTATTTTTCCTTCTAGTATCTTCTGTAATGCTGGATTTGTGTGTAGGTATTGCTGACACTCCAACCCAGGACCATACATGGAGATAACCTAGAACCCTTGCTCAGATGTATCCCATGGCAGCTCAGTGTCCAAGTGGGGTTCCTAGTAAGAGGAACAGGGACTGTCTCTGACATGAACTCAGTGGCTGGATCTTTGATCACCTCCCGCTAAGAGGGCAGCCTTACCAGGCCACAAAGGAAGACAATGCAGCCAGTCCGGATGAGACCTGATAAGCTAGGATCAGATGGAAGGGGAGGACCACCTCCCCTATCAGTGGACTGGGGGAGGGGCTTGGGAGGAGAAGAGGGAGAGAGGGTGGGATTGGAAGGGGAAGAAGGAGGGAGCTACAGGTGGGATACAAAGTGAATGAACTGTAATTAATAAAAAGAAAAAAAGCTAACAAAAAACGTCTCTGCATAGCCAATAAATCTTGTTGACTACAGAGTCCTCGTGACTTATATTGCCATCCTTTCATAAGACATCGATAGAAATTTTTATTAGTTTGGTTATACAGTCCAAACAAACTTACCAAGTTTGATGCCTTTCACCTGCTCAAAGAAAATCATCTTTAACTGAATTGCACACACTGTACATTCCATCCATGTTAATGAAGAAATGTGTATTTCTTTCAAAATTCTATGTTTATAGAAAAGGACCAGACACCAAAGAAGACAAGTAGCCTGGGTGATCTAGCCTTACAGACTGCCTCAATAGCGATTTCCTCAAAAATCTGCACCCTGAACAACTTCAAAACAGCTAGCTAAATTGTCCAGCCTCAAGACCGTTCCAGCCAGGACTTCAGCTAAACCTTGCACTTTCCCATCACATGGAGCCTGGGCAACAAATGTTGTAGCTGGCTTTCTTAAGACTTGACCAATGTCCCGATTTTCTTAGGATCCCCAAAAGAGAATATTGCCTCCAGACAACATGAAGCAATTTTAAAAGAATTATGCCCTGTTCCCAAGAGGTGAAGTATGTGGTTTTTTATTATTTGATAGGTTTGTTGTCATTTAAGGGAAGTTGGTTTCAAGTTGTTAATGGTCTTGGTCCGGGAGGAAACAAAGTAAAGGAGGCTAGAGTCAGGGATTTCTTTTTCCTTCCTCTATCCTTTCTTTCCTATCTAGTGCTAGGGGAAAAAGTGGGGAGAGAAGGGATAAAAATGGGGGAGATGTAGGAATGATAGAATAAAAGGATCATTATTGAATTTACTTTTAAAGAGCATTAACAAATTAACAAATATTTTGCATTGGTATGGATTTTTGTATTTTGATAAATTTAGTTATATTTTCCTACTACATATACCTATATTCATAGATATATTCTATTTATAGATATGTTTCAACTCTTGTTTAAGGTCAACTCATTTAAAAATGTAGAGCTCTAGTTTTTGAAAGCTACTATTGCAAACGGTCTAGGATAATTTTAAAAAATACAAGATGGTAGACAGCCAATCAAACTTCTGGTTATGTGCTAGTTTGGGTATAGAAATAAGCTTTATTTAGCCCCCTGTAAATGTTTTCAAAGTTAAATAGTAAATAACTAGAAACATTTGCCTATTCAGATATACTACAGATGGTCTTCAAAAACCTCAGTGATCTACAGAATATGGCATTTAAAGATGTTTTAATAAAAGGCTTTTTTGACGTCTCCTCCTGGAAACACCCCTATACTACTTTGAAAAAGATGGGCATTGAAGAACCTCTTTATAAAGTTTGCTTCAAATGTAGCAAGCTGCCAACAGACAAAGAAAAAAACAAAACCCTGTCCTTACTTCAACCGCAGACAGCACGCTATCCAAGCTGTGGATAAGCAGGACACGGAGAAGTCAACCGCCAAGGTTTTCCAAGACAAGGTAGGCATGTCCTTCATAATTCTTGCTTCACAGAAAAGTCTTATATTGGCCCAGAATACAGATGCTCCAATGTTGCAAAGGAACCTTGGACAACTGTCCAGGCAGCCAGCTGTCTGTCATTTCTATAGTTTTGGAAACTGCTTACTCTACACTTCCTGTTTACTCAGATATTTATCTTTCTCAGCTTTCTGATGCGGTTAAAGACAATTATAGTCTCACAATTAAGCTTAAGTTATTTGGGAGTTTTAAAAAATGTTTTAATGTCTGAAAGAATATAGGATTAATTGCAATTTATGATAGAAAATTATTCAAATATAGAACTTTGAACTCAAAAAGACTGGATATTTTCTCCAAGGTTGCCAAATACAAATGGACTAGATGTTGTGAATGTAATTCTTACCTTATAGTTTTCATAACTGTTATTGTATAGCTTATTGTAAGAGAAAAAAACTTTTTACTGGGTGATATTTTTGTGCTTTGTATTCAAATGATTTCTGTACCCAAAGATCTGGTAGCAGTTCCGACTCTGGTATTGTCATTATTCTGGTAACAGTTCCTACTCTGGTACTGTCATTATGAAGCAACTCCTGAGTCAGAGTTTTGTAAACCATGGTTCTCCATCACCTAATTGGTTAAATAAAGAGCTGAACAGCCTATAGGCTCGGCAGAAGAGAGAGTGTCAAGAGAGAGGGAAGAGATGAGAGATTCTCAGACCAAAGAAATCTTCATCAGAACATAGAAAAAAGGAGGCAACATGGCGAGAATTAGACAGCAGGTAATGAGCCATGTGGCTGGGAAGTAGACCAGGCCAGATTTGTCAGGTCAGAATAGCTGAGTATCTGCCCAGTTATAGTGCCTGAAGCTTTAAAAATAAAGGTCTCTGTGTCATTATTCAAAGCAAAGACAAGCACAGAAAACTATACAATGCACACATCACTTCATTAAGGTTAGGATCGGGTCATAAATTTTCAAGCCAAAGCCTAAAAGTGTGCAATGGATATACACCACAGTAGCAACTAAGCAGCTAATCCAAATGCCTATTTATTACCTGGCTAAAACACCAAATTATCATCTGAAAGACCACTTGGGAGAAAAACTAAGAATGATATATCCTTTGATGTGTGAATTCTGGCAAGCAGGCCATTGTGTGTGGCAGTCAGGTGACAACTCCAGGTATGGGTTCTTGCCTTCACCATAAGGGAGTGTCTTTATTGCAGATACCAGGCGAGCTGGCCTGAACTTCCAGACATTCTCCGGTCTCTGAGCCATCCGGACTCCCACTCCCTTGTCATAGGAGCCCTAGGATCCCAGCTTTAGGTACGTTCTGGGATCCAAACTCTATCCTTAATACTACAAAAAGAAAGAAAAGAAAAAAGAAATTGTACCACAGAAAATACACCAATACCAAAGTTGTTATTTCAATGTTTTGTCTTTAATCCATTTTGTTGGTTTTTGTTTTCAGTTTCTTCATAACAATGTCCAGAGCCTTCCAGATGAAAGTAAGGTGCTTTCTTGGAGTCCTAAAGAGAATTCTTGAGGGAAAATAGTGTTTTTAGCAAGAACTACTATGGAGTCCAATGGTCTAGACTTTACTTTTAAGGGGGGAGGAGGGAGAGTGTAAATCTGTAAGTTCTTAATTTCAGAACAATTGTTAGTATACAACAAACTTTTTATTTTTCATTCATAAAAACAATTTACAGCATTCATAAAACAAAGTGGTCAGAGAAATAAAGAGAATTTTTAGATGGATTCTTTTTGTGTTAAGAACAGCAGCAGTTTACTACAAATGGAAACAAACACAATCCATATAAAAGCAGGATTGGAATAGGGATGGGAGTTAAGATGTACCAACCAAGGCAAATTCAGACCTTTCATGCATGCAACTCAACATTTGAATTCTCTTTACTTAAAAACCAAATAGGAGTACTCTTATAGTCTCAGTAAAGGAGGTTATAAAAAAGTACTGAAAAAAGGTAGCTCTACATGTAACACACACACACACACAGACATTCTCTCTCTCTCTCTTTCTCTCTCTCTCACAAGATGTGGGTGGGGTGAGAGACTGGAGAGAAAAGGAAGAAAATAAATTCCCAAATAGGCGATCACAAAAATATTCTTTACATATTCAGACACAGAAAAATAACGTTTCATGAGCACAGCTTTGAGGCACACCATCTTGAGCTCTAACCTGGTGTATCCTTACCCACACTCCTTTCAGCATGAACAAAATACGAGTTATATGGTGAGATACAGACTTGAAGAATTCCTTAAAAAAGAATCACAAGTTTCATTTTATATATACAACAAATTTTTAATTATGTACTGAAAATAAATTACAGGAAATAACTTTAAAATGCAACAGAGGACGAGTCACAATAAAACATTCCCATTGGACTCTCTGGGGGGTGAGACTGCAGTGTTCAAGGAAGATAAATATCACAAATATATCAAAACTTCAAATTGTCTATGCATTCACACACTGACATGAGCCACAAACATTCCTTTCACAGGGACTGTACTTATTAGCCTACCACAGAACCAGATTTTGCCATAAACTACAAAACTTTTAATACAAAATTGTATTTATATATTTATAATTCATATACATGCCCTACCTGTGATTTTTAGAAAATAAAAGCTACACACTGTACAGACACTCTTAACTCATAGCTGTAGGCAACATTTTGGATGGAATTTCTCCCCCAATAAAATTAATGGCATATTTTATGTACATGAAGGCTAAACTGTAAAAAGACAGTTCAGTTTCCCAGATAATGCATCTCCTTTCAGGGCAGGTTTACAAATTTAAAAAGGCAAGACAAATGTACACCTCAGAATTACCTTCTTAGCTACAAGAGTTGTCATGTGATTTCTGTGAAGTTTCTGATACATGCAGTTATGTAATACTGGCATTGAAGGCAGTAAAGCAATATACACTTTTAATGTAGTGGCTCAATAAAGGCTTCATTGTCAATCTCATCTGATTCTTGATACAGTGATTCATAAATTCTCTAAAAATTAAAACTTCAATGGGACACTATATTAAAGAGACTCTAAATAGATTTCTTAAAATATTTCCCTGAAATATCCTTTTACATAAGACAAATTTCACTAACATTAAATTCAGTAAAAAGAAAGAATTAAACATGGCACAAATGTGCATGATAAACTAATGCTCCTCAGCCAATCTCCGCGTCTAAGGAGACATCAAAGGAAGGCTGAAAACCAACAAACGAGGTTCACACTCTGTGGCAGCCATCTGTGAAGCCAGTTCTACTAAACTACTTCTACAGTTGATTGTAAACTTTGGTTTATTTTTATTTGAGTTCTCATTGTACAGCAAGCATGAAAAAAAGGAGAGTGGCGTCCATGAGAAGATGACTGTCAGTCTGTCTTTAATCGGGCATGGTGAGACACCTGGTCAGTCAGGCCTGCTTTGATAGAGTTTGTTACAGACTGCCTTATGTTTTCCTCCATCAAATTATCACCCAGGGGCTTCAATACCTGTGGTATGAGAAATGTGCAAAACAAACAAAAACATGAGGTAAAAAAAGAGTACATATAACAGATATAAAAAATTCAATTCAAATAAATGACAAAAACAATCAGGAATGTGAGAAATAAAAGAATGCTTCTCCCAAAAAGAAAAAAAAAAGTTATGGTATTAACAACAATGCAATTAGACATTTTATAATGCAACAAAAATTACTTTCCTCTCATTCAAAGCATTTACAAATCCTATGAGATGGATGTGCAGTCCATACCCTATGTGCAGCATCAAATCTGGTATGTATACAGCATTTATGCAGGCCGGCCCACGCGGTCCTGCTTACTGTCCTATATGTGTAAGTGTGAACACTTCAGATAGAGAAAAGAGTTAAAAATACTGTCTAATTTTTCTTCTTGTTGTTGGATGACAGCCTCTGTCGCTGTGCTGATGAAAGAGCACGATGAACCATTCGACGTCTAGTAACTTCAAACAGTTTGGAAAACACCTAAAACATGGAGTGATGTGTTAGGAAAGCGACTCAGAGTGCCTTGAAGCTTGAGTTCAAGACTAGAAGAATTTTAGACTTTGTAGGTTTCTCACCTTCCTGGGACTCCTCTGAAGCAAAGGAAAAGAGAAATGCAAAGACATTTTAGACAAGGCTTGTTGAGCACAGCGCAAGTCTTCTCTGACCAGGGATCGTGACTTGAAGCTCCTACCTCACTATCCTACACTGACACTAACTACACAGCTGAGACTCTCCCATGAAACTGTTCTATAATAATGGCACCTCAAAAGTCCTACAGTCCATACTAACAGAAAGCATTTCAAAAGACACTATTTATTATTAAGAGCCAGGTGAGAGAAAAATAGAATTGGTTCAAAATGTAAAGTAGATTATTTTTAAAGCAGTGATAAGGTAATAATTCTTAATCCATCTTCTATTAAAAACTATCAAAAGACAAGAAAGCAGTAGGACTGATTTTAATAGATAAAAATTTGAACTTAACAAATGTCCAAACACAAACTCCAAAAGAGTCACATCATTAGGGAGGTTGAGAACCACTGGTTTATATAGTCATAATGGTGTTATTATAATCACTTTACTCCAGAAAAAAAAAAAAATGGTTGAATCCTTTAGTCTTTGAGCTGAAGGGCAAAACAAACATGAACCTGCACATCCTAATCTCTAACAAGCCCAGAGCCTCACTGATCCAGAAATGACATGGAAAATACTGCGTGACCTGTAATACTGCGTGTCAGTAATAATTACGGCTGTCATTCTGCTCCCCGACACAATGAGATGATATTTGGGTACCTGATGAGAATCATTTTAACAACAACCACAAGAGAAATTATCTATGCTCAAACAATCCAAGTGGAAATATATAAAACAGCTTTCCCTAACAGATACTTGCTAGGCAAGAGACTTCAGCCTGGCTTGACTCTGGCTATGGTAAAGGTTAAAGTTGATGCTGTTTTCTCTCTCTATGCTGTTCTGCTCTCTTCACTGTATTCCCATGGAATACATGTCAAAGTTTCTTTGGAAAGAAGTCTCTGTGAGGTTACTCCTTAGAGTGCTACAATAAACTGCCACCATCTTCACAGAAGACCAACATATTTCTCCTACATTGCTTCCTGTTAATACTGGTTAGAAAAAAAATTTCATTTTCCTCACCAAAGCACTGACTGTATACTTCCCAACTTTTTTTGTTACCTTTAAAGTTATTCGTTGAAAATATTTTCTTTGGTCAAAGAAAAACATTATTAGTAAATGTAGCCCTGTCCACTGTCTGGCATAATCATCAGGCTTAAAACTAATAATCAACCAAAGAGATTACAGCCTGAAGCTAACCAAAGTAAACTCTAAAGATGAATCATAACTGAATTAGATTCCACTTTAAAACAAGATCAAAACAACACTATTACCCCCACTCCCTCCAACACACCCCGCCACACTCATGCCCTCTTGTCACGCCTCACGTAAAGGAAACAGCAGGCATACAAATAAGGCACGAAGTGGAAGCTGGAAATCACACAGAAGTGAGATTAGTCACTGCAAAACCAGAAGACAGATACCAACCTGTTCCCATAGTGTTTCAGCAATCTGATCAATCATTGTTCCAATTTCTCTGAACTCCCCAGAGTACTTAACATATGCCCACGTACAAAGGGACGTCAGTGCTAGCCCCATGACAAGGTTGCATAAGACGGCTATAGAGTTTAGGCCAATGAAGCCCGTCAGTCCTGAGATTATATACATAGCAAACATGACTGCGAACAGCGTGGCAGGGGTACGAGCAGCATAGAAGATATTTTTGCCATCATTGTGCTTTATAAAATTTGCATAGGTTTCTTCAATTTCAGCTTCAAGCTGGTCCTGATACCGACGGCAGAATTCATCTCCACCCATTTTTTTCACAGAACGAAACTGTTTAAGCGCCACTTCCTTGAGATCCAAGTGTTTTCGCTCCAAATCTGAAGGTGCAATGTAAGGCTTATCACCACCACATACCTGTACAAGCCAAATTTGAGAGATCACATGCTAGAAGTAAGAACTGGAAAGCATTCCCTGCTCATAGATTTTAGTCTCATAAACCACTTTAAAGCACTCACATAGCTATTCTAAACTTGAGCATAGTAACTCATAAGTAATCATATCCTATGTTTAACTGTCTATGCCAGCTAGTCTTATGTCAACTTGACATAAACACTAGAGTTATCAGAAAGGAGGAAATCTCAATTAAGAAGATGCCTCCATAAATCAGGCTAAAAGGCCATTTTCTTAACTAGTGACTGATGGAGGAGGGTCCGTCCCACTGCGGGTGGTGCCGTCCCTGGGCTGGTGGTCCTGGGTTCTGTAGAAAGCAGGCTGAGCACGCTATGTAGAACAAGCCAGTAAGCAGCACCCCTCCATGGCCTCTCCATCAGCTCCTGCCTCCAGGTTCCTGCCCTGTTTGAGTTCCTGGTGTAAGCTGAATGAACCCTTTCCTCCCCAGTTGCTTTTGGTCATAGTGCTGTGTTGCACAATAGAAATCCAAACTAAGACATTGGCTCAATCAACTAATTTTCCAAATGTGACTAAGCCACCAAAACAGAAAGCACAGTATTTACACTGTCCTCTCTGACCTCTTATTATCCACTAGTAAACCAAAGCAGCACAATAGATTACTAGCAAGAGAATAGATTAAAGACACACAACACGGTGTTTCAAAGATGAGCAAGCTTTGTGCAGAAACTTCTATTGGTCTCAAGGTAATGTTACTTCCATCTCAGGCTGCTAATTCTGAATTAAAAGAAAAGACAACAGTGGAATTCATGTAGCCTGCATGCTAGCCATGTGACTCACTTTCTAACTGTTTATTCCAGCAGAGACCATAAAAAGACAATTACAGAATAATGTAGCATGACAATATGTAAGGAGTGCAAATTAGTTCAATGACTTTAAATATAAAACATCCCCTACTCTTATTTAGCTAAAGCTTAAACACGAGTTACAAACCTGCTCCATACTTTTACAATAGACGTCTCTTGCTCCTGCTACTGCAGCAAGGTTATTAGCCTCAGCTGTCGCCTAAAACATAAAATTCAATATACCATCACTGTGAAAAAATACCTTCTGACTGTAAATTCCTATTAACATAATAGGTTATATACAACAAATAATTCTGGAATGAACAGAAAATCATACCAGCCTCTAGTTCTACTTTCCTTTGGAAGGGTGTGTCAGTATAAAGGGTATGACACAGGCTTAACAAGACTCCCTGTCCGACTGCAATTTATACTAAAACAGATTTGTAGACAATATATCACATGTGCTCAGGAAATAGAGATAAACAGATAAATGTATACTCAAAATGTGCTAAGTTCTTAGGAATCAAGAATTCCTCGTATGAACAACTAGACTCACATTAGAGTCGTTTCCAAATACATAAAGCTCTTTTGTTGCATTAACTTTAATATAAACACTATTAATCCACTTAAAAAAAAAACTGAGGAATTGCCCAAAGTGATAAACTTTGGACTATAGAAAATGAATACAAACAACAGTAACCCCAAAAAACACAAACACACACAGAGAAAGTTTACCTGCACTAGAAGCAGTTCGTTATTAGCAAATGAAACTAATCCCTATTTCAAGCAAAAGCCCTTTATCAAAGACTCACGGCAAAAGCATTTTAGTTCAGAGGGGCCTATAATATGCCAACCTATGCAAAACCATATTTGTATACTTTTAGGATTTGAAAATGAAGTACCAAGGCTGATATTTCTAGGAGTCAATACATGCTCAGGGTCTATTACTTGCAATTATATACACACATACATATACATACACAAACTTTAGAATTCATGTTATCTTAAGCATACATAATTTTTGTAGCAATAGAGCACATGTCCTCCATTTTCTATATCCCTCTAGAGCCATAATTTTAATTCTCCCTCAAACACTTACAACCACATCACACACACATACATACCCCAATGCACACATATGTTCTTATTCTTACCTGAAGCATGGATTTTGGATGTGGCAGTTCCTCTCCTTGATATATTTTAATGTATGCCTAAAAAGACAAAAGATTCACTGTATTGTTGTACAATGCAATTTGATACTATGTCCACAAAGAAATATCATTAAACATAAGAGTTCACACCATGAAAATGAAGTTCTAGGCCTCATACACCCTGAGTACAACAAAGTTACTCCTGTCCTGAATATTATCACACAGACATGTTGCCAAAAAAAATACTCTAAAGAAATCATTCTAGATATAATTCCAACTTGTATGAAAGTTTTCCTTCACATTTGAAAGTTTTGTATATAAAATACCATCTATTTTATAAAAAGAAATCTTTAATTCTTTTCCACCTTCAATACTTCAAATAGATATTTTTTAAAAAGGCTTAACCATCATTTTACTTTAAATATTTGAACTCAAGAGAAAAAGAAATGCTAATCTGTAGTCAAAGCATAAGACTGGGTTGTTATATATAAAATGGGGTATTAATGTTTATTATTAATCCATAATTATTGTGATTAATTATTTAACCTGCTACTGTATCAATAAAGACATAGATACCTGTTAGATTTTTATATGCCTTAAGCTCTGGGGCTGGGCAGAAACTAACCCCTAAGCTATCTTTACCTCCCAGCCCCACATCCCATGCCAATTGCTCTAACAATGCCCGGGCTACTTCCCATCCAATAGCCCATAAATACTTGCACATATTTCTCATCTAGGCTGCTTTGCTACCTCATATCTGCCCTGCCCAGGTGTAGACATTTATTCAGCCAATCAGGGATAATTTGGAGGCAAAGTTACACAGTATCATCTTTGGCACACATGAGGGTTTGCTTTTAACAGTAAGAATCTCAGGGAGCAAGCAATGAATTAAATACAAAGCACTAGGTATGCTGTTAACACTGGTTGTGTGCATGATGGTTCAAGGGGAGAGTGGTGAGGGGCTAGAGAATGAGCTGTAGCCAGGGAATATAGTTCAGATTTAATCAACACCCATTATAAACAAATGTGAAAATCTCAAACAATAAAAGAGGATGGAGGACCAGTTTATGGCATTCGAAGGAGTCTTCACCTCAACTTCCTACTGACTCAAACTTAATTCATAATTAAACAGTGACTGCATGAAAGTGATCTAACCATTAAGCAAAAATACATTAACTTCACTAGCTGTATTTCCCACCCTTCTATAGTATAGATAATTTTAGCTACTCCTGTTAGTCTCAGAACTCTACGAGAAGACTTTTGTGAGAATGTGGGATATAGAATTATGCAGCCAGTTCCAGGTATGAGTTGCACTGGCAGAGCTGTGTTACAGTATGATGAATGGTTAGTGTCTCCACATTAGAGATGCAGAAAAGAAGGATATTCTGAGAACAAATAGAAACACTGAATAGAAGACACAGTGTGCTATAACCTTTTTAAAAAATAGTTTACTTAATGTGTGTGTGCACCCCGCCCCACACGTGCAGGCAGGCACTTCTGCCTATGAGTGTTTATGTGCACTCATGTCTGGGTATATTCAAGACACCTATGTTACTACACAGAGACTACAAGTAGACACACATTCTCCTCTCATGCTCCAACATTCCTTTGCTTTGCAGTCTTTCTCTAAACTTGGGTCTCATATTTTCCCAGTTACCTAGGAAGCAGCAAGCCCTAGTCCTACTGTCTGTGCCCTCTAGAAGGGGTCACAAACACCTGAGATGGCTAGCTTGCTCTGTAGGGTCTAGGATGCAAACTCAGGTCCTCAAGACGGTGCAAGTACTTTAAACAACTGACTCATCTCTCCAGCTCCCACTGAGTCCTTAATGTTGATATAATGAATTCATGGCAGAAAAGCATACATTTATTTTGGTCGAAAGTAAATCTCTTGTCCATAAAGATGTTTTAAACGTTATCTACATTTCTTTTTAAGACAGAGCCATTTAGCTTAGAGTTCACCTACCTTAAAATATTCTACAAGATCTCTACAAGTGACTTTAGATCCACTTATCTCTTTCTCAACAAGATTTTCAGGAGCAAGCAGCAATGGAACCAGATTTCGAAGCTCCCGTTTAAAGTCTTCATCAATATCTGATGGACATGGAATTAGCCAACATATTAGACCAAAAACTCGAAAAAGTCCTCACTGACAAAAGTTCGGGAAATTTTGTTTATGAAGAACACACGGTATATATCTAATACTTAAGTAGATTCTTTTTCTAAAAAGTTCATCTAAATATGACATGTCTCTTACAGGAAAAAAGAAAAACCCGAGTACTCTTCTGTCCCGTTTCTCCCATTCTCCAGTAATTGTTTTCATCTCAAATGGTGAACTGTAAAATGAATTCTATAGTAACTAAAATACCTTTTTCAAAAAGAGCAAACCATGCAGGGTACTATACTAAATTTCAATATTAGTATTTTTCTAGTTATCATGTAAATCGCATGACTCTCAATCCCTTTGCCATCACACTTAAAATAATCCTGAAACACACACACGCACACACACTAGAAAATTCTGAGTCCATCAAGTCAATAAAACAGTGCGGCTTTTTTTTTAAAGCAGACTGTAATCAGAGGAAGTTGTGAAAGGCTCTCAGCCCTCAGAAGCTGCAGGACATAAGTCCTCAGCAAGACCACACTATGATATGGTTGGTCACTATGCTAAAGAGGGGCAACGCGACCAAAGGCAGCTGGAACCAATACACAGGGAGTGCGGAGAGGGGGAGAGACAGTCTTCCTCACGGGGGAGCAAGCAAAGTGGTTGTCCAGCACCAAATGTCAGCCCTGAAAATATACATGAGTGACACATAAGCTGAGCAGTTATGTTTAGAAACAGACATGCATATATACATACACACAGGCACGCAACAATGAAAAAAAGGAAATGACTTCGAAGACAGCAAGGAGGGGTATATGGGAGGACTTGAAAGGAGGAAAGAGAATATTGTAATTAGATTATAATCTCAAAAATAAAAAGAAAACAGAATACAAACTTTAAACTGCTAACTAGTAGTAGTTTTAGCAAGCATGGGAATACCCACCTTTCAGTCGTCCATCAAAACTAGGGTTTGTGGCAACTTTGAGACCAGGATGTGGTAGAAGAAAGCAACCCAGATTTGAGAAACAATTGTGGATGTGCTTCCTGACATTCTGTAGTTCTTCGTGCTGATTTTGTTTTACCTGAAAGAAGAATTAGAGTTGCAATTTTTTTTTAATTTAAAAAAGAACACACACACACACACACACACAAAAGATACATTTGTATCTACATACATGCATACTAAACTCCGACTACACTGCTGCTGAAAGGAAGTTTTGTTTGCTACTATTACAAATTTATTTCTATCACATTTATCAACTTAAAAAGCATTTTCTTTCCATAGAGAAAGCTGTTGTCTAAAATGCCAAAATATACAAATAACTAATTACAGCATCTAATACTTGAATAACAAGTTGTAATAATGACTTAGAAACTAATAAAGAATCTGCCTTGAAAGCACTTATGTCAAAATATGAAGACAAAAAAAAAAAAAGCAGATCATTAATCTGCCTGATATTAAGAGATTAAAATAACCTCAGAGCAAAGCGAAAAATTGTCAGAGCTCCAGTGTGGGGCTAGAGTGGTGACTCTGCTCTTGTAGAGAACCAGTGTGATTCCCAGAAAGCCACCTGTAGCTTCAACTCCAGGACACCCCACACTTCTGGCCTCTAAGTGCCCTGCACTCACATGCACACATCGACAGACACACAAACATGTACATTTTTTAAGAGTTCCTGTGCAGATCAAACAAACAGAAGAAAAATCTCAGTAATCTCAATTATTATTATTTATGCCAAGCACCGGATCTTTAGGAGAGACTGCTATGTATCTTCTTTAAGAACATTCTTCTAAACACTTTTATTACATTTCATTTATTTCTTTGTTTTGTATGTGTGCACATGCATATAGGGAGGGCACGTGTGTTAGGGCATGTATGTGGAGATCAACCTTCAAGAACTGTCTCTCCTTCCGTGATATGGGGCCTGGGAGAGGAAACTACGGCCACTGGGCTCAGAAGAGTATGTCTGCACTTGCTAAGACACCTCACCAGCCCATGAGAGAAGTCTTAACAAACAGATAAACAAGCAAACAAACAAACAAATAGGTAGGTAGGTAAATAATTACTAGCATGTCTAAATCTGGAGGTGTTATTAAGACAGGCTCTTACTATGTAACCCTGACTGGCCTGGAACCTTCTATGCAGATCAGACTAGCCTCAAACTCCTAAGTGATCCATCACCTCCTCAGTGATGGGATTAAGAGTATATGCCAATGCCAACACTCCATACCTGCATGTCTAGGAATTAATTAATTTCATGCATTCTTCCAAATATTCTTCCAAAAGTCCATTCTAACAAAACATGCACTGGTCATAAAACCTGCAAACCACCTAAACACTCATCAACAGAATGAAAGGCGGCTGTTTAGTGGTATAATACTGTAGAGTAGTAAGCGTGAACTAATAAACTACACACAACAGTACAGTTCAATCTCAGGAACAAGAGACTGAACAAGTAAGACACAAAAGAGTACATTCTGAGCCAGGCCTGGTGATGCAAACCTTCAATCCCAGCACTAAGGAGGCAGAGGCAGATGGAGCTCTGTGATCCTTGGTGTGTGTGTGTAATCTGTTAAAAATGATAGTGAGGTAAGCACATGGAATTAGGTGATTTTTCTGGGTACAAGTTACACATCTATAATCATTTTAGAAACTCATCAAGCTGCATTTAAAATGTGAATAATTTTGTGACTGGATGTATCACTGTAATAACTTTAAGACCTTTCCTTTGAAGCACATAATTCAGAGTTTAGTTAGCATGATTAATATGTTATATGTTGATTTCTTCTAAATAACCAGGAAAAAAAAAAAAAACAGATCTGATAAATTTCCTCAAAGATCTGAAAACACCTTCCAAATAATCTAGGAATTAATCTGATTTTAAGAATAAGAAAATCATACTGTGCCCCAAGTGTCTGAATGTGGTTTGGAAATGAAATGTACTATACTACAAACAAACTCTTGTGAGCTGGCACATAACACAAAGATATCTTTCCACTGTCTTCTGGATGTGGAGATGTACTCTGGAAACACCTGAGTATTCCCACAGGAAATACTCAGGGATAAAGATTATGACCTTGTTCATGAGGTCATTTTCCAGGAATGCTCTGTGAAACATATTACATAGGAATAAGGATATCTGGGTCTTTTTAAAAGGCCTAGATGGCTCAGCACATAAAGTAGCTGTCACACAAGCCTGATGACCTCAGTATGATATCAAGAACCTATGTACAGGGAAAAGGAGAGAATCATCTATAACAAAGTTATCTTCTTACCTTCACACATACACTGTGACATGTATACACCCAGATACACACCATAGGCACACACAACAACAATAGTCACTTTCAAAAATACCAGTCTTTGAATATTTACTGGTAGGTAGTTCCCTCGATAGAGGAGTAACTGTTTCTTATTTTTTATTTAAGACTATCTTCTTTGGCAAGAGTTCATCACCTACACACCATTGGACTACATAGGTGTCCATAGGACTACTCTTTCTGAAAGTAAAGAGTAACGCCAGGGTAGTCCAGGAAGCCCACCCCTTTGCCTGGCCTGAGGCATATGTTTTCTTCTCCCTGTTATGGGGCTTACCTGCAGTCTCTTTTCAAGGAATTGTTTTCCACCTTCCAAACCATATGAATGTTCATAAGGATAACTCCAATCTCGAATCAAAAACATTAACGTCTACATACAGAGAAAAATACGAATCACTTCTTACAGAATACTAAGGACCCTGAAAACTTCCTTCCATAAATATCCTTATTCAAGGCTATAATGAGCAGCTCAGTGGATAGATGCACGACCACATTCTTGAGGTCCAATCCCCAGAACCAAAAATTTAAAAATAAAAATGGTTATAGTAACCAAATCCTTGTGGCTCTAGTCAACGGCCCACCTGAGGCAAGTTCCCAGCCCTTGCACCAACTAATCAGCTCCAGTTGAGAACACACAAGGAGCCATCAGTGGAACAATACCCCAAACCAAAAATGAACAAAAGTATATTGGGGTTTTTAGATCACAATTTTGTCAATCTATATAACAAGTACACTTTTAGATGGCTAATTCTACACTGATTATAGGTTTGGTATTAAAGAGACATTTTTCACAAATGTTTTATCCATACAATGTTTAATTTCTCAGCACTACTGACATTTTGAATGAGATAATTACTTGTTCCTGGCTGCCCTTGCATTATAGCAAAGTGTTTCTGGTCTCTACTTTACCTGCCAGTAGCATTAAACATCCTTCAAAACTGTGACAATCAAAAATATCCCAGATGTTAGCAAATGTCTCCTAGGTGGATTCTAGATTAGAAGGGCTGATATAAGCCAAATACAGTATGTTTCACCCATATATATATATACAAGAGGAAGCCATTATCTGCTCAATTGTTTCATAAAAATGATTGCCTAAAACAGAAGTGCCAGGTAAAGGTGAGGTAAAATTTGTGTAAGGCCACTAATATTATAATTGGTAGAAAAGCCATCACACATTATACACCAACAGGCAAACACAATAATCATTCTCTCCCACTCACTGTGGCTAACAGTATGAATAGTAGCTTGCAAACTAGTCACTTCAAAAAAATAAAGCACCTTAATTTGTTTACATGAAATGAAGAGTAGCAGAGAAACTGACTTCAAGTTGCAATACATCACCAAAAAAAAACCTGATGATATGCCAATAGCTTGTTTTGGCTCTGGTGCTAAAGGAGTTTGTAGTGTCCCTTGGGCTTGAAGTTTCACACAGAGACATTTTTAAAGTGTGAAAACACTTACCTGAAACGGCTTCTGGTAGATCTCTTCCATTGCAAGTCTTCCATACTCTGTAAATAACTATTAAACCACGTTACTTAAAATAACTTAGCAAAGGAGACTGAAAGAAGTCATTCATAAAACTTTCTGTATCAAAGTAGCAAATGTCAGTCTTTTTCTTATCTCAAAGTAGGCATCACACTGGCTAATGAATCAAGTATCTCAGAAATGCCCTCTAGTTAAGCAATCAACCATTTCTTTAAGGCCATAAAAATTCAAAAATATTATAGGTTTCTAAACATAAATTTACAATAAAGAAATACTTTGACATATATTTTCTAAGACATACTTGTAAGTGTTGAAGATCATCTTCTTGAATATTCTGAGACAAATTATATACCTGTTAAAACAAAATTTATTGTTCTTATTAGTGTTTTAAGGAGTATAAATCCCCTTTTAGTAAGGAAAGTTATTTTAGACCTCATTACAAATTAATCACTTAGCTCCTACTTTAACCAGTGGTATATGGAAAGCGTTCTTATTAAAAAGCCATAAAATTCATAAACACACACATGGGCATGCCCCAAGTGTATTATGTAATGTCTTTCCCTCTTTCTTAGTTTCTTTAATGTTATGTCACAGGCACTTTAAAAATAAAAGACAAGCTGAAGCCAAGTGTGATGATACACTCCTGAAATCCCAGCATTAGTGGGTGGGAGCAGAAGAATGGATAGAGTCAAAGGCCATCGTGGACTACACAGTGAGGTCCAGGCCTGCAGGAAGAGGTAATGGCTGTTTCGCTCGCTAAGTTGGTGAATATGAGGAACAATTTTAAGAAAAGTATGTTTCTTCTTGGTACAGAATATATATTCGTTCAGTAGGTTCTGGGTTTTTGGTTGTTAGGAAAAATGGATTTCCCTACTTAGCCCAGACTGGCCTTAAATTTTTACAACTTTCCTGCCTCTGCCTCACATGAGCTACAATTTCAGAGTGCTGCAATTGCTGGCAAGCATCCTCACACATGGCATGGTCCCTTGTTAAGTGAATGGACGAGCCTAAGCACATGAAGTTTTTAGCTGTGGAGACTAGTAAAAACAGCAGGTGGCACTCCTGCCCTTCTTAGAATTTCTTAGAGGCTTTCCAAGATACAAGAAGAACTGATAGGATTGCGCTCTGTTCTCAGGGTCAAGTTCAGTCTTTTCAGGACAGGTTAGAAAAGAAGGTACTACAGTGACACCTACAGATACAACCTCTAAGATGGATGTCAGCATCTCAGTAAATGCAGCTGCTCCAAAGACAGAACAATGTGTTCTAACAACAAAGAGGTGATAATCTAGAGAAGCTTGAGAGGTTAAGAGTATAAACACCAAAAGGGTATGCTTAGTCACCAGTTAATCCCAAACAAGGTACCTAAAATACAAAAAGCTAACAGCATATTCTTATCCATATGGGTCTAAAATTTTAGGGCACAGGAGTAGATCCTTTTCTGTAAGGAATAGACAGACTCTAAAAGCAAAGAGAGATGGGCACCTGTTGTCTTAGATCATTGGGTCTCAGTATACTGCCTTGTACTCACTAAGACCTAAGAATCCGTTGAAAAAGTAAACAAAATCAGTGTGTCATCTGTCTACTAGCCCAAAAGAAAAAAAAAATGTTTTCATCTCTTGCTATGTAGCTTAATATGGCCTCTAACTAGCTCTTGTTATGCAGTTCATCCTCCTAACTCAGCTCCCCAAGTGCTGAGGTCACAGAAATATACCGCTGTGCCTGGAAGCCACAACTTACTCAAGGAAGAAAACAACCTTCGAAGGCCTGTAGAAAGTAATCCTGAGGGCTGGGACTGTAGCTCAGTGGCACACACAACACAGCAAATCAGTCGCCATTAACGTCCCCTCTCACAAAAGAAGCATATATAAATATATACACTAATATAATAGACATTTTATTATATTATTTCATTTAGAGCTCATCTCTTATATACAACAATTACACATGAGACAGGCAGGATAAGTCAAATCCTCCTTTTATAAGAAAAATGTCTGAGCAGTGTAGTTGTCCAAAACCAAATCTCCTACCATCAAAAAGTTCTATAAACAAAAGAATAGTAACAAACACTCCTTCACTATAAGTTGAGAGGCAAATCCTAGCATCAGCTAACTTGAAGAGCTAAAATGTAAAACAGAACTAGAAAAAGGTGGCTTCTGCTGCCTCTTAGGACCTATAGTCATGCTATTTTACAGAGAAAAAAAAATAGAACAAACATTTAAAAACTTCTGAGGGTCCTCAAGAGCACCTCTTAGTGAGTAGTGACAGATACCCTTGGCCTATAACAGAAATTAGGCTGAAAAGAACTCTCTTTGTACACAGTAATATCCAGTCCTCTGCCCACTCAGGTACTTCAAGTTATGGAGGAAGGGGAAAGGGAATTAAATGGGACTGCTTATGTTTCAGACATTATTAGAAAATCACAGACGTTTCAAGATGCTGTGGCAGTGCGGCCTATGAGCCACCACTTATAAAGACAATTTCTTATTATAGGAGAACATTCACATATCCTTCCTGATATACTATCACCAGCAGGATGTAGGAGACCATACTACAATCATTCATTTTTGAGCCAGGGAGTTATCAACACAAATGATCCCAAAAAAGAAAAGGAATGCAAAATGGTCTATGTTGACTGAACCCACTCACTCTAGATTATACAGAGATTCTCTATTTTGAAAAAAGGAAAACTGGAAAGGACAGATACAGTTAGAGTGTAGTGACACAGTGAGACATTACCCCTTCTAAACCAAATCGGTGTATAAATTTCTATCACTTGGTTTTCTAAATTAAATATTAATTACTGACAGGCGGAGATAGCACATGCCTTTAACCCTAGGACGTGGGAGGCAGAGGCAGGCAGATCTCTGCGAGTTCAAGGCCAGCCTGGTCTATACAGCAAGTTCCAGAATAGCCAAAGCTACAAAGAGAAACTTAACTAGGAAAGAAAACAAACAAATATTAACTCTTAAATTTTTATTTTTAGTTCAAATAATAAGAACTGTCAGAGAAACCAAATAGAAAACTAGGTTGCTATTTAATTATTTGGTGTTTTTGTTTTGTTTTTTGCTTAAGTAGTCACATGATTGACTTTAATTACAAATACTATCTAATAACTTTTCCTCTAAAGGTTTGTTTTATTTATTTTATATGTATGAATGTTTGCCTGAATGTATGTACACCAAAGGTATGTTAGTAACACAAATTGGACTTAATGGTTTGTTGGTATTTTTAAAATGAAGACACAGTGGGTAGGAAGGTGAGGAGAATCTAGAAAAAGATGGGATGGGGAAACATCAAAACATATTGTATGAAAAAATATAATAGAAAAAGAAAAAATGAGGATATAAATTTGGGTAGGTAGGAAAGGGGGTGGATGTGGGAAGAGCTGGGGAAAGGGAGTAAATATGATCAAAATAGACTGAATGAAATTACCAAAGAATTAATAAATTAATTCTATGATGGAAAAAAATAAAGCAAACATGGCTTAGCTTCATCCTTAATATCTATTCAGAGCGTATAAGTTTTCCTCATGAGCCAAAGAGCAAACACAGACACTGAGTAAGTAATAAGGAGGACAACAGGCTCTCTTTAACTTCTAACCCATCTTTTCTTGTCTCAGAGCCGTTCTGTGGAGGTGCACAAAGGTAGGATCACTGTAGGAGCTGACCACAACACTCACCTGGACAGAGCTAGTCATAGTGCTCAGAGCAAACACTGTCGCACAGTCTTTAATGGTTGACTGGCTATCAAAGGCACCCTGGGTATCCATTAGCAGCACAGCCACCTAGGAATTTGGAAGTTTAAAATTCTTAGGAAAGGAATCACCACAAATGCCTACAAAAATCATACACTAAATGATAACATTTAAAGCAGTAATTAAATCAAGAAATATACATCTTAACATACTAATCATTAAAGTTACCTGACAATAATAGTTTTGTGTAGTTTTTTATTTTAGTACCAGAAAAATGCTCAAGAAAAAATACAGGAGAAAATAGCAAAGTTTAAGTAGAATTTTACTTTTGTTCCATCAGGTCTGTCAATCACAAATACTTCATTCCAAACTTGTATGCCTGTTGTTTCTCTTTCACAACCACCTCGCCATGTAAAGCCAGTCAATGGTTCATTGTTTCCACCAATCCAACTTTGAGAATCCTGTTAAAATCAGAGATAAATGTAAAATAAACACACCACAGTTAGGCACTGTAAAACGTCTAAATCACTTGTTCCCTACATATAAAGGAGAAGCCTATGTTCAAAGAGAGAAAACACACAGTCTAGCACCATGCAAACAGCAGAGTCCTGCGCAGAGTGCTAGAGGAACAGCCTCCTAAATCAGCCTTGTCAAGCCAATTCACACTTCCACTTACTCTAGCCTTCTAGGTGAGTGGGATTACACACACCCACTCTTCCCCTTTGGGGAAGCTGTTCTATGTTTAAAGATCATAAAATACAGAACTAGCTATTTTAGTATGTTGTTTTACACAACAGTAAAACCAAGTTCCAGACAGCAGGACTGTCAAAACAGTAGCCCTCTCCTAGAATAGTATATACAAAAACACTTCAACACTACTGGGACTGTCTTTTAAAAATAACTAAGACTTGTTTAGAACCTGATTCAAGCAATCTAGTTTAAGAGGGAGGGAGGGCTTCTTAGGAAACAAACAGATTATCTGAACCCAAACTGTACTCCCTATGAGATGCCAAATGGATCTAAACATTTTTTACTTAAAATAATTTTTCACACACATTCCTGATCATGGTTTCTTTCTCCCCATCTCCTCCTAGATCCTCTCTACCTTATCACCCAACTCCACATTCTTTCTCTCTCTTTAGAATGTGGGAGGGGGCTACAGCTGGGATACAAAGTAAATAACCTGTAATTAATATTAAAAAATAAAGATTATAAAAAAAGAAAACAAACAAGCAAATTTAAAAAAAAACAGAAAAAGCACAAGTAACAACATTTCTGTGCAAGAAAAATATAATTGAGTCTTTAGCTACTAGATATCTAAATACTTGTGATGGATACATCTTCCTGGCAACTGCTTTAAAAGTCCAGGAAACACACACACAAAGAAAATAGATGAAACAGACCATGAAATGTTTACAGGTACATTGCAGTTCATAATACTATTCTTTTTATTTTGAGGTAAGTTTGAGAAATTTTCTGTAACAAAATCTCTGGAGGTTGGAAATTTAGTTTAATGGTAGAATATCTGCCTAACAAGGACAAAGCCCTGTGTTTGGTTCTCATCACCATGAGAGAGAGGGGAGGAGGGCGGAGAGGTAGAAAGAGGGAGGGGCTGAGACGGAGGGGAAAAGGGGACCTAATGTCTTTTAACTCAATTTATAGGGCTACAACTACTATACTTGTATAGTGTGGAGCTGGGGCATGGTCCAATGGGAGAGCACTTGTCTATAAACATTCCGCCCTGCCTTGGTTCAATGCCCACAATAAATACTATGAATAGAGTTAGTATACCACAACGTAATTTGTCTAGAATAGTAAGTCTGTGAATGTAAGTGACTAACTCCACCATATGTCAAGATGCCTATATTTTAAAGTGTACATATCCTCTATGTTACAGGCTATTTCTAATAAACTCGAATCTCTAATCCAAACCAAACTGCAAAACCCAAATTAGAGGTGGAGAAATATTTAAGACAATGAGAGCTGATGTAACTTATGAAGACCCATACAGGGTAGGAAAACAAAACAAAGCAACACCCAAACATCATCTACTGAGAAAACACAGCCCTGACCTTGAACCAATCTATTACTGTCACATAAAACTCCATTCCCAAATAAGTTATCAATGCTGTGCATTACAAAATTCTCTTGCATTTATTTATTGCCCTCAGTGTTTAATACATTATCTCAGGCCCTCCTTTCTGCTTGTTACAACAACACCGTACAAATTCATTCACAGTATTTTCTGGACTTGTGTTTCCCAAAGTATCCTTCAGAGGGGTTAGAAAAACAATGATACCCATGGACAAAAACAAGTGTCTAGTCCCACTCTATAATTCAGATGTTCCAAATTGGACTCTTCTGAAAAGCTTCCACACAACCTGTAAGGCCATCTGGAGCTCTACTGTGAGACAATGTAACTGCACGTCCTCCACTTTGCAGTCTTTGTTCCCAATAGTCCCAACACAAGCAAAACGTGCTTCCGTGTTTCTAACATGGCAGAACAATCAACCCCACACACATGGTTAGCTCATCCATACCTTCTTCTGCCTAGACTCAACGCCTTTTTGACACTGGAAGAATGAAGTGTTACATGTAAGAACGTATTACTCATTCCCCCATAATGTCAAAGTAATCTGGTACTGGGGAGGTTCTTTTTTCCAGTTTAATCTACACAATTAAGTTAAAAGAATCTGTTCACAGAGAATCTGTTTTTACTCAATATGTTACCTTGCTTCTTTGTTTCCTATATGAGAATGTTCATGAAAACTGAAGCTTTGCTTCATTCTGCCCAGTTTATAACATTAACAATATTAAATAAATTAACATTTTACTTATAAAATTCAATACGGTTTCTTTAGAATATAGGTATCAGGCATAAAAGAAATATGATTGTTCTATTCCTAGAAATAAAGACAAAAACAGTAAAAAACAAACTTTAAGAAAAAATTGCAGACCTCTAACATGCTTATAAAGCCCCATTTTCAAAGAAACTAAAAAGAATTAGTGTCCCACAGAAACTGGTCACTATGTAAATCTCTTCGTAGTTGACTCTATGTTTAGTAAAAAAAAAAATAGATAAGAGTACATTAAGTATTACAGATAACAAAATCCTTAAACACATAAAATGTATTATTTCTCTAACATAGTGAACATTGAAGGCTTTCAAAAAAATAATTGTTAATTTAGTGAACAAACCACCTGACCCTCTAACAAATTCTGAACACTGTTAAAAATCTAGAGTTCTCTAAATGAACAAAAAACATTTCTTGCCCTCAAAAACCATTCTAGTGGGTTCTAGAAGTTGTCTTGCTTTTAATACTCTATTTCCTCTCCAAAATTTATTAAAAGCAAAACTGGGAATTAAAAAGCACTAATCTGTTACCATTTGTCACTGTAAAGACAAAAATGTCTCAAAACCCATATTCCCTACATTGTTCCTCATGGTAGAAAACACAAGATCTTTAAACTGAATCTTAACTGCAGAAGGCAATCTAAACTTTGTAAAAGTGTCTGAATTTCAAGTGTCATCAAACAATAAACTCAGCTCTTACACAAAAGACTTACCTACATAAGACAACTTATTATCAATAAACTCTAAAGACTGAAATTGACACTTCTCCTATGACAAGGAAAAGCTCCTCGTAACAAAGTGTAATGGCTAGGTAAACTTCCCAGCATCCCAGCTTCATTCTGCCAGTGAGCTTACTCCTTCCATGATGGTGAGGCTGGACAATAAACGCCATACTCATCATGGTGAAAGGGAAGAATGAAGCCCCAAAATAAGGAAGGAGATATTTCCCTCATTATAAGGCATTTCCCAAAGAAATAATCACAAACAAAAATCTTAATCTATATAAAGCCCAAATTAACAGAACTAGTTTGCACACTTTAAATACCTACTGTAGTCTAGTATTCTCCAGTGACCGTGAGAGCATGAAGTCCTGGAAGAAACTATAAACATCCCAAACAGCCTAAAACTATGTCTTACCTATGCACCCAACTGTCCCATGTCCAACTCCTTTATTCTAGGGATGACCACATAGGAATCATGAATGTCCCAGGTCACAAATTCGGACACAAGACAATTCTAACACATGAACTTATGTCAATCTGTTTTTAAAAGTTCATCTTGACCAAGAAAAAAAATTAGCTAAGTCAAACAAAACCGATACAAAAGAAACATAAACACTGTGTGATTTCTCCTCCTAGAGGTGCACAGCGTAGTCGAGAAAGAAAGAAAGCTGGCTTCCAGAGCCTAGGAGGGGAAATGGGTTAGTATCTTAAAAGTTCTAAGCTTCAAACGAAAAAGATAAAGAATTCTGAGTGAAAGATGATAGCGGTCACAAACAGTGTGATTAAACTCAGTGCAGCTGAGCTGTACACTTGAAAATGGTTAGACACGGTGGATTTTATGCTGCAGGCACCACTTTTAAAAAAGTGTGGAAAAGGGAGACAGTTCCAGTTACAGAGCTGATGTCTGACATGGAGATCTGACTTTCATCTTCCACTGGACTTCCAGTTTCAGCCTTATTTGTAAAAGCTCAAGTCTTTACAGGATCTTATAAGAAAAAAGGTTAACAAACTCAAAATTATGACTTTCTTTTCTTGGACAAAAAAAACTAAGTTCATAAGTAAAATACAACCCCAAAACCTGAGAGGCCAAATATTGACCCCAAGCTGAGTTCACCAGCAGGAGCAGTACTTGAGGACTAATGGCAGTAATGTGCAAATGCAACCTCAAACTGCTAGAATGAGGTAAGCCAGACTGAATTTAGAAGCCTAGATGGAGGTAGACCCCATACTTGAAAGCAGTGCTCACAGAACTCCCAAGTTTTCAGGGTACAGCTGGAAGAAAGCAGCCATTTTAAAATTCACTAGGGGGAAATGATTATTTGCAATTACATACACACAGAACAGTCCTTGTGACAGAGGCCTGCCCTGCAGGGCAACTAATCTAACAGAGATTTAGGTGGAGTTGAGAAGGCACAATTAGCCAATTCCAGTCGCTTATCCTTCTAGGCTAAAGAGTGGACATAGAGGATAAGAACTGAAGAATCAGACAAGATCAGGCATATTCAAAGTCCTTAGTCATCAGGGAGATGCAAACCAAAACGACCCTGAGATTTCACTTTACACCCATCAGAGTGGCTAAGATTAAAAAAACTCAAGTGACAATACATGCTGGAGAGGATGTGAAGAAAGGGGAACCTTCCTCCATTGCTGGTGGGAATGTAAACTTGTGCAACTACTTTGGAAATCAATCTGGCGCTTTCTCAGAAAAATTAGGAATAGAGCTACCTCAAGATCCAGCTACACCACTCCTAGGCATTTATCCAAAGTATGTTCAAGTATACAACAAGAACATTTGCTCAACATTGTTCATAGCAGCGTTATTTGTAATAGCCAGAA
>CM053755.1:40083334-40213998 GCA_028658305.1 Pachyuromys duprasi
TTCTGGCTATTACAAATAACGCTGCTATGAACAATGTTGAGCAAATGTTCTTGTTGTATACTTGAACATACTTTGGATAAATGCCTAGGAGTGGTGTAGCTGGATCTTGAGGTAGCTCTATTCCTAATTTTTCTGAGAAAGCGCCAGATTGATTTCCAAAGTAGTTGCACAAGTTTACATTCCCACCAGCAATGGAGGAGGGTTCCCCTTTCTCCACATCCTCTCCAGCATGTATTGTCACTTGAGTTTTTTTTATCTTAGCCACTCTGATGGGTGTAAGGTGAAATCGCAGGGTCGTTTTGATTTGCACCTCCCTGATGGCTAAAGACACTGAACATTTAAGTGTTTCTCTGCTGTTCAATAATATTCCTCTATTGAGAGTTCTCTATTTAGCTCTGTACCCCATTTTTAATTGGATTACTTGATTTGTTGCTTTTTAACTTATTGAGTTCTTTTACATAGTCTGGATATTAGCCCTCTGTCAAATATAGGATTGGTGAAGGTCCTTTCCCAGCCTGTAGGCTGTTGTTTTGTTCTGACGAATTTCCTTTGCTTGCAGAAGCTTTTCAGTTTCATGAGGTCCCATTTAAATACAACTAGATCCATATTTATCACCCTGCACAAAACTAAAGTCCAAGTGGATCAAAGACCTCAACATAAAACCAGACACACTAACTCTGTTAGAAGAAAAAGTGGGGAAGAGCCTTGATCTCATTGGCATATGAGACAACTTCCTGAACAGAACACCAACAGCACATGCTCTAAGGTCAACAATCAATTCTTAATTTCTTTACCATGGCCTCCAGAATCCTGACACTAAGCCTCTGTCTTCCCCTCCTTCATCCTACAACACTCCTGTGTATCCCCCCAAAGCCCCAGGTCATTTGGCCTTCTTGGTGTCTCTTCAGCAAACAGACCTGCTTCCCACCTTAGAATCCTATCCTGTAGCTTGCTCTATAAAGACTGTTCAGGCCTTAGAAATTTACCCAGCATCATACCCCCTTCTTCTAGGTGCCAGCTTGGCAGTCTCCCCCTTGTGTGGTCTCTTTGGACCACTCCCTCATTAAAAATTACAGCCTCCATCCCAATCACTTTTAAACAGGCTTTTACCCCACAGCCCTTCAGTAGCTATAACATTTCATGTGTACCTCCTGTCCCCTGCTTCACAAAATGTGTGCATCACCAAGCATCCTGTTAACTGTTTCCTGATACTTAGATGATGCTCAGTGAGTGAGGTGCTCCATGTGTTTAAAAATAAAAAAACCCACTGTGGCACAAGCCTGTTAATCTGAATTCAACCCTAGGAGCACACAGCAGCAAGCACAAGCCACGCTCCTTAATGTTCTTCTCACTTTCACGAGCAATGGCGACTGTGTGAGCTCATATGCTTGCTCTCTCTTTCTCTCAACATACACAAATAATTTTTAAAATGACAGGTGCTTAATAAATACTTAGTAAATGTTATACTTAGTAAAATTTAAATACATTACTAGGCTTCTTATACACATAACCTTACATATTTCATAAATAAATGACAACCAACTTGGAGGAATACTACTAAATCGAGAATAGCAAACACACTTACTCCAAAATTACAATAAAGTTATTATAGTTCTGCCAGCAAAAGACTTTCTATTGTAAATGATTACAAACTGTTAACCTGCACATGTATTTTAGTAAAATTTATAAATAGCTTTCTTTTATTCAGTTGTTTTTAATTAGCATTTGGAAATACTTATCTAATTTGGTCCAACTTTAGGGAAGAAACAAATCATACTGAGGAAGAGTTAACGTGGATAAATTAAATCATTATCAAGTCTTTTTCAATTTAGTATTACTCTAAGATTTTAAATGGAAATTAAATCCTGTATATAAAACACAAATTCTCATTCTAACATGCCAAAATGTTGGGAGAACGAAATGTTTCTGTCCTCCAGTATTTTCTGTGATTCCTCAGTCCTGAGTCAGTTCTCCTTCTCCAGCTCCTAAGTGTGATTTTCAAAGCCAAAGCTTAAGACAAAAAAAAAAAAAAAAAAAAAAAAAAACCCTCCAGAAGATCACTTGTTTCTCAAATCTCTCTCCACAGCTTAACTCTAAATATACCCAAGTCTACTCATCATAAGACCTACAAAAACAGAGCTGGAGAAGACAGTTTAGTCACTAAAGCATAAGGACTTGAGTTCTGCTCCCAGAACCTCTGTTCAAAAGCTAGAATGGTGGTGTGCGCTTGCAGCAACCACAGCTCTGGGAGGTGGAGAAGGCAGATCCCAGAGGCTCTAGGAGGTGGAGAGGGCAGATCCCAGAGGCTCACTGAGCAGCCAGCCTGGCTCAATGGGCAGGGACAACACTCTCAGAAAACAAGGCCCATGACACCTGAGACCGATTCCTGGCACAAGGGGATGGAGAAGCATGTGAGCATGAGGAGCATGTGCACACGCATGAGCAGGCAGACAGACACACACCCTGTCTTATTAGGGGAAAAAAAAAAAGCATATGGTTGCCAGTGATCAGAGCAGAGGCCTGTTTGGGGGTAGTGAAGGGATGTAACTGTGAACACCACTCATTCCACATTTACATGTTAATTAAGTGAAAGAAAAAAACAGAATATACACTGCTAAGAGTGGACTCTACTGTGAAGTGTCTGTTCTGGATACTACATCAGCAAAGGCTAATGTGATAAACTGCTCTAATACAGCGCATTGGTAATGAGGAGAGATATCTGGAAGCTGTACTTTCTGCTCAGTTTTTGATTGAACTTAAAATTGCTCTAAGAAATAAAATCTACTTTAAAAAGATACCTAGGTTTTTACTACTTAATCATACTTTATCTTAAGTCTACCAATACATATATATTCACCATGAAGTCCAATAGCAAAATTTTATCAGTTCACAGATTATCCAGCTAGCTTTGTCACCAAATTATAAAATCTAATTATAAGACAATCTAGATGCTTACAATCTGCATTACAATAAAATACTGCTAATGAGCTATATTATACTAACCCAGACCTACATTTATAGGAGAACAAAGAACAATTTACTTTCAGAGACAATGAAAGTATCTTTTAGAATATTTAAATTTCAAACACAAACTCAAAATAACTTTTATAAAAGGAAAGTTGACTAAGTCTGCTTAGTTCATTCATTAAAAAGAAAAAAGTTATCTGACAACAGCTAGTACTTCGAAGACTAGTCCTTGGACCTTAATATTTACATTCTATGTTCAAATAAGAATATCACCTAAGCATTCACCAGCTCATTGTATCATATGGTTTTTAAAGCCTTGAAGAGTCTATACCTTGGGACCCATATTCCTAGAAACTTGTTACAAGGAAATAAAGTAAGGTGTTAACAAATATATACAAGTTAGTCTCCCACTTCTAGTAGTGAAAATTTTAGTACTGAGCATCTCAAAACTAGAAAATGAACCAAGTTTTAGCCATAACTGACATAGAGTTATCTTTGTGCGTGTGTGTGAGTGTGTTCTGTGTGTAAGTAAAATGTGGGGATGTGCATGTCAGTGCAAGTACCTGCAGAGGTCAGAGATGTCGGGTCTCCCTGGAGCTAGAGTGGTGTTTCTGGAACCCAAGAGGTAAGGGCTGCGAACTGCTCAGATCCTCTGCAAAAAATGTGCACTCTTACCACGGAACTTCTCCCCAACCAGAGAATGACTTGTAAATCAGCATAAAATTAAATGAAGAAAAGGCAGATAAAGAAGTGGGAACCAGCCCCAATTCCTTAGCTTTGTTTTCTTTTGCTTTGCTTCTTAAAAATATAAGTTAACTGGGTGCATGAGGAATTGGAGACATGAAGTCACAAAGGGTAAACAGTGTTAGACAGGCACTCTGCCACAAACACCAATTAAACAAAACACACAAGGCATTTTTTTTCCCAAACACTGGTCAACATGCAACACGTAACAGCAATTCCTAAGAAGAAAACTCATAAAGTGAGCACTATGCTCATTTCTAATCCCTTGGGAGGGAAGAATTCCCTAACTAATGCGTGAAGAGCTGAGCACAGGCACAAATACTAAAGCAACAGGAGGCTGTGAGGCTGAGCACTAGAGCAAAAAGCAGCCAGAAGCCCTGGGGCAGGGACAGCAAACCTCACAGGTGCAGGGGCACATCACCTTACAAGGCTCACACACGGTTGGAAGGGAAACCACCACCCAAGAGCAGGCCCTTCGGAGTTCTGGCTGTGACAGACAGAAAAGGTCTTACATATCAAACCTCAAGAAGCTAAAACTAGCAAAGCCCCAAATCAGAAATAAGGAGCATGACCTCAAACATGATCCTAAGATATATCCAAGCAAAACCTAAAACCAGGATCACAAAGATTTGTGGGATGCAGTTTTGCAATATGCTACATGGGCTGAGGAATCAGCTCAGTCAGCTAAAGTGCTCTTCATGAAAGAACAGGACCAGAGTTCCTACGGATCCACCGCACCAACGTAAAATGCCCAAGCATGATACACACCTGTAATCCTAGCCCAAGGAGTGGGAACCACAAGGACTACTTGGGCTTCCTGCCCAACAAAACTAGCCAAATCAGTGAGTTCTAGGTTCACATATGCATGCCTACACATAGGACACACAAAGGAAATTAGTTAAAACAATGAGAAGGGTCCTTCTCAGTTTTCCGAATATACAACTTCAAGAGTGAACCATAATTTATCAATTCTGAATAACCATAAAGTATCAGAAAAGCTAATTTTAATTTATCACAACAAAAACTGTGTCAAAATCCAGAATCCATAATGCATAACAATATAATATGAACAGTGAGAGATCCTGTCTCAAAAAATAAGGAAAACACCCAACATCAACCTCTGGCCTACAAACATGTATGTGCCCACACATACACAACTACAGCACATACATACCCAGACACATACAAAAAATAAACACTAAATGCTTGCCACACAGCATCAGAAAGTGAGTCTGGATCTCTGACACTCACAAAAAAAAATACCAGGCATACATCTGCAACCACAGCACTGGGGAAGCAATAACTAGATCCTAGCCAGCCTAGAAGAACTGGTGAGCTCAGGGTTCACTAAGAGAGCCTATCTCAAAAATAAGGTAAATAGCAACTAAGAAAGATGTGTCAACCACTGGCCTCTGTGTGTGTGAGCATATACACACCCACAAATACACCAACATAAATAAATAAAAGAAAAACCAGGACAGAATAACATAATAAATAAAATGTTCCCTGAATAGACATAAGGAGATGGGGAAGCAGCAGAAGAGTTGGTGACCTTGAAGGCATCCAAGGAAATTCTCTGAGTAGTAGGGATAAAAATAATGAAGGAAAAACTAAGTCTCAGAGAAGTGTGGCCCAACATGTAACTAAGAGTCCCAAAAGAACAGAGCTAAAAAGTAAGTTTTAAAAAGAACAGTGGAAATGAAAATGTCACCATATTTGTTTTTAGAGACTTGCAAACTCAGTATTCAGTCTAAACACTGTTAATGTCAAACTAAAAATCACTAACAGTTTTAAAATCCTAAAGCTCAGCTTAGCCCAAATATATACTGCTGCTTTCTTTGTACACGTTTTTTTTCAAATTTTGAATTTTTTCACTTTGTCTTCTCAATTAAAAAAAAAAGAGTAAATCTTCAAATGTCAAATTGTTTAAAAGTAACCCAATTGTCAGTCCGGAAATGTACAATGCTATTTTAAACTTTGAAAACCAAGAAATGAAAGAGCTTAAGTTATCTTCCAGCCTCAGCCAATAATATCAGCAAAGCAGAGCCGTGAAGAACAGCGCAGCCTAGCTGAGGGAGTGGATCTCAGTGCAATCACCAGTCGTTCCTGTTGAACCTGACAGGCTGATTAATGATGTGGGAAACTTGATAGGATGCCTATAAGCATGCAAGAAACCCAAAAAAAACCACAGACCCAAAACAATTTCTTCAGACATACTTTAATTTGTAATCTATAAAAGGCTAAAGCAAGCTCTCGAAGGAGTAGGTTTTAGGGCAAAGTATGAGAGACTGGGGGAGACAAATGATTAGCAAGTGCCATTAAAGATATACTGAGGAGTTTTCTGGTGAGATTACCAAGATGTTAAAAGGGAATTACTATTAGAGATTATCATCAACAAAATAAGAATTCCTCATGAAGTGAATGCATTATGCTAAGCTACAATGCAAAAAATAAGCAACAAATGATTTCAAGGAATATTTAGCTGAATTACTAGACTATCACTAAAAGGAATTAATCAGTAAAGCAATTTCAAAGGGGGAATCATTTTGGGAAATATTTGTTCTCTAGTATCTACTACAAAGTTTTAGAACCAACAAGAAAAATAATAACCAGTTAATAATAATTAAATAATACTAAAATGTTTAGAATAATGTAGTCCTCCTATGTTGTTAAAACCTACCAAAGAAAGAGTATCCTGATCTTATTTTATTCTATTCCTAGAAGAATTTTAAAAAATTGTTGACACCTCCATCAATTTAGCCAGTCTAAGTTGAAAAAGTTCCTACAAAAAGTTGCGGTAGTACTAAAAACATAACCGTCATTCAATATGCTTTATTTGTTCTTAATAAATGCATGCCAAAAATTTTCCAAACATTTACTTTCAGATTGAATGACATATAACACAAAACAACATAGATTTCCTAAAGAATCCTAATTAAAAACATTTACAGGAACTTAAGCCTGTTATTTAAAAGCATTAGTTCAGGAGCTGGAGAGATGGCTTGCAGGTATCTGTTCCAGAGGCAAGTTAGAATCCCAGCACACCCACAAGGTAGGTCATAGCCCTCTGTAACTCCAGTTCCAGGTCATCTGACACATCACGCACAAAAGTGGTGCACAGACATACATTCTGACAAAGCACCCATACACATAAAAGTAAAGTTCTTTTTAAAGGAAGAAAAATGAAATACACTAACATCTGGCTGACTACAAGAAGGTGATTACTGGTATGAATGACTGAAAAGAAGCTGCTATAAAATCAAATCCACTTAATGCCCTCAAAGAGAAAAGTAGGTACAGATGGCCTCACTAGTTAATTATACTAAATATTTCAGGAAAAAATAAAACCAATCCTATAGACCTTCTACAGGAAGGGGAATTCCTCCCAATTCACTTTATGCAGCCAAAAATATTACTGATATCAAAGCCAGACAAAGGCAACAATAGAAAACAAAACTATAAATCAATATCCCTCATAAGTAGACATCAGAATCTAATATACAGAATACAAAGGAACTCTTAAATTAAAAACGATTTTTAAATAGACGACATTTCTATTACACAGTTGAAAGAAGATACACAAATAGTAAACTGGAACAGGAAAAGACAAAAATATAAATTAACCACTGCAAAATACTACTGCGAACATGACCAGACCAACAGCAATACCTTATATATAGCAAAATACTTGTCAGCAATCACACTTCTAGGTAGTTAGAGAAGTGAGAAACATATACAATAAAAGACTGAAACACAAATGTTCACAGACGATTTATTCATAATATCCAAAACCTGGAAATGACCCAAATGTTTGTTCATCTACTAGAAAGTAAATAAACTGTACTGAATCCATCAAACAAACTGTTAAACCCAACAGAAAAATTGCCATTATTTGGCAATGCAAGAAATGGGTTATATACATACATTCTATGTATATAAATATATACATAAAAACACAGGTAAGTCTAAAAAGCACTTTGTCTGCTAAGCGAAAGATGCTTCACACACATTATTGATTTCATTTTATAAAATTCTTGAATTAAGCAAAACCACAATCACAGAAAGATTAGTAGTTAGCAGGAGCTGAGAATGAACATAGTGACTATATAATAATATGACTTATATATAACTTATAGAATAATTATATAACAGTGATGAGAATAAAAGAGTTGACTACAATGGGACTTTTAAGTTTTTGAGGTATTACTCTGTATCATGATTTTATAAACTATACATCTGTTGAAACTCATCTAAATATATTACACCAAACCCATAGATTTTATGTACATTATCTTAG
Organism: Pachyuromys duprasi; assembly: GCA_028658305.1. NCBI lineage: Eukaryota > Metazoa > Chordata > Mammalia > Rodentia > Muridae > Pachyuromys > Pachyuromys duprasi. Next base: position 40,091,343 of record CM053755.1, read on the forward strand.
CAAGGCATTTTTTAGATCAGGGTGTGCCTAATTCCTCTTAGCAATTTCATTTAATAGAATCAATACTACCAACTTAAAAATCATTTTGCAAAACAAAAACATTCTAATCAGAATTGCCCACTTCTCTGACAACTTTCAGAAAAATTATACCAACGTGAATAAAAGTTTCAGCTGGAGAAATGGCTCAGGTTAAAGGCACAAACTGGTCTTGGAGAGAACCTGAGTTGACTTGGCACCCATGGCAGGCAGCTCACAACCCCATCTGTAACTCCACCGGTAACAGGATACAAAGTTTCTGGCCTCCCCAGGAACTGCACTCACATGAACGTATCTGGACACAGGCAGGCAGGCAAACAGACCTCCCCAGGCACCTGCACTCAAAAGAACATACCCACATACAAACAGACACAGATACACACACACACTCTTAAAAAAAAATATTTTAAAACCGGAGCTGTCCACCAATTCTAATACTCAACTTAAAATATTTCCTCATGAACTAATTAAAGGATCTTGAAAACATAATTTTGACTTTTCTGATAGTATCAAATAAGAAATCTCTTGCCCACTTTAAAAAAAATAGATAGCTGTTATTTAATTCTAAGTTACTCACATTAACTCTTTGTTTGTTATTGTCATTTGTTTGTTTTGTTTTGTTTTTTCAAGACAGAGTTTCTCTACATAACAGCCCTGTCTGTTCTGGAACTTGCTCTGTAGACCAGGCTGGTCTGATCCGCCCGTCTCTGCCACCCAAGTGCTGGGATTAAAGGTGTGTGCCACTACCGCCAGGCATCATACTTAATTCTTTCCATTTTTTTTAATTAGAAAAAAGGGGTGTTTTCCTAGACCTAGGAGTATCTTGGGGATCAATAAACTACACATATATTCCCTAGAAGACATGTCACACATACATTGAAATACTAACACATGTGCTTAAAAACTGGCCTCTACACTTAAAATTAACTGTCAAGGCCTTTCTAGGTTATATAATCTAACTCACTCTAAAGCTGCATGACTAGGCTAATATAGACAGGAGACCAGATCACGGCGTGTCTTCCACAACAGTCATTCTCACACCTTTAACACAAATCTAAGGATCTTGTTAAAACGCATGCTCTGACTCCTTAAATCTAAGGTAGAGGTTGAACACTGAGTTTGTAATTAACTTCAAGATGATGCCAAAACTCATAGTCCTAAAAACATATGGAGTAACAAAGGTCACAATATTTTACTTAAGTTTCGTATATAGATGTTATCCATTTAATCATATTTCAGCTAGTCTCTAATAATGTTCACACAAAGTCAAAGGGGGAAGTTTTCAGGCTGTGCTATAATACTGCATTCTTCCTGGAGACTGCTGATACTCTTATACAACCAAAGTTAAGACTGCCTGACTATTGAATCTATAGGAAGCACAAGAAACAAAACTAAACAAACTCTACTTATTAAAAAAAAAGATGAAAAGAGTGCGTTAAAATCTTAATCTAAACATGTTCTATAGTCAGGACTGAAAACAACCGCTCTGGAGCGATCAGCAGTTGCTTAGGTGAGCTTTTATAGTAGAGTACTGGGACTTAACCTCCCTGACTCATGAAATCTTGAATAGGAACACTGACAAAAACACAAACATGAACTTCAATTAAATGCTTTATTGAAGGAGAGAAGCAGTTATTAGCCAATCAGGCATTGAAAAACATTTAACTCATAATTTGATCCTACCAAAAAAAAAAAAACCGTAGGAATTTATAAAGCTAAATTTTTCTCTACAAAACTAGAACAAGTGGGGAGGAGAGGGATTAGGACTCCAGAAAAGGATTTATTGACAAAGTCAATTATCACATACTTTTCCCCATTATTACTGCCCCCTTGTCAAGAATATGCTACCCTAACTAAGGGCCTTAAAATTGCTTTGTAGAGTATATAATGCAGTTTAGCTCCTTCATTATACTCAAACCAGGAAACAAAGAGTTGTTTTTCCTGTAAGATTCACATATTATCTTCCATGTGAAATCTACCCTGTTTCCATAGCAACCAGCACTGATGCCATACCATTTTTGCTGTTCCCACTTAAAGAACACTATGGCATAAAATCCCTTTATTCATTTTATGGAACTAGATGAGGAAAAATGAAAAATATATTTCTGTGGATGCAAATTATTTTTCCAAAGACTGCCACAAAGTACTCACCCATTCTTTATACTTGAGCACTACATGCATTTTAGGATTTAAAAAAATACTTAAGCTCTTGGACCTGGTGGTAGCACTATTTTGTATTTAAAATTGGGTTGTCAATGAAGGCATCCTAGAGATAAGGGCATCTCTCTGCCCCCAAAGAAGTCAGGTGAAGGCTAACCTTAAAACTGTAGGCTAAGAATACAGGACATTATCCCTAAGAAGAGCAACTGTAAATTCGGAGCAGAGGGCTGGCAAGATCAAAGATATGCTGAGATAACTGAAAGTGATGAGTGAGTAAGAACTATAAAGGAGTCTAAAAATGGGGAGATCGGATATAGGGCAATCACAAGAGCTTGATATATGGCGAAAAGCCCAATGCCACAGTGACAGTAAAGACGGGCAAAGACACATACAAGAGCATGTCCATCAGTGCTCCTGTGGCCTGCACAATGGGCTGACATTAAAACTGTTCCATACTTTATAGGGGTACTATGTTCTCCTTAAAAGCCTTTACTAAGTAACAATACATGCCATCTCTACTTCCAAGATCAATACTGGCAGGGTGACTACAAGGTTTTGTCACAATCAGGAAGAATAAACTGAAAACCAGAAAAGGCTTCCTTGTTTGACCTGGACAAATAGCAGTTCCCTTTTTGGCCCAAAAGTAACTTTGTAGATGTGAAAGGGTAACAATCTGTGATGACCATCTAGCCAGGGAATCACACACACATACAAAGATTAGGCTTAAATTCAGAACAGCTACCAGGGCAAATCTCAAGATTTAAGGAAATTAAAGACATAAAAGGCCATTTTGCCCTATCACTACCTCAGACAACTATTACATCAGCAGTTCAGAAACAGAACTTATTCAAAACTCAGATTTGCCTCATTATAGGCAAAATGGCTAGTAAGAAATGGATATGTGTGTGTGTGTGCATGTGTGTGAGAGAGAATGGTCCCCAAACAAATAACTATCCTTCAAACTAGATTAAATGTGACTAATCTGAAAATACAAAGGACTGAAAAAGTCAGCTTTGCCTTAGCTAGTAAGGAGGCACATCATTTGATCTCCAACACTCCCGAGGAAGAGGCAGGTGCATCTCTGCGAGTAGAGGCCAACCTGGTGTACAGAGGGAGTTCCAGGACCGCCAGGACTGCACAAAGAGACCCTGTCTCAGAGAAACAAAAGAAAAGATCTTTTTCCACTCTACTCTCTACTTTTGTTCCTTCTAAGACAATTTTAGGGTCCCTGTCAGGATTCTCTGTGGCAAATAAATACACCTGCTAAAATACAAAACAGCTCCAGAGGTTTTGGGTTTTTTTTGGGGGGGGGGGGTGTTTGTTTGTTTTTAGTTTTTTGAGACAGGGTTTCTCTGTGTAGCCTTGATTGTCTTGGACTCTCTTTGTAGACCAAGATGGCCTTGAACTCACAGACTCAAGAGACCTACTAGCCTCTGCCTCCTGAGTGCTGGGATTAAAGGTATGCTGGCATTAAGGTCTCTATTCTTTGTTCCACTTAATTATAGAAAATTAGCCCATATTGCTTTGTTATTAAACATGCTTAACACCACTGGATTTTTCTAGTAGCCTCCAGTTGCTTTTAAATACTTTATACCTCTTTTAGATTGAAAATTTTTAGAAACAAGAATTTCAAGAATGCTATAAATTTCTAACATACTTAAATTTTTTGTAAAAGGATTAAATAATATACTGCCTATCAAGGTACATGCCTTAAATTTCCATATCTAAGACCCACCCAATCTTCAAAGTGTAATAAATAATAAAGCCCACAATAGGACTGGGGAGATGCCTTGAGCAAGAGTGCTTGCCATCAAGCCTGAAGACCCTGTGCTCCATCCTGAGACCCCTCAGGGTAGGAGAGAACCAACTGGCTGCAAGCAGTTCTCTGGCCAGTAGGCACACACACACTGATGCTCACTTTGTCAGCTTGACACAAGCTAGAGTTACCTAAGAAGAAGGAACCTCAGTTGAGAAAATGTCTCCATTAGATTGCCTGTTGGGATGTCTGTGGGGACTATCTTGATTCATGAGCGATGAGAGAGGGCGCAGCCCACTGTGGTGGCACCATTTCTGGACAATGGTCCCAGGTAGTATTAAAAAAGAGAGAGAGAAGAGAAGAAAATAGGCTGAATAAGCAATGGAGAGCAAGGCAGTAGACAGTGTTCCTCCGTGGCCTCTGCTGGAGTTCCTGCCTTGGCTTCCCTCAATGATGGACTGTGATCAGGCCACCGAAGCCAGATAAAACCTTTCCTCCCCTAATTGCTTTTGATCTGTGTTTTAAAACAGCAATAGAAGCAAACTAAGACACACACAAATACACTTTTTAAAGTAACAAATACATATCCTATCATCTGCTTCCTACAAAAGCCTTGTTAGGAACTTATGAATACTACAGATGAACTCTTCAAAATTTAGGCAGTCATGCAGTTTCTATAGTAAGTGTTCTTACCTACATTAGTATCCTTCTCTACAATTCAAGACTACGGTCACAAAAGGAAACTACAAAACAGAGGAACTGTACTGGAGCATCTAAATAACCATCTTTCATCAGGGGCTCTCTACACCTACAGCTCTGGCAGTGAGCTATCTGGGAGCCACTAATTGGTTACAATCACTAGTTTCAATCACAAAGATGTAGTGCTTTGCAAATATCTCCATTAAACTAAAGTTAGAAAGCAAATCTCCTTTATTTTACTTGTAATGGTCAGAAAACCATGTACAAGTTAGTCAAAAGTACGTATTCTCTCACTGGAAAAGTGTCAATTAGTAATGAGTTTTTCATGACTTAAATGTCCTTTCTAGAAGCTATCATATGCCCATAAAATCAACTATTGTATACCCATTTATCCCAGAGTGGTGAAAATCACTAAGTTACTAAAAAATCCAATCTGATGTATACACACAAACAGAGATAGACACATGTAACAACTGCGTGAAAATCCTAGTTAAACAGCTACTTGGGCTTTGCACCTCTGACCCCTCTCACCCTCACTGTCCCTGCCTACTTCCTTCAGGGAAATATCCACTTTCCACAGAATCTACTTCGCCCACCTACTTTTCATTTCAAGTCTAGGGAGGGTAGTGTGACTAGTACACCTCCATGACAAAGCCTCTGTGGGCAAGGGCCTGGTTCACTCTTAAGCACCACACCAAAAGCAAACAAGAAAGACCAGCCCACTTACAGGCCTGCCTGCCTTCACTTTCCCTTGTCTCTACAAGTTGCCTTCCCCATTAGCATTTAACTTCACTGACTCAGCGAAGCCTTATTCAGTCACCTCTAATCATATGTGGCAATCCACTGAGGGCCCCCACCTCCTCTAAACTTAGTGAGGAATGGATCAAGTATCTGAGAAGTTTCTGTGCCTGGAGAAATAGCACACAGTCTCTTCAGTGGAAATAGTGAGACGCTCACCCTCTCCAAAAAGGGAGGATTTAAGAAATAACATACAAGTGCTTTCTTAAGCATCAAATAATACCTGTCATTCAATGTTCGGGTTGGTGTTTTCTTCTGACTAAATACTTAAAACAATAGTGAAAGCCCTCAACTATTCCACATCTTGGTGGCAATAGAAAATAGGAGATGAGACAAACTTCAGAAATGAATTCATTGTGGGATCAAGTTCAGTAATTCTGGAGTCATATCTATCTTCTTAATCTTAAAAAAAAAAAAAAGCCAATTTCTGTGAAGTAACACACCTGAGCTTTAAAAACCTCTAATGACTACAAAATCAGAATTGCATTGTATTTAAGGAGGGGAAAAAAAAGGTGCCTCTGTAGAAAGAGGCACCTGTTTCTCTGTAGAAACACAACTGGAAACATGAAAGATGAAATGCACTGGAGAAAACCCTCCTTATAAAGTCACTAAGGTAACACTTAGAAAAAACTTCTGTAACATTTCTGGCTTTTAACTTTGAGAGCTTGCCTGAAAAGGCTTTGCTCACATCAATATGTCAAACTGATGTCCCAACTGAACACAAGTAATAATTTTAAGTGTGTCTCATAGTTCACCAGCATCACCACACTGGCCCCAGTCACCATCAGGGGCTGCCTAGGTCCAGCTGCGGGAAGACAGCATCTCAGAAAAGGCCCAATAACTTTATTTTGGGGAATAATCAGAAATTTTGCCATAAAGTTACAATAAAAGTCATACCAAAAAGAAAGAAAGATTGTAGAGATGGCTCAGTCGTGAAGACAGCACACTGCTCTTCCAGAGAACCCATGTTCAATTCCCACTACCTACATAAAACAGCTCATAATCACCAATAACTCCATCTCCAGGTGAGCTAACACTTCTTGCTTCTTTGGGTACCTGTAATCTGGTGCATGCATGCATGTACACACATGCACAGACATGCATATATTTTTTAAATAAACCTTTAAAAAGAAACAAAAATTCCTGAAAAACTGTACACCTACGTGTATACCACCTATAGCTAGAGTCTCATTTTCTCTCTTGACTGACTACCCTGTAGTAAATATTCCTTTACTGTAGCCTCTCCCCTCTACATAAAAAGAATTTCACAGAACTTCCAAAGCACTCTATCAAACAGACTGAGCACCTACAGAATCCCAGAAGCCTATCAACTTAAAAGGTCAATCATACATTCTGGATGTGGGTTGTAACATATAGTACTTATTACCCTAACATTTGGAAAACCCTCAGTTTGATCTTCAATACATGGAGGGAAAATGATTTGGGGTTTTCTTTACTTTTTTTCTTTATTATTTTTTTCTTTTTTACGTGAGTTCACAGAAGCACACAATTCAGTCTGTAACAAGTGACTCAGAAGCAAATTCGCAGGTGCAGGGCAGTCTTAGGAAGTCATTTGATGGGAATGGCTATTAAGTGAAGCCCTCCACACGACCACCAAAAGAAAGGCCAGTATCTATGAGCAGCAGACAAGAGCATTTAATAAATGTTGACCAAACACTACTTATCAGCAGTCCCCAAACGCTCATCTCCTCTCGGTATTCAATAGCATAAAAACGTTTCTTAACCATGACTGAATCAAATACGTGCTTTTCCTATTGAGTACATAAAGTATTTTGACACTACATCTCAAATGTTCACATACACACACACACACACTCAAAAACAACTAACTTCTTAAATTCAACCATCAGTCACCTAAAGGAATAAAAAGCCGATCTGGGAGTATTTTCAAGGGCAGAGAGCTACCACCGTAAACAGTTCTCACAGGTGTTTGTAGTTGTCGGGTACAAAGTTCATTTCCTTTACTTTTTCTCTTAGGAAAATTCTAATTTATCCCCACCGCTGACATATGTCCAAGAGCTACCATGAATGATTAAACGTAATCTAAAGCTTTCTATAAAGTGTCTGTGACAAATATTTAATAAAAAATGCTTTAAATTTCACCCAGTAAAATCTTTATCAGATTGTGGAAAAGGAACTATGAAAGCAATCTCATACTCAATGTGTTTACTGTACCCTTAATCTTGATCTCACGTATCTAATCATAGGCTTTTAAGTATTTCTAAGCCTTTTGAAAAACTTTATGCCTTTCACCTCCATCACACGCTCAATAAGGACTCCGTGCGTTCAACTCACACCACGTTGAAAGATCAAATGCTAAACTCCTAAAAATAGGGGATGCTGTGAGTGAGAGCCACACACAACACCGCGCGTGTCGGCCAACGCAACGGCGTCTTCGAGGGGCCAGGGGCGCCGTGGACGCGTACGGTAGGAGCTCACATTCAGCGAAACCCGGGAGCCGCGGATCAGGTGACTTCGCCCCAGGCACTTTCCGCCTGAGGCGGACGGACGGCCGGCAGCCCCGGGGCTGACAACCCGAGCCGAACACAGGCAAACCCTGGCCAGTTCACGCACAACTGGCGCGAACGGGTCCGGCCGATCCAGGGGCTGCGGGAACCTGGCCTGCGGACTGCGGCTCCCACTGGGAAGGGCGTGTGTGTGTGTGTGTCTGTCTGTCTGTGCGCGCGCGCGGAGAGCTCGGAGACCCGGCAGCCAGGTGCCAGCGGTTCCCGCGTCCTCCGCCACCGCCGCGGGGCCCAGCGCGTCCCGCTCGTCCCCCCACCCCCTCCCCGGCCCGCGCTGGGCACCGAGGGCAGCCGGCGCCCGCCGGGTGACCGACCTCGGCGCGTCCCGGCCCCGGCTCAAGGCCGCCCCCTCGGGTCGGGGCGGACACCGCGGCAGCCACGCGGCGGCGGCGGCGGCGGGCAGGGGGCCGGGCCGCCCGTCCCCACGGCAGCCGTGAGAGCCCAGGCCCGCGGGGCCGCCCTCTCAGGCCGCGCGGCGGAGCGCTGGGCGCGGCCGGCGCTAGGCCCCGCGAGCGGCCGCGGCGGCGGCGACGAGCGAGCCCGGCCGGCCGCGGTCCTCTCCGACCCCACCGGGCGACCTGTGCCCGCCAGCCCGAGCGGCCGCGGCCTCCCCGACTCCCGGCCGCCCCCGGGGCCGCGGCCCCCTCCGGCCCCGTACCTAGGGAGGTCGTGGACGAGACGTGGTTGACCCCGACGCTCGCGTCGCTGGTCTGTCGCCGGCGCCTCAGCCCCTGGTGCGGCTGCTGCCTTCGCGCTGCCTCGTCCCCCTCCGCCATCTTGTACCGATTTAAAATTAACTCCCCACTGACGTCAAACGCCGCCGCCGCTTTATCAACCTCCCGGGAGCCGGCGGGGCGGCCTGCGGGTCCTAGCGCCGCCCTCGGCCTGCGCGGGCCCCGCCACGCCCATCGGCGCCCTCGCTCCGCCTCCGCCCAGCCGGCCTCCGGCGGGGCTCCGCAGCCCTCAAGCTTCTAGGGAGAACTGGGGAGACCCCGCTGCGGCGTGCGCCGCCGTCTCCCGTCCCCCCCAACCCCGCCACCTTCCCGGGCTCGGTACCACACCCCCTTGCCGCAGGGCGGAGAGGGCATCTCCGGTGAACCCAGTGCCTCCTTTCCCAATTCTGTTCCCCTCTCTAATGCTGACTCGTGCCCTGCACGTGAGCTTACATTTGCATCCTTTCCCTCCTTGCCTCGGCAGACCTCTGGCCTGCCGAAGCTAGAGTCTGGCTCCTCTTGATATTTTCTTTGCCCTGCACAGAAAGGATTTCGCTTCCCACCACTCCCCTACAATTTGTTTGCATCAGCTCCTCGTCTGCTTCTGAAAGCCTACTTTGCGCTCTTCACTATACATATCTGGTGCCAAAACAGCGCTCTAATCAGAGCATGAATCCTAGCTGCGCTGAGCCTTCCTGTGGGGATCCAGTGACATCATGTAGAAAGTTAGGGAAACTTTGTGACAAAAATGTCAACCTGTGGAGGCATCTGTGGAGCACGGCTCCTAGTGTCCTGGATTTCTACCACAACCACAGCTGCTTTAGGAATTCCTCTCTCTGGTAAAGGTGGGAGCCCAGGTATCCAAAATGGCTGTCCTGTCCCCATCTCTTAAGCTTAAACTTGGCAAACTTTAATTCCACGAAACCTCTATAAAAGCATCAGTGTCATCAAACCATTCTAGACGGGCTTTTGTTGAACTGCCTGGGAATTACTAAATCACCTGCCCTCTGTCTTTGGGGGAAACAGCTTGTGAGCCCCCTGTGTCCATCCCCTGAGCAGCCTACCCAGGTGCTTGCTTGATAATAGACTTGGTGGGGGTGGGGGGGTGTTTGTTTGTTTTTTGGCTTTGCGTGTTTTTATTTTTTGGTTTGTCCAAACAGGGTTTCTCTGTATAACAGCCCTGGCTGTCCTAGAACCCATTTTGAATTCAAGGCTAGCCTCAAATTCATGGAGATCTGCCTGCCTCTGCCTCCTGAGTGCTGGGATTAAAGGGGTGCATCACCACACCAGGTTTGGGATTTTCTTCCATAATCTCTCTATGTGATAACTATTCAATATTGTACATTCTGCTGTAGACAATTAATACCTTGGGCATGAAAGAATATGCCAACCTTTGCATTTTTACCTTCAAAGATTAAGCCTTGTAGTGCTAGTTTTTAAAGCTCTACTTATTTGGGATGTTTGGGCCTCAACCTTCCTTCCACCTTCCAACCCTACGAAGGAGAGAGATTAGTGGAGAAGGAGGGCTCCTTTACTTCTGGCTGTTTAGGGTCAAGAGGTTCTTTTAGGGCCCTATACCAGTCTCGAAACAGCCCCACGACAACACTGGAAGCCACACCTCCTCATCGCTTGCTCAGCTTCATACTGAGTCCTAGACCGCACCCCTCTCTGCGCCACACGTGGAAGCCATTACCAGCTGGCAAAATCCACGCTCCACACGAGACAATTGACAGGTGTGGACAAACTATAGCCCAACTAAAATCCCACACCTGGGATTAAAACAAGAAACTACATAACGTGGCTGAATTTACAAAGAAGCCAAAACTTCCATGACAAAGCCTCCATTTGTTGTTAACAGTTATGCGGCAGTGAGTGCGCCCCATCAGACATCCTGGGAAAGTCAGTCATTCCCAAAGCCGTGCTGCTTACCAGTTGGTCCTCAAGGCGGTACTTCTAGCAGACACTGAAATCCCATATTCTTAGCTAGAGTGCCTCAGACAGACCCACACCTGACTCCCATGAACACAGAGACGCCTAACTCAGAGCACCTCAAGTTTAAAAAACCACTGGCCCTTAGTTACGGCTCTTCAATTTCAAACCAGAGAGACACATTCCAGACTCCTTTTCCTCTCTTGTATCCTCCTCTGTCCACCCAGGTGTTACACTGTCAGTTGTGGCTCCTGAATCTCTCCCTAACTTCCTCTCCAGCATCCCCCAACCCCCAGCCTGTGTCTCCGTTCGGATCCTCTTCATCTCCCCCAGTCCCACTGTGACAAGGCTTTTTCCTTCTCCTGTGGATTCTTTGCCCAGCCTCAGCTTTAAGATTTCTTACATACAAATAGGATCACAGGATGTCTCTACTCAGGGATGAAGTCCAAGCTGTGGTTGGTTGACAAAGCCTTTTAAAATCTAGGCTGGGGGCGTGGGGTTGGGGGAGAGGACACTGGAGAGATGGCTCAGAGGTTAAGAGCACTGGCTGATCTTCCAGAGATCCTGAGTTCAGTTCCCAGCAACCACATGGTAGCTCACGACCACCTGTAATGGAATCTGATGCCCCTCTTCTGGCATGTATACATAATAAATAAATCTTAAAAAAAAAAAAATCTGGGCTCTGCCATTTTCCTTTCCATTCCTCTGCCTTGTCCTTCAGTCAGTCACTCATTCCTTCATTCTTAGATTTCACACATTAATCTTGCTCTGAGATACCAAAGATGCAAGTGATAAAATGGATGAGCAGAATGGGTTCCACCCCCTCTGCTCCAAAAAAGTGGGTGGCAAGAGCTCAGTCAATCTATCTTGTGGTATCTTTAGCATCTAAACCAGTGCATGGTATACAGCAGAGCCTCAATAAATACTTGTGCAGTGTTCAAATGGGTAAATTAGTGAATGAATGGATTAAAATTCTAGTCTACTGATTCACCTAATGTATCTAAACTTCCAGGTTCCACAATGCTAGGCTAAAACATTTTCATGGGATCAAATCAACATACTGAGACTATGATCCTTATATTTATGGAACTCGTACTGTTTCAGGCACTGTTTAAAGGACTTTACACGTTAAGTAAGATAATCTTGAGAGGTGAAGCTATCACAGCTGTCGGCTTGCAGGGCTGCAGGTGTGAACTGACCTGCCAAAGTGGCAGGTGTAGTGTTGGAAGGTAAGCAGGGGACCTCCTACAATCAGCCACACTGTCCCAGTGCCCTGCTTGCAACCAAGAGTGTCTACAGGGTGCAATTCTCATGGCCAACCCACAAAAATGCTGTTGCTCTGCCTTCAATTAGCATAAGTCACATCAAAGGATACACTGACAAATAGGCAACTTGAATTTTAACCCCTATAAGATAAAAGTAGGCAGAAGGCATCCACAATGTGTTGGAGGAAGGTTCAACTGTGTTTTCAAATGCTGGTTTCAGCGCCTAGAGATCTGGCCACCACCCAGCCACAGGCATCGTTTGAATGTCGAATTATCACCTGTACGCATGTGAGGATAAGGAATGTTCCCCAACCATCCCTGACTGGCTAAAGAAAGATGATAAAGCCTATGACTGTGTGGTAACAAGGTAGGGAAGGTTTTTCAGGTTCCCAGACTTGGGTTCGCTGAGAGAGGGAGGAGAAGGGAGAAGCACAGCAGGAGGAGAGGAAGCCAGGAAGAGGGGAAGAAGAGAAGGCAAGATGGCAATCAGCACGTGGCTGTAGGAATACACTAATGGAGCAGAAGACACCCCGGGAGTCATCAGATTGGCAAGTGATTGGCTTTCTGTGAGTTTCAAAGGTACTAAGATTAGGGTAACTCAGAATCTGCCCAGCACAGTGCTTACAGCTTAAAAATAAATCATAGTCTCTCTGTGCCAGTCATTGGGGAACTGGCTGGTTAAAGAAAATTGCTGATGTAATTATTTCCTGAATTAATAGAAAAAGAATAATCCTTCTTTCTATAACAAAGTCACTAAAAATTTCCAAAAGTGGACATTAAACAAAGGTGGGAGGAGCTAAAGTTCAAACATTGAAAGTCAAGGCTGGGGCAGAGAAAGGTCACCACCATAATGAACGGTGCCAGCAGAAGGTAGAGTCAGAGAGGGTAGACCTCAGCAAGCGCAGGGAGGAGAAAGGGAGGGGCAGGGCCAGAGGTCAGTTTATGAGACGGCCGTCGCTGAGGGTCTTGTTATTCACCTGAGAAACATTAAAATGACAAATAGAAACTACTTCAAACATAACTTGACAAAAATTTGGAAGTTTGTACTAACACTGTTCTTCCTCTCACGCATTGCTGGTGAGAATGCAAAGCGGTGTGACCCTACGCAAAAGACTTCACAGCAGACACAAAACCTGCATTGCTTTCCCGTTGATGCATCTGAACACCCAACAGTAAGGCTCTCAACAACCCCCAGAGTTGCCCATTGCCATAGCCCTTGCAAAAGATTGAGAACTAGACATCCAAGCTAGAGGAACTTTGATAAATACTTATAATGGATCGCTCTGAAGCTCTTATAAGAAAGAAAGAAAAAAATGAAGGTCTCTGTGAATTGATCTGGAGTGATTTCCAAGAAAAATTCTTACATGGAAAGAAAAAAAAACAAATTGCAGAAACACATGTTCAGTACACTCTTACCTTTTGCATGAGGAGAGGAATACCAAAATACACATATATCTACTTAACCTATTCAAAAGGACATCTAGGAAGGCTAAACAGGAAGTAATAAAGTACACTCCATGGCAGAAAGAATTACACTTCCCTGTGGCAGGATTGAATGACACTTCTCAGAGTGTACCTTTTGTATATAACATTGGCTTTTGAAATCATTATCTATTTTTATCCAAAAAAGTCTATATAAATGAAAAGCCACAATTGCAAATAACCACAATAGTATTTAAAATTACTATTTTCCACTTCTTTCATAAGATTCCCTGCACTCTGCCCAAAGGTTGGCCAGAAGTCTCAGCATCTTCTTTAATAGTCTGCAGGGCAGAGCCTTTCAGAGGTTCTCTGTGACAGGCTCCTGACTTGTTCCCTGTTTTCTCTTTCTTCTGATGTCCATCCTTTTTGCCTTTTTGAATAGGGATTGTGCATTTTAGCAAGAGTCCTCCCTCTTGATTATTTTCTTTAGGTGTACAGATTTTAGTAGGTTTATCCTATATTATATGTCTCTATGAGTGAGTATATACCATGTGTGTCTTTCTGCTTCTGGGATAGTTCACTCAGGATGATCCTTTCCAGTTCCCACCATGTACCTGCAAATTTCATGATATCCTTGTTTCATAAATATTTCTTAATCTTATTCAAAGTCAGGAAAGAACACACACAAAATCAGAACTTTTTAAAAAATAAACCTTTTTCTAGAGATATGGACAATGCAATTGTGCTGGCTAGTTTTTATGTCAACTTGACACACAACTAGGCATCTTGGAATAAATTTTAATTGAGGAAAAGTCTCCATAAGTGTGCCCTGTAGGCAAGTATGTAAAGCTCTTTTTGATTTTATTTTATTATTAATGATAGAAGGGTCCAGGTCCCAAGTGCCACCCCTGGGCAGATGGTCCTGGGTAGTATAAGAAAGCCACCTGGCCAGGCCATGGAGAAGCAGCCTGTAAAGCTATACTCTTCCATGGCCGCTGCCTCAGTTCCTGCCCTGACCTCCCTGAATGACAGACTTTACGTTGTTGGCTGAAATAAACCGTTTCCTCCCCGAGTTGCTTTTGGTCATTGTTTTGTCCCAGCAATGGAAGCCCTAACTAAAACAGCGATTTTTATTTTAGATTTTATCTGAATTTGTTTTAGATTTGTTACATGAGAAGGCAAATGAGTTAAAAATGCCTTCACACTGTGAGGAGCCATGGTTGTCCATGGGAAAGAGGAGCCATTCAAATAAGGAACGAGGGGGAAGGCTAAATGACCCTTAGGGAATGGATTTCATTTCAGGTGTTGACATGGATTCATGATTTCTAATATGTATAAAAGTATAACTGTGAATATAAATATGTATGGATTATTTCCCAACCATGTCCACAAAATAGGCCTACTAGCAAAGGTGCCTATTATTAGTTCTTTTCTTGTTGCTATAACAAAATACCTGATGACAGTATTCTGAAGAAGGAAGGACTTATTTTGGTTCACGGTTTCAGGGTTCAGGCCATCAAGGCAGAGAAGACATAGTGGCAAATAGCAGGAAGCAGCCGGCCACACTGGGTCCACAGCAGGAAGAAGAGCAAGGTAAACGCTGGTGCTGTTTGCTTTCTCCTGACTCCGTCTAGGAACCCAGCCCATGAAATGGTTGGTGTTTGCCATATTCAGGCTGGTCCTTCCCAACACAGAGAAGCCTCTCTGAAAACACCTTCACAATCGTGCCCAGGGCTTTGTCTCCTACAGGGTTCTAAACCCCATCAGGTCGACAAGATTAGTCGTCACCGCAGCGGTGCCCAGGGCTGACCTCTAATGATGCTTCCCTTAGAGAAATCCCTGACTCTAGAAATGGGCTAGGGTGGACGTGAGGCTGATCATGAGCACTTCTGTGGTAGAATTTAAGGGGTACTCAAGTTTTAATGGGGTATGTGTAGGCACAGCAGTCGATTTGAAGCTTCCAGTGGCCAGATCTGGGAAGATTTGGAGTAAACGGCTATGTTGTACACAATTTTTCTGTCACGTGGTCAGAAAAACACTATGTGAGAGAGAAAGAGTGTGGGAGAGAACATGAAAGCAGGAGATGAAACAATGGAGCAAGATGTTAATAATTTGTGAATATGGATAATTAAAATCGATGTATATTCTATGTATTATTCTTGAAGCTTCTCTTTCAATTTTAAATTATTTCCCCCAAAAAAATCCTTACAGTTATTTATTTTTTAGATTGCTATCTTGATTTTTTTAAGCTTTGTTTTTATTTGTGTGTGTATGTGTGTGTCGGGATATGTGTCAGGGCATGTGCACATGTGAGTGCCCACAGCATACAGAGGTGGTTGTTAGATCCCCCGAGCTAGACTTTCACCCAATGCGGCGAATGCTGAAAACTGAATCGGGTCCTCTGTAAAAGCAGTATACACCCTTTGCTGCTAACCCATCTCTCCAGCCCTTGACTTTTTTTTATTTCTATAAAATAAGACCAAGGAGATGGTTCAGTGAGTGAGGTGCTGTGGCAGAAGCAAGGGGGCCTGAGTTCAGATCCCCAGCACCTGTGTGAGTCAGCTGTGCATTAGAGTGCATCCATGTACATAACCTTGCCTGCTGAGCTGGAAGGTAAGCAGGGACAGGCAGATCCTGGAACCTTTTAGCCAACCAGTCTAGCCAATTAGTGAGCTCTAGGTTCAGTGAGAGACCCTGTCTCACAAAATAAGATGGTAAAGCAGTTAAGAAAGACACAAGTGTATCCCCCTCTGGCCTCCACATATGTCATCATGGGCCAGCACACCTGAATACATGCAAACACCATACATACAACTATTTAAAGTATAAACCAAATAGATCTTTATTTTGCAGAGTAAAATATTATCTTCCTAATAGATTAAAGATTAATACAAACATACATTCCACGTACTATTACGGAGTTATGGAGAATCACTGTCACAAACAATTTAGCCCTAGAGGAAATATTTATAATGTCAGGTCAACAGAAAATAATAAAAAGATCCACACATGTAAAACATGTTTCGATACAGAAAAACTTGGAAAGATATATGTTAATCAGGAAAGGGCGTGATAGGGTTCCATGCGAATATTCTCATGCTCCTAGCACTGTCTGAGGAATAACTAATGCTCTGATTCTGAAACCTGAACCACCAGCATAATCCAAGGGGTAATTAGAATCCCCCCTCCTTTATGGCAGGCTCTTTGATGGCTGGTAACGCTGCGTTGCTTTATCTTTGTGATGTACAGTTTGGAGAGCTTCTTTTATCGAGATGTTATTATCCCCGAGCACATGATGCTTTTCACAAAGAGAAAACAAAGGGGGTGGGAGGGTTCAAAGGATGGTTCCAAAATAGTCTATGTACTGTCAGTTACTCACTAGTTAAGAGGCACATAGAATAAAGAAGGTGTTCATTCACAGGACAGTTAAATATTCAAAGTTTTAGGAAGTCACTTCTAATGTCAAAATAAAAGCACAGGTTTTTGGTTGGGTTTTCTTTTTTTTGCTAGTTTAAAGTTGATACAATTAACAACACATAGCTAGCTACCTGAGTGAATTCTGACCTGTATATTCGTTCATGTCTGCTCACCCCCTGCTGTTCAGAGTCAACGTTCTTGGGTGATACAGACATCCAAAGTAGTAAGAGTCTGTATGGCTTTCCTCCCTCACTTTTAACTAAGGAGTCTATTAATTAATCTACTAACCCAGGCTTCTGCAATCCTTTGTGGTTCTCTTCCCTCTCTCGCTTTCTCTCTTTCCTTCACCCTCACCCCTACAGTACTCCCTGCATCTCTGTTTTTTTCTCTTTTCCTTCCCTATTTTGTTTAAGAAAAAAACTCTTTTTTTTTTTTGGCCATTCTACTTTTCCTGAGCCCCAAATCTACTCCCTTTATATTCTGTGGTCACTACACCTGAATGAACAGGAGTCAAACTGTTATTTTTAAAAATATACATACATAGAAAACTAGAGAGATGGCTCAGTGGTTAAGAGAACTTGCTGTTTCCCAGAGGACCCAGTTCCCAGCTCAGATGGCTCACAACTGCCTGTGACCCCAGTTCTAGGGAATCCAGTGACCTCTTTTGCAGGTATCTGTACACATGTAGTGCTCTTACATACAGTCAGGTACACACACATACACACAAAATAAAAATAAATACACCTGTTTAAAATTATGCATATGTAGAACTAAGCATAGTGTCTCGTGTCTGCAATCTATAATCTGAACACTTGGAAGATGGAAATAGGAAGATCAGTAGTTCAAGGTCAGCCTGGACCACATGATATACCCTGTCTCTAAATAATAAGCCTGTATCATTTTTTAATATATGGACCATCTACCAAAAGGGCCATATTCCTAAAGAACCCTTTCCCATGCTAGCTTTTAGAGAGATGAGAATAAAGGTCCTGATGAGGATTTACCCCACCATGTTGTAAACCTTGAGAAGATGGTGTAAGATAGAAAGACTCTTCCTACACTGGGAATACATCATAGGTTCCAGCCGTAGAACCACATAAGCCAAGCATGGTAGTACACACCTCCAATGCCAGTACTCAGGAGGATGAGATGAGGGATCAGAAATTCAAAGTGATTACCAACTCAGTTTTGGCTGCTTGAGACCTTTCAGAGAGAAAGGGGAGGGGGAAGGAGAGCAGGGGAAAAAAGTGGGGGAGGTGGAGGAGGAGAAAAGAGAAAAGATTCTTCCTGTAAGCTGTAGAGATTTGGACAGCATTCATGGAAACTACTCCCTTAATGTGGAGTATATCAGAGAGATGAGGCACAGTTAGGCTTGGGGGAATTGACAGACAAATGGCCAGGATAGAAAAAAAATATTAGATACTGCTGTTTCTCAAATAAGTTAAATTGTCGTTCTCTCTGTGTCTATGTGTCTGTCTCTGTGTCTCTGTCTCTCTCTGTCTGTCTGTCTGTCTGTCTGACTCTGTCTGTCTCTCTGAGAATGAGGAATTGTCTGCACTGGGGACAACTGAATTTTCTGTAGACCTGGTGACGTTTTCCCCCATGTGCTTTCTGGAGGAACTTCAGCCACACATTCTTACAAACTGTTACTCCTGAAGATACGGGGCGGGGGGGGGGGCTAGCAATCACTGATTAATCCCAGAAATCGAGCAATGATCTCCATTATGTCCTTAGAATCCATTGTCCTTGCAGCCTATTGAACTCCTGGCTTTACTCCCTCCGTGCTTCTGACCCCCAATACTTCGCCCCAGTTTAATGCCATGCCCCCCTTGCCCAGCATCCTTGAAATATGTCTTCAACTATAGTCAATTAGAGCACAAATTCCTTCGTTCCATTTCCTGTAACAGTTCTTCGATTAATCAAAGACAGTGGCGCGTAATGCTACTGCTTACCCATAGAGTCAGCAAATGGTTTCCTCTCAACCTTGTCCTAACCACCCTCCAAAGGAAATTTAGTAAAATATAATGAGATGCTAGTTGTTTCAAGGCGTGAAGTTTTGGTGTCGTTTTCCAGGCAGCAATAGATAGCACACCGTGCAACACCAGTTGATAAACAATATTATGTAAGCACACGAGTAAATGCCTCAGAACAATCAACATTGGGGTCAGGCACTGGCAACCACTTTGTTGCTTTCTACTGTCCAAACCAATGGCTCTGCCTGGCATGGTGGTGTATGCCTGTAGTCATAGAACTCAGAAGGCTGAGACAGAGTCATCTAAGGAGCCAACCTGAGAAACCATAAGGAAACCTTGTTTCAAAACACAACAGCGCAAAACATTTCTTAATTTTGTTTTGTTTGAAGACTAATAGTAATATTTAACATTTACCTGCAGGACTTGTTCCCACGGATGTGCCCTAATAGCCATGGGTGACCATTGCCAATTGGGTTATGGGCCAGGAAGCTCCCATTAGAAAGAGATCTAGCATGTGTATGCATCTACAAACATGAAGCACTTAAGTACAATTATGAAATTTAATGTTTCATTTAGGATTTTTTAAATCCCACTTCAAAGTTTAAAGAGCCAGCACTCCACACATACCATACCACAGATTTCATAAGGATCCACGAAAAATAATTTTTCAACTGATTCACTTTATGAAATATTTTCGTAAACATTTTCCTGGCTTCTTGACTGTAGAATCTTCAATCAGTTTCTGATACCATATTAATCTGGTGACATCATTTTTCTGTAAAGAAAGTAGAAAGAATGTATTTTATCCTGTGACAGAATCAGTGATTTTTCACTTGTTGGCCCCTTGGAACTCTGGACTTCAAAACATTTTATGGTTAGTGTGGTATACCTTTTTAGGAATACTGTCAGACTTGGGGAGACCTCTCTCAGGGTCTCTTTCATGTAGAAGCTCCAGATATCTGGACAAACTTATTATTGATAAACTTAAATATGTTTGGGGTTGAGATGTATGAGATATTTATAGCTGTGTATACTGTAATTTACAGAATATCACCAATAGGAGAGAATTTTCATTTTTAATCATTGATGAAGAAAAAATCCTTTTTTCACAATTTTACTCATGTAGTGATGGAAAGGATTTCTTGCATATTGGTTTCTGTTTCATATATTTAAAGTATTATTTTCTACTCTCCACATGTATAACTCTGGAGCTGGACACTATAAGATACCTTTAACCTCTGGACTAACAGATGTTCCTATCACCTTTGAACCCAAGAACAAAAGCAGTAAAGGACAAAGGACGCTTGTGTTCTCGTTTTCCCGTGTTGAACTTTTATCCTAGAAGGTGTTACTAAATAGATTGTGGAGAAAACAGGAACTAACGGGTATTTGTGGGCTCTTTCTGTGTGGAGAACTCAGGGAAGGAACTCATGCTCCACAAAATATATAGTCTTAAAAAAAAATGCTGCAGATTAAAAGTGCCCGTGAGTGATAGTTAATGAAATGGTCCTCAGTTATCACTCCTGAACATACCCTGTCTGGGGTCCAGAGGTCATACATGCTATCAATGACCAGGAAGGTAGCAGAACTAAGAATCAGAGGTTGTGGTACTGATTAGAGTGTCTAATCCAAGCCAGGCACCAGCCCTGATATCCATGAACAAAAAGGAACAGTCTGTCCTAGGAAACATGAAGAACAAAGAATAGATGGCTCAGCTCCAACTAGCTCCACATATGTGCGCTAGGCAAGTACTTCACAGCAGAGGCTGGTGAGGGAACCAGACGCCCATCTCACACGCCGTCCCCTTGCAAGTGGCCACACCAGGGAGCTGGTTCACTCTGTCTGAAGCCTTTAGCTGTTGCTCCAGGAAGAAACTTAATGTGCCAGAACCAGATTTACAAGTCATAAAGAAAACCCCTTAGAATCTTCCATTAATGCTTTTTAATTACATCTGAGGCTCACCAGGAAATTCATATTACCATAACAAAGCTTTGCTTTTTAAGTTATCTCCCACAATAAATAACTCTAAATCAGTGGTTCTATTGCATTCACATGGAAAAACATGCAGTCAGAGAAAATTAAGTAATTTCCTAAAGCCACCTAGCTGTGATCCCACAAGAGCTCTGGAGTTCACACTCACACTCTTGTGCCCACTGCCCATAGCAGCTGGAAGAACTCTGGACGTCAGATAGCAGTTCTTCCTTCTGTTTGGGTTGACCATTCTCCGTAGAAAATCCTTTCTCCGAGTTAAGATTTGGTGTCCTTCAGGATAAACAAGCCATCCAAACCTAAGGGCTGTCTTCATTCCACTGTTGAGTCAAAGGCCACAGCTGAACGTCTAGAGAGTTTCTGTTAGGTTAGTTTGTTGTTTGTGTGGCCACCATCAGCAGCACGTGACATCAACGACAGATCCCGAAGAAAAATAACCTGCTCCTGTATTCAGTGTATCCAGTGTACTCTGCTTCTCACAAAGCAGCTCAGATTGTTTCAAGGATGGGTCCCTTCTGGAGAAGCGGCGTGTGTTGTGATTCTGTGGATCCCACCCTGGGGCTGAGCTGGCGGCAGCCACCCATTCCCTCTGCTCCACTAAAGAAGTCTGCGGTGGAACTCACGGCCCGTCCTCTCCCAGCGCAAGTATGGGTTGCACGTTCTAACTCATGGAAAGCCATTAGGAAATCGCTGCAGGGAACCCAGAAGCCAACGCTGCCTGCAAGGTCTCCAGATTCCGTTCTCAGGTTTATGCTAAGAACCTGTAAAAAAAACTACACTGACCCTTTGCATGCTTTTCATTTCTGCAAAACTAAAAGGGGTGTGATACACCACTATTATCCATAGGCTCAAAACCGTATAATGGTTCTTATACAAAATTTCAGGGTTATTCCCTGTGGAAGAGAAGAAAGAAAGAGTAGACGGGCCAGAGGGAATGGAGGATGTCAAGAAAACAAGGCCTTCTAAACCAACTTGATCAGAGCTCACAGGAGCTCACAAAGACTGAGGCAGAAAGCATCCAGCCTGCACGGGCCTGTATAGATGATGGCTTTCAGTTTAGTGTTTTTATGGGAGTCCTAAGTCTGATTACTGTGCCTTCTCTTGGGTTCTTTTCCTTCTGTTTGTTTGTCCAACAGCAATGTGATAGTTTTTATATTATCTAATTATATTTTATTATGATCCCTTAGAAACCTGTTCTTTTCTAGTAAGAGACAGAAGAGGAATGGATCCAGATGGGAAGGGAGGTGGGAAGGAACTGGGAAAAGAAGTTGGAGTGGAAATCATAATCAGGATATATTATGTGAGAAAAGAATGTATTTTTAATGAAAGGAAGAGAAAAATTTTTTCAGGGTTACTGCCAAAGTTGGGAAAAACATCTCTCCAGTCTCACTCATGTAGAAGTTTTGAATGTGATTTTTTTTTCCTTGAGAAAGCACTCATGTTAAAGGTACCTCTCTGCCTCCCCAGGTCAGCCCCTCCACTGTTGCCCGCTGGTCAGACCTGTTTTCTTCTGAGCCATACTTGCAGGGCTGCTGCCAACACCGTGCTCATGGAGTAAGACAGTGCTGTGCCAGGCAGGCAGACTGCTGATGCCCTCTAAGTCTCTGGTCCGCTGGGCACCACAGCTGGGAGAACTCTATGCAGAGCCACGCCTTGCTCCCAACTAGTTCTGTTTATGTCTAAGGAATCCCGTCCTCAGTCCTCACCATTAGCTCTGTAGCTGCCCTGGCTGGGAAGGCCTCAAAGTCTCGGGAATCCAATTCCTCTATGTAGAGGACTCTCACTCCTTACCAGTGAGCGTTAGAAATACTGTCTCTTCTTCACTCACCTCACTCCTCCGACCTGTCCCTACCCAAGGGTGTTGGAAGTTTAATCAATTTAGCACAGAAGTTTGTAGAGTGGTAACAACAATGGCCGCAAATAGATACTAGGAGGACTGAACGAACTGGGAAACAAATACTGTCCTCACTAGGTATGTTTTGGACCTTAGCTCATTCATTCAAAAATTTCCCAACCAGACAGATAAAACAATTGTATGTAAGATTTTCAATGTGGATAAAATATTTTCCTTATTCCTATGTTATGTACTGGAAAAAGTGTCCATGTATATATGGCAAAACAGTATTTTTATTCTCAGTCGTGACCACATTTAAATCTGAAGGTCAAGACTAGTGCCCCATATTGGCACTCTCTCTACACGCGCATTTTTGTTTTATTTTATCCTATCCTTCAAGGATGGAAACTCAGAGGATTTATCAAATTCAAGTCAATAAAGGAAAACTATGGAAGTTCCCCATGGCTGTAAATAGGGAACTTGCTCTTTGTAGGAAAGGCAGGGGTTTTTTCCTCATCACAAACTTGCAGTACTATTTTTAAAACCCTAGAGCAGTGGTTCTCAACCTTCCTAATGCTGCAACCCTTCAGTTCCTGTTGGGGTGACTGCCAACCGTAAAATATTTTCATTGCTACTTCATAGCTGCAATTTTGCTACTGTTCTGAATCATGACGTAAATATCTGATATGAAGGCTATCTGATACATGACCCCACAGGCTGAGAACCACTGCTCTAGAGGCTGGCGAGATGGCTCAGCAGCTCGGAGCACTGGCTGCTCTTCCAGAGAACCACATTTGGTTCCCAGCACCCAGCTCACAGCTGCCTGCAACTCTAGTTTCAGGGGATCTGATGGGCAACTCTGACTTCCATGGGCTCCTGCACACACTTGAGCACACACTCACACTCAGGCACACACACACACCACAGCTCTCCTCTTCTGCTGGTGAGAACTCTGCTTACACTTTCAAGCCTTCAGCAGCTTCCTCTATTGTGTGGTTTGAATATGAAATGCCCACCTCATCCCCCATTGGCACACGTTTTTGGAAACTTGGTCCAAAGTTGTGGAATCTATGGGTGAAAGAGTCACGGATGGCAGAGGTAGGTCCCTGGTGGGAAGCCCTAAAGGGCTTATATCCCAGCTTCCCTTCTACCCTGACGCTTATTCACTTCCTGGTCTGCTGCACGGAGCACAAGCCACAATGTCCCACTGTCATGGGTTGAGCCACAACACAATGCCCTTTCTCCAGGATGGGTTATAGTCCCTAAAACCATGAGCCAAAATAAACCCATCTGCCCACAAATGGCTTCTGTCGTGTATTCCTCATCGTCGTAGGAGAAGGGAAGTGAATACATCCAAAAGCAATTATGACCAGCATGGCTTCTTACAACACAAAGACAACACTAACATTCACAGGCTCTTCTAAAAAGCTGGTACTGGACGTGATCTAATCTTGAGGGATGCTTAGGTTATTCAGTACTTAAACTAAAATAATTGATAATACATGTTTTAGTGAGAATTATTTAGGTCAAACGTAATAGAGATTCAACAACAACAACAAAAATGGCTCATCAACAAGAAAGGAGACTGTACCAGCTCAGACAGAACAGCGAGTTCAAGGTTTAATGGTCTCAGATTGCTGAGCCACTGCTTGTTGAAATGATGGAGGTGGCAGGGTCTTTTCCTGTTTTGTGTTTTCTATTCATCTTCGGGCTGGCTTTTGTCTGCACATTTGTCTTCCATAGTTATAAAGTGGCCGCCAAAGATTTGAATGCCCCATGAAGACACAGAGGAGCAAGCAAATGACAGCCTGTCTTCTGTTTTGAAACTTTTCTCCTCTAAAAGAAAAGTTCCTAAAAACTCTTTGCTGTTCCCCCACAGTCCTATTGCTCAGAACTGTTGTATGTGTCCATTGCTAAGCTCACTTCTGACAAGGAAAATGGGCTTTCCCTAGTTATGCTAAAGCAGTCATGAAAGCGGGTCTACTCGGTCATGGCAGTGGTGAATCAGCTGTGGGCACCAGCCATGTGCTGTCCCAGGCTTGTCTTCAGTCTAAGCGTTTGTAGCATTCCTGGGTTCCTACTCAGGTTTGTTGCATGGCTAAAAATTCTGTTTATCTCAGCACCTCATAGGTCCTTATTACAGAGTTGCTCATGTCTTGAAGTGACTTAAATGAGTATTATATTTCTGCCTTTAGAAAATCAGTTTAGCCAAAAAGGCTCAGGGTGGAAATACTGAATGAGTCATGGATTGTTTTATTCGGTGTTTAAATAGTTGGTTTGCAAAATGTCTCCTAATTCTTTGGAGCAATGCCTAAAATTCAAAAAAGTTATAAACATTTTTTTAAAAATATAGATGCCTGACTTCTCTTGAAAAATTAGATTGGACCAAGTGGGCCTCCACACCTCCACAATGACCCGCTCCGCAATGGAGCAGCGGGACCGCCTATGATCAGCTTGCCACAAACCCCATTCTGAATTCTGCTGCTTGTGTGGGCCGCCCTCAGCACCTGAGCTCAGTGTTGCTGGCAACTAATCAAAAATACCCACAGGGCTGCTCAGTGGACCTGAATAGAATAAACTCAAGAGTTTAGGCATCTCAATCTGAGATTGAAAAGTAAATACACAGGTTGAAGAAGAAAACCATCAGGAGATCTCAGGCCTAAAGCCCATTCCCAGGGGAAAAACATCCTGAAATTCACAGCCTTTTTTCCCCTCCCCACACATCTTGGGAAGCTGGCCAACCCTGATAGGAGAGAATGAAGAGAGAATGAAACTTCCCCTTGTTCCTTGGTCTAGTCTACAACAATCACTGTGTCACAAGAGGCCCAGAACACTGGATCTGATTACCTGCTGATCACGCTTTCAGCTTGCAGAACAAGCCAGTTCCCACTAGTGACAATATACAGTTACTATCTGCTGTGCTTGCTGGATCTGACCACAATATTCTTTTCAGGAATTTCTTACCTCATCTACCACCCCCTAAGCACAGACACACTTACCCTATCTTAATAGGCCCGATGGCAGGTGGCCCGAGAGAAGTCTGAACACTGTCTCAAAGAGATTAGGGCTTTCAGTTTTCTATATTTCTCAAAGCCCACATTTCCTTCTGTTATTAAATCCCACATTCATCTCCCTTTCCAAATGTTAAGATCCAAGACAGGAACGGCCAGACAGGATATTTCTACCAGTTATTTCAGCAGGCGGCTGATTCTAAACTAAATTACAGCCAAAATGATAACTTCTTGGGATCACAATCCAAAAATGGCTCATATTCAAAAGAAACATGAATGTGCCTAGGGACTAGGGAGAAGTCTCGGTTCGTAGAGCATTTGTCACAAAAGCCTGTTGGAATCCTCAAAACCTCAAAAAAAAGACAAGACGGTGGATGTCTGTAACCACCCCCTCCCCTGTGCCCCTACGGGGAGATGGAAGGTGGACACGGAAGACTTCGGAAGCTCACTAGCCAGCTGTCTTGGCATGAATAGCAGTGAACAAGAGAGACCTTGTCTCAAACAAACCGGAAGTTTAAGACTGGCACTGGAGGTTGACCCCTGACTACCACATGCATCCTGGGGCACGTATGCATCCACAGTCACCCACAGGAACACACACACCACATACTAACACAGAGAAAAATATAATGCACGTAGCACGGCACAATGTTGCCCGCAGGTGCAGATCCCATCATTTATAAGATGACCGAAATAGTATTTTAAAACTAGGACAATTTTTTTTCCAGATCATCAAAATGGGGAATTATATCTCTTAGAGATCACTGTGGCCTTTGGAGACATTTCTATCAAACTGGATTTGGCCATAGTGAAATCAGGTCAGTATAATGAGATCAGACATTTTGAGTCCAAAGCCCTCCTTCCAGCATGCAGAACCTGAACAGTGCTCCTTACTAACACCCAGGTGACAGTCTGCTGTATGATGTATGTTCTGTTGTATGTGGTGGCGTGGCCCACATGCTTCAAGAAAAGCCGGCTGAATAAAAGACTGCATTCTACCCGAAGACCTTCATCATATCGGGTGTAGGCTCTGAGAAAACACCAGAAACTGCGCATTGTCTAGAACACGTCTCTCCTGGTCTTGTCATCACCCTAAGATGTACCTGAAGCGGGGTGATTAGGCAGGGACCTGAGGACATTGAGATCTTAATTCCTTTGCCAGCCTTAGGCCAGCCCAATTCAACTGGCAGTTGTTAGGCAGTTCAAACATGCCCAGCACTGTGCTAAAGGCCATATGAACTGTCAGACATGCCTATGGCAAACTCTTGACCTCCAGAAGCTTTGCTCTCGTGGTATCTGGCTGAAGTCATCCATATGGAGAAAAATAAAAATTAATTCAAGAGCACAGTGAGTATCAACAATGGTCTTGTATTCTTGTGATTTCAATTTTCTCATGTGACACCCCACCGATACATTTCCTAAGTTATAACAAATTAAGTTAATCATAATTTAAATATTTTAAAATCCAGCATGGGCTATATTCTAATATATAATGAGAGGACAGATAATGTCAAGTGTTGACAGTGATGTGGGACAACTAGAACTCATATGCGTCAGTGGCAGAAGGATAAACCAGTGCAGTTACTTTGGGAAACCGGCAGTGTTTGTGAATACATGGACACTGGGCTTTCTAAATGTGTATGTTCTGTGCCCAGGGATTCAACCAATCACAAACAGAAAATATTTGAACAAGTATTGCATTGACACTGAACATGTTGAAGACCTTCTTTCCTGTCATTGTTCCCTAAACAATATAATCTCCAGTATATTATCTTTGCATTTGCATTAGGTACTGTATGTAATGCATAAGGGAGAAGCTAAGCACACCTATCATTCCAGCACTCGGGAGGCTGAGGCAGGAATGTTGCTTGGTGTCTGAGGCCACTCTGGGCTATGTTGTGA
Organism: Pachyuromys duprasi; assembly: GCA_028658305.1. Taxonomy (NCBI): domain Eukaryota; kingdom Metazoa; phylum Chordata; class Mammalia; order Rodentia; family Muridae; genus Pachyuromys; species Pachyuromys duprasi. Next base: position 40,118,793 of record CM053755.1, read on the forward strand.
CTTCAAAGCTACTCAAGGCTATGAAGAGAAACCCTATCTAAAAAGGAAAACCAAAGAAGGAAGGCAGGAGATGCAGAAGAAAGTTGAGAGGGAAGAAGGGGGTAAGTGATAGGAAGTACAACACCATTTTCTGCAAGGAGTTTGAGCACTGAGAGCTGGGTATCCTCACAGACTCCTGGAACCAATTTTCATAGATACAAATGGATGCCTGTATGTTCTATGACCCAGCAATCTGTTCTTCTAACTATCAGAAATCCATGTGTCTTCATCAAAATACACACACACAGGGGTGGGCATCAAAGCACTGTTTATAATGTGCCCTTAACAGGAAGCAGCCCAAGTGACTGCAAATAGTAGATATATAATATATTCAAGCATTAATATGCTACAGAGTAGTGACAATAAACAAATTATAATAATAAGCAACATATGGATGGGCCTCCCCAAAATGATGGGAAGAAGCCAGGTGAAAAGATAGCTATGCTCTGGATGGTTCTATTGCTATAAAGCTCAAATATAAGTAAGACAAATCCATTTCACATTGAATAAATTCAGAATGCTTGCCTTTGTTTAGGAATGCTAGGCATTAGGTTGAAGCAAGATGAAAACTGCAGGGTACCATTAGGGGTTGATGTTATGATACCAGGGCTGACTGTATGTGTGACTTCACTTTGTGAAAATACAATTTGCATGCTTTTTTACATGCTTATTTATTTAGCACTCACACACGCAGGTAGAGATCAGACCACAATTTGCAAGAGTCCTGGAAATTTCACTGAAGTTACCACGCTCTATGATAGGTGCCTTAATCTATTAAACCATCTTTCTCACTCTTACGTGGGTTTTTATGTGTGTTATTTGTCAATAAAAATGTCAAAAAGGGTCATATCCAGGTATTATAATATGTCAGCATTTCTTTAAGATTTTTATTAATGGAGAATTGAAGCCAAGAAAAGTTGGAAAAATTGGCTTCTGATGATCTTTGAATAAGAACAGATAGTTCAGAATTTTGAGCTCTCATGTGTTTTTTTCTGTATTGATTCTCTAGGTAATTTTATTTTTCATTGTAAACCAAATTTTATTAATATGTATGTTTTTCTTGCATATATGTATGTGGGCCATAACCATGCTTGGTGCCCACACAGGTAAGAAGGAGGTATCAGAGCCCCTGGAACTAAAGTTATGGATGGTTGTGAAATACCTTGTGGATGCTTTTGATATTCATTAAAAATGGAAGTTCACCATTTTCATGTAAAAGCAGCACAACCTTTCTGCAATGAGGGGAATGTTGTTATCTAAAACTTAATGGGTACCACCATATAGATTGGTCAGATGCTCTGCTGGACCCATGGGCAAAGTTTGGACTGTTTGTCACAAACATTCTTGAGGAAACCAAACATACTTCACATTCCCCTATTAGGGTATTTTCTCATTTCTCACAAGGATGACTTCTTCAGCTCCAGGAAGTTGAGGAAAATAACAAGACGTTGGGAGTAGGAGACAGAATGAAAAAAGAATTGATCTTGATGGGAAAAGACCAAGTGCTGACACTTACAAGGTGAAGAAGTTTAGGTATATCCCTCCATATTAACTCCTCTCATTTTATTTACTTTTCTAGTGAAACATAAGCCCTGTTTTACTTGCCTCATTGGGTTGTTTTGAGGTAGAAATTAGATCATGCCTATGACACTGGTTTTGAAAACTGACACATACAGAAGAACTTGTACAAATATCATGATTCTGTAAAAATGCTATTAGTAAGTTGCTTATTTCCTTTGCACACAAGTATCCATGTGAACCATGACCAGTGATGAGGACAAGCCATAGGGAACAAGATGAAGTCCCTGCTGTTGCAAACCTCATCGGATAGAAGACGACAGGAGGTGAAAACTGCTACAAAGACAATGAAGCCACGCAAAGCACCGCAGAGTGACTAACAGGCTTCTCTGGTTTGAGTGACCAGAGAAAAGGAGGTGTAGTCGGACCTGTGCCCTGAGTGTGAGCCATGAAACTCTGTGGAGAGAGTGCTTGAGGCAAAAGCAGCATGAAATAGGCTGATGTGGGAGGGGCCTTCCCCTCCTGAGGACCAGCAGGAACCCTGGGGGTAGTGTGGGCTGGAGCACAGAGAGCAGTGGCTAGAAAGATGCATACAGAGTAGACTCCAAAACACACAGAGTATGTCAAGAATGGGCTCACCCGGTGAGGGGAGGTAAACAGCAAAATGGAAACAGAGGAAAAGTGAGAAGCGAAAGACCTTTCTCCCCATGAGATCATAAACTTTTAACATATTGATAACATCACACACTGGTTTCAGAGGTGTCTTTACTGGGAAGCTAATGCAGCCCTGGGAGGTACCCCACATTCTTTGGTAAATTAGAGAGAGAGAGACAGAGACAGAGACAGAGAGAGAGACAGAGAGAGAGAGAGAGAGACAGAGAGACAGAGACAGAGACAGACAGAGACAGAGAGAAAGAGAGAGACAGAGAGAGAGAGAGAGAGAGAGAGAGAGAGAGAGAGAGATCCCTTTGACAGGTTTCTGTCATCAGGATCTCAGCAGTAGGTCAGGCTCTAGGGCTTTATAAATATGCCCGTTTGGTACTTTCTAAGTCTTCCCATCTGACCCAGAAGGCCTGGCATGGAGTCTTCTGTTGGCCACCCTACTTCCTCTTTTCCTTACTAAGGCTCAGACTTTCCAGAACCCACCATCTCCTTGCTTTTCTCTCTTCCCCCCCCCCAACCCCCAATGCCCTCGCTGCACCTCTGTAAAACTCAATTGAAGTGTTCTCATTCTGGTAGCCCACTCAGCGTTTTTCCATCCCAAGTTTTCACACAGGCTGTTTCTGTAGAATCCTCATGCTCTGTGAAGCTGAGGGTAAATAAATGAGAACCTTACAGATAATCTTGTGGAAGGGTGGCAGGCAATGGGTTAGGAGAAGGATGACAACTCAGAGGAGATGCTGGACACAAGCATCATCTTGGAGATGTTCAGCAACAAGGATGAAGAACGAAGGAGTGTGGGCTTGGGAGGGCGCAGAAGATGAAGTTGGGGGTAAAGCTTGGGAAGGAAGCAGATCTGGGTTCTGGGGAGTTTGTTCCCTTAAGGTCTCTACTTTAACCTGAAGCAAAACTTTCCCAGAGCAGCCACTGGCCACTGTCAGCCCTGGAGAGTGATACTGGCCTCAGTGTTGACTACACAAAACAATGTGATTATCCTGTCAGGATCTGAAAGAGAAAAGACAAAATAATTAGCATAAATACAAGGCAACCTACTTAATTAAAGGCACAAACCAGGGCAGCTAAGAAGCAGAATATCAAACAGTCAGGGAGAGTTTCAGGGAAAGTGAGGTACATAATTGAGACCCAAACAAGAATGTTCTTATCTCAAGGTTAAAGAAAGAAAATAAGCCAAGCAGCAGATCCCAGACATTGTTCCTACGTACTTTCTACCAAGCTTGCTCCTATCCATAGGAGTAAGACTGAGAAAGGCCTCCTAAGTTAATCATGGCCTTCGGTCAACAGGCTGTCCTCTGGGTGAGGAGTGGCTCTGTAATGGAGATGTGGAGATGTCACAGGGCTTTCAAGATCATCACTATTTCACAACACAAGGACTATTCCAGCTGGAAGCAACCTTTGAGACCATGTGGCCAACCGGGTCTTGTTATGAATAAAAAGTTCCAAAGGTCAGAGAAAGTCGTGACGGGACAGGACTTGAGTCCCTGTGCTCCTACCCAGTGCTGCTTTGGCTTCACCTCTCCCACTGTTCTGCAGACAGGTCAAGCACCAGCAGTCAGGGGGTCTTTGCTGGAGGCAACTGGGAACAGCCCATCCAACAGGCCTGCTGAGCTAGCCCCACCCTTGTCTGCCCACAGCCTCCTCCTCCCCCCACACCTGTTTTATCCTCTCCTGTCTCTCCCCCAGCCTGCCTCAGTCCTCAACTCTGAGGGCACCACAGAGAATATAAACATCGTTTTGTCTGATCGTGGCTCTGGGAGACAGCAAACGGAAGGCAAAGTATTTCCTTCTTTTTAAACACCTTCTTCCTCGGTTCCAGGCCATTTCTGGTGCTGCTTCTAAAACAACCCAAAAATGAAGCCTCCTCAGGGTGCCCAGCTAGAGGGAAAGTCCAAGATAGTGAGTCATGGAGGGAGGGAATGGCAGGGTTAAAACAGAGAGCGAGCTGCCAACCGGTCCAAATCTCAACCCACCCAATGGTTTTTCTTCCATAGCTTTTTCTTCCCAGCTAGCCATTGTCCCTACTAGAAAACTGCTCATGTTTCAGGCAAAGCCCTCCACAAAATAAATACATTTTAATTGTATACTCTTAAGGCCCAACAGCTTTCAATAAGAAACAAAGTCCCATGTAGATAGTTCTAAGAGAAAGATTTGGAGACGGGATCTTCTTGAGCCCCTTTAGATTATAATTCTGAAAACGCCAGTCCTACCTGCTGGAGCTAAAAGGGGAAAATCAGAGCATTCACTTTCCCAACCCCACTGTCAGGGAGCAGGATCCCAGTATCCACTCCCATTTTCTATCACTCGCCCTCGTCAGGAACGCTTCTTTAATGGAACCACATTTCTCACAACGTCCTTTGAGCCTGCAGCCTGAGCTGCTGTCCTCAGCAGGGACATGCAGCACAGCCTATACCCTCTGTGTCTCCTCCTTTGATAGAGATGAAAGGAAACATAAAACCTAATCGTGGCTCAAGAAACCCTGACTTAAATAATTGCATGCATGGTGACTTCTTAACCACCTGTCCTGGGAGAACCACAGCTTTACATCCAGTACAATATGGTCCAAGTTGGTTCAACGGGCAATGAAGTGGTTCTTTGTTTTCAGGACCTGCTGGGCCAGGTTGAAGAAAGAGACAGGCTCCTTACTTGGTTGGTATGCTCCCAAGGGTGTCAGCATTACACAATCCCTGGCCGGACAGCACGCAGAGCTGGCACTCTTACTGGAGCAGAACAAAGCCTTGGGAGAGACTTTTTTCCTGCAACTCTGCCAGCATTCCTAATTATTCCAGCTCTAGACGTGGGGGTGGGGGGCTTTAAAAATGACCAAGTGATACGTTTGGGATTTATTTTGCTCCTCTGAAGAAAACCGCAAGACTCTCTTGGACTTGAGACTTGCAGAAGTGCAGGCTTTCCCACTTTCCCTGCCACACCAACAGAGCCTGCCAAGGAGGACTTGCAGTTCCGTGGGCCCAGGGCTAGAAGGACCTTTTCTCTTTATTAGGCCACCCCTGTCTTAAACTTGGACTGAAATAAAGTGCACCAGCATCAAACTGGGTGGCTGTTGCTGGGTTGCTTTGCATTTTGAGAGAACAAGACCTCTTTCATTCCTCTGGGTTCTCTCCAAGTAGAGTGGTCTTTTCAATCTAGTTAGCCTTCATGGGTGAGTAATGAGTCAGAGAGAAAGCACAGAGCGTAAGTGGGGGGGGGGGGCTAGCCTGTATATAGTTAAATTTCTAATGCTAGCCTGGTACAGTGTTGTACACCTGTAATCCCAGTATTCAGAAGGCTGAAACAGAAGAATCACACATTTGAGGCCAGCCTGGGCTACATATCAAGACAATGTCAAAAAATAGCCCACCACAACATGGACATAGTGGATTCATTATGCAAGAGTGTCCATATGAGGACCTCAGAGAAATGTTCACTCTGTTTCTAATACTTCTAAGAAATTATGAGACTGTTAAGATCTTGGCATTTTTACAGACCATCTTCAGAACCTAGCCATATATTGTGGAGGCCTCTGCATCTGTAGCTTTGTCAGGCTGACCTGTAGAACACTGATTGCCCATACTCCCAAATCCCAGAGGACACCTCCCAGACAATTCAGAATTTCAAAAGGCCAGATTCCAACCCCAAAACACATCCCTCTGTCTACGTTTCTGACAATAAAGAGCTCAATGGCAAATATATAGAAATCTCCTACTCTATAACAGGAATAGCCATGAACACAAGAGACAAAAGTCCTTGTTCTTTCCGAATTTCCAACCAGGCAGGATCTATCACCTTGTATGGGCTAATGAACTTATCAGATAGCAAAGTGGAAACCTAGGAAAATGCCAAGATTTGCCCTGGAAGAGCAGATATGTTAAAAGGATCACCATGGGTGATAACAATGTCTACTTCAAAAGAGAATTTTCAGTCTCTACTAAAAACAAATAATAAATGCTTGAGGTAAAGGGTTATGCCAACTGCACTGGTCTTAGTGTTGCATATAAGTACAAAAACCATACTATTTCCCATAACTACAATTATGCACCAACTAAAATGTGTGGCTGTGTAGGGTAGGGTAATCTTGACTGTCGGTGTGCCTGGACTGAGGGACCCTCAGGAAACTCGTAAGGAATACCTCGAAATGTATCTGCAGGACATGACCAACACTGATTAGTCTGTAGGGGTTCTGACCTAATACATCCACTTGAATCTAAGCTTTAGACAGACACCTGGAAGGTTGCGGAATACAGAAGAAAAACCTAGTTGGAGAAAGTATAACTTTGGGGGGGGGGGCTGCACTCAACAGTGTACCTCGATCTGGTCCCTTATTGCTCTTCCCCTTTGCTTGCTGACTACCATAAGGTAAGCAGCTTTTCCTCTGCCAGTCCCTTTCTTCTGTTTCTACTCAGAAACAAGAGCCAAATGACTGTAGGGTAAAACCTCTAAAATCAAAATAAGTCTTTCTTTCCGTAAGCTGATTTTTCTCAGGTATTTGTCATCTTGAAGAAAAACTAACTGGTACAATGACAGGGATATGAATGAGAGTGGAAGAATTGTATTTTATTAGTGGTGTGACAATATCTGAAGCCCGTTCTCCTTGCCTGTGTTAATGTCACAGATGTTTATAGTGAGAACTATGTGATGTAAAGTTGATAAGGCAGTTGACACAGTGCCTGCTCACCACACACACTCAGTAAATGTTCACACATGTTAGATCCAACAACTTCTATTATTATCCAAGCTTCTCTGAGAGGAGAAGAATTCTGCTTGGGCATTTTGACCACACGCTCTATTTCAGTCTGAGTAGTGTTAGAAATGGAAGAAGAATGATTAGAATTCTATAGATACCACAGCCAAGTGTACCATCCTAAATCCTAATATTTCCAGTAGAAATACTCTCAAAGCAGCCTTTATTTTCTTTCTTCCAGCTTAATAATCTCTAATGTGGTTGTGTATAATAACGGATGTAAATTTGTAATGTAAAATTGGCTCTAATGTAATAATCTTTACATTTACCCACTGTTGGGGTTAGAGGGTGAATCCCATGGTTCCTTTCATCCTTCTGATGAGAGAGGTTTAGTTCCTAAGCACTGTTAAACAGCACACACAGATAGCCCAAGCCTTCTAACTCCTATCCAGTATTATTTGGTTGTTGTTGTCGGGGTTTTTATTTTTTAAGGTTGTTTTCCCTCTGTTCTTCTTGGTAATATTGGCAGTGTCACATGTAGGGACAAAGGTCCCAACCGAACACACGCTGTAACTTTGGAGTTCCTTGCAAGCAGCTTTGGGGTTAGTCTTGAAGGTTTTTAGTTGGATGCTTCACTAAGTATAGTGTCTAAATATTTGTCAGCTGCAGGCCTTGAACTAGAGTTCCGCCAAGTGGAGGAACAAGAACAGGAGTGGATAGAAAAGAAAGCTGGAAATGCTTCAAATTGCTGGTTCCCTCTTTGGTTCACAACTCAGCCCCCAAGGGAGGAGGAAAAACATTTTTTGTGCGTTATGAATTATCTTAAATGTTTACATGGGCAGTAAAAATGATTTTCTAAATCAACGAAATACCCAAATTCCAGGATCTTGGACTCCCTCCCAGCCCCCCCAACTTCCCTACTTCTTACGATTAGCCCATGCGAATACCGTTTCTCTAGGCATCCCCACGCTTCCTAGCCACTGAAGAGCCTTCTCCACAGCAGCGCAGAAAGCAGTCCTACAAACAAACCGGTAAGCGACAGGGGTACCCACACAGAGTAACCCCGCGGGAGATGAAAGCTCTTTAAAAGAAGCGATCTCTATCGTGTGAAAGCCAAGGAGGGCTAGTGTATCGTGAATAAATGACATGTTGATTATAACTTCTGTTCATGCAAAATGATGAAACCAGCAGGCGGCATATGGAGAACAAGAGCACTTTCCAAGCCTTCATCCCCTTTTCCTGAGTAACCCTTATGAGCTGAACACAGCATGCCCTCTGATAGCAAACAGATCAACCGAGAGCTATCTGTTCTCAGACGATGGAGACCAGGACTTTTCGAGCTAAAACTGTCTTCTGCCATCTGAAGCTCGGAGACATCCTTTCTAGTCAATATGCCAGAAAGCAACGGTCAGGGTGCCAACTCCAGATCCCTCTGCAAGCACTTAGCAGAGCTCCCAGAGTAGAGGTTTGCTCCCAAGTGTTCACATACAAAGGACAAGCAGGAAATCAGTTCCAGGAAACAAGCCTCTACAGTCTCTTCCAATAGTCCTGACGCTGGTGTGAATGTCGTGTTATGCTTTGCATTTCAAGCTTCTAGAATTACATTAGGTGGTTTTTGTGAACTACTCCATAACTCATAGGAGCAGCAAATCTGCAGTGTGTGTATTACCTTACATCTTATTCTGACCAGATACTCCATGAATTAACCCAGACTTGCCTTATCTAGGCAGATTATATTATCATGAATGCTTGGAAGTCACAAAGAATACTATCATATTATCTTAAATGATTTTAGAGTTGCCATACACATTTTTAACTTTGTATTTATTTGTTTTGTTTTGAGGGTTTTGTTGGGGTTTTTGTTTGTTGGTTAGTTGGTTGGTTAGTTGTTGTTTTCTTTTAATTGGAGATGTGTATATGGCTGTTTTGTTTTCATATATGTCTGTGTACCACATGTGTGCCAGGTACCTACAGAAGCCAGAAGAGAGCATGGGACCCCATGGGAATGGATTACAGATGGTTGTGAGCTGCGTGAAGGTGCTAGGAATTGAACCCAAGTCTTCCGGAAGAGTAGCCAATAGTTGTAATCACTGAGCCACCTCTCCAGTCCCTTAAATGTTGCTTTGTGAATGTAAAATATATTTTCATTATTTTTCACATCCAAAGAGTGACCCTATATTTGGCATATTTATCACATTATCTAACAGTGAATCTGGCCTCTGTCTAAATTACTCCCATATCACCCCAATCAGCTATCATGAAAAATAATCATAGTTGTCGTGTACCATCTACTCTGCATGGCCAGGAAACCTGTTAGGAGCTTTACCTAATGATTTCATTTTATCTTCATAACAACATTTATAATTACACCCAGTTAAGAGACAGTGAGTCTGGTGTTGGAGAGATGGCTTAGCAATTGAGAACTTGCCAGAGGATCTGAATTCAGTTCCCAACAGCCATGTCAGGAGATTCACAACTGTCTATAACTAGCTGCATGGGACCTGATATGTCTGTCCTCCACAGTCCCATACTGCCATGCATGTACCCACATGCAGACACACATACACAAACACACACCTACACATAATTTAAAACAATAAAAAAAATCTTTTTAAAAAGATGCTGGATATAAAATTCAGAAAAGATAAGTAATTTCCCCAAGAGCACAGCCACAAGCAACAGAGTCCCAGGGCATGTCTGATTCCAATCCAGGGTGGTCGCTTACTCCTTTGCCGGAGAAGGGACAATAAAGGGAATGAAATTCCTGGTACCTAACTTTTTCCATGGGGGTGGGGAACTAGAAAAAAAAACCATGAAGCCTTCTTGTGGGGCCCATGAGATGACCGCCAGTGTTCCACACCAATGAGGCCTATTCCCATAGTGGTCCAACTATATGGAAAGACCACAGCTTATTGGTAGCGTATTGGACCTAACCAAGTCCAGGTGAGTCTTAAAACACAAGAGGCTGTTGGGGACGGGGGAGAAACTATCCATAGGAAAGCCAGACCAATAATCACCTTTTCATATTTATAAAGCTCAATGTAGATTTAAAAAAAAAAAGCATCTCATTCATTCACTCACTCATTTATCCAGAAAACACTTCTCCTGCATAAATTACATACAGTACACTGAGCTAAGTGTTGGAGAAGTAGGTCAGGTGTTCCTGTTCAGTGTAGCAATAGGAAGATCTAACACAAATCACTGCGAGTGTGACGTTCTGTGACAGTACAGAAGAAAATCAGGAAGTCCGAGAGTCTTTGTAGGTAGAAATTATGAAGGGATGGGAACGATTGGGGGAGAGGAGGCAGATTACAGAGCTGTCCTGGGCTCCCGGCAGTGAGGCAGGTGTTGGAAAGTAGGTCCTTGCTGTGAAAGTTTGACTGGAGGCTTGCTGGTGACCTGCCAGAAACATGCTACAAGAGAGCCCCATGGACAGGAAAGGGTTGAGTGAATACAGCTTTCCTAAAGACAGACTTTTTTTTTCTTCTCTGTGTAGCCCTGGCTGTCCTGGTACTCACTCTGTAGATCAGGTTGGCCTCGAACTCGGAGATCCTCCTGTCTCTGCCTCCCACCACCACCCCAGCTAAACATAGCTTTTTCAACAAAGCTTTTCAACCCTTCCAATGGGCACCTGTCCCACAGTTCAACAAAGATGTTTAGTTCCCAGCAAGGAAGGCAAAGAGGTCAATGAAATCCCAACTAATGATGCCCATTTCATTGGAGGACTGCCTCCAATGCATGACTGGTGAAAATGTGGATAAGGAAGACCTGTCCAGTGCTAGCAGCAGCAGCTCCCCAGGCTGTAGGCTCAGTTGGAAATAGTTTTTATACAGAGATGATTCAGAAACGCACACCTGTCATTGCTCTCCACCACCAAAGCAAGAGACACGCCCCCTTCCTCTTTTCTCCTCAGCCTTGCTCGGTGTATATCATGGATACACTCAAGTGGAGTGAGAGCGAAGCACGGCTCTGGTTTTCAGTGATCACCACTGCCGCCCTCCATTTTCTGTCCTCCTTCTCAATCTAATAGCCGCCAGCCTGGGAAATATACCAATTTATTACCCGTGTCAATTTTGGAAGCTTGCAACTTTGAGTCAAACCAGATAGACTGGAAAACAAAAGGACCACTGTATAAACCTAGCAAGCCTGAGTGGAAAAACTTAGGAGAAATGTAAATATATATTCCTCTTGACCAAATTAGCTAAGTTAGCAACAGACATTTCATGTCACAGATCACTGGCCCATTTCATAAGGATGCCTTACAGACACAGGGCATTTCAGGAAGGGCTTACAGTGCATCTTTGTCATCTCCTGGCCCTCTCCACATACTAGAGTGTGTATGTCTAGCATCATCAAAGAGCAGGCATTAAACCTTGAGCTGGAATCAGGCTGCTGTAGCCGCTTCCTTCACTCATGTCCTTGGGCAATTTCATTTAGACTCTGAACACAATTTTCTCTTCTGCGTGAGGTTGCTAAGATGCCAGAGACAGGTGAAGCTAACAAAGCTTAGGCTTCAGGACCTACCTAGTGCACAAGCTCGGACCTAATTTTTAACTCAGATTTTGTGTCCATTTTCGTAAAGGGGAAGTCTCCAGTTTTAATAAGCTTGGGAGACCAGAAAACATAGTTCCACTTCATTCTAGAAAGGCACGATAAGGCTAGCCTCCCTATGGCTTCAACTTTGCTCCGTAGCCTATGTTGACCTGATAAAATAGCCAAACCTTATTGATATCCCTATTAGCTCCTTGATGCACATGAGTCGACAGCCCCAAACCCAGGACATCCGACTGCCAGATTCCACCCCTTTAACACTCTCACCACGCTAACGGCTGGACCCGGCCCCTGCCCTAGAGACTAAAAAGCCCAAGCTCAGGACTTCAGTTCCCACCAACCCCCGCCTTTGAGATCCAGCTCCACGATGGACCACTCTGCTCCCCTCCCCACAAGAAGCCTTCTGTAAGCCCTGTCTTCTGCTCGGTTCTCTGCTGCCTCTCACCTGAGCAGAGGCAGCCAGCCTCCTAAGTTTTTCCCTCCCAAATCTCTTGTGTAAGGCCTGTTGTGACATGTGACCTTGTGGTATTCCCTGGCTTTTGACTGCCAGGATATCTTTCCCCTCAGAGCTGTATACTTACAGTCCCTCGTGGGTGATTGTGAAGGGCTCACAGTTGGTCCCTTCTCTAGAGAATTCACCTTGGCTGCACAGGAGATCCTTGTCTTAGAGCTGTCTTGGAGAGACAGCTCTAGTACTGCTTGGTAGAGGGTGGCTCCTTGTACAAAATACCACAGGAGGATCAGTGACACTCTTCATGTCCCTCGAGGGTTAGACCGGAGCTAGGCTCCCCCTGGGTCACAGCCATGCTCAGCTGTTTCCCCTGTCCCGTCTGCTTCTCACTCCCTTCTTCCCATATGTCCCACTCATACACGTGCCCAGATTCTTCCTGTCCAGGTGCCTTCGAAAGAAGATGTTAGACAGGGTTTTGTTCAGTCTCCAGCCCCTGGAGCTTCAGGCTGGAACCACACCATCAACAGACCCAGGTCTCTGAGCCTTTGAGCTGAAACGACCCCGTCAACTCTCCTAGGATGTCACCTAGCCGAAACACCCTGCAGATCATGGTACTCATCCACCTCTGAAATCATGTGAGCTGGTTCCTTCCATCTCTTTACACACACACACACACACACACCTACTAATGGTTCTGTTCTCCTGAAGAAGCTGACTAATCTTCTCAAATACAATCATTCTGTTACTCACTTAACAGCCTGCACACACCTCCTGCTGCCCTTCACGATCAGGCAGCACAAGGCACTGAGTAGCTGAGTGAGAGTGCATGCCTCTTAGCCCAAAAAGTCTGTATTCCGAGGCAGAAGAAAGGAATCATAGATACTTCTTCAGTCCAAGATGTCCATGAAAATCCTCCAGGTTACTGTGAACTCCAGCATCTAGGGAGAATCAGCCTCATAGGCTTAGATACTCAGGAAGCCACGAAAGACTATAGTAGGAACAGAGATGGGAAGCTGTCCTAGAGCAGCTTTTCAGAGGGCTTAGCGTGGCCTAGAAGGGAGTCATTTAAGCATCAAATGTTTCTGCATGTTCATCTCCCTCCAGGAGCCTACATGAGAAGACCAGGACCTTGGGTAGAGAAGAAGACACCGACGACATTTCTGTTTTTAATGCAACCTCACCTGCTGGTCAGAAAGCAAGGTGAGGACTTTTTCTTACAATCATAGATCCAGCTACTCTCCTATTTAAACTTATCATTGGGCTTTTATTTCTTAATGGGTAAGCACTGATGACCACTGCTCACTGTCATGACAAACGGCCTTGGTTCAACCCTGTCTCTTAATAGCCCTCTGAATTACCAGCCTGTCTGAGCACTTCTCCAAGTCCTTAGCTATGAAATGATCCCTCCTCTTCATATGCCTGGGAATCACCTTTTAATCCTGAACAATCAGGTGTTTCTTCTCCATCAAACTGTGCCCTCCATGTGACTATGCTCTCCTTGAGGGCTCCAGTGGCCTTAGCCACATTTGCTAAATCTAAACTACCCCACTGGGAGATGCCCGGGTCTTAGCAGCACCTTTATTTTCAATGCCCAGAGCTTTGCACCAACAGAAATAAATAGGTACCTACCCAACATCTGTTGAATTAAGTTGAATTGAAACTGGCTATTACTCTCTTAAAAGCCGTTTTCTTTTTCTCAGCTGACTCATAAGAGGTGTGAGAAGAAAGCTGAATGATGAATATTACCCCTCTGATACATCAAAGAACCACTTCCGTATGGACTTTGGATATGCGAAGTGTTAGGCTGTCCCTGAATGTGATGCCTCCATCACATTCAGACCTAGGGTAACATTCAGTTGTCCTTACACATTGGCGACTGAAAGAGAAGTAGGTGTTCTGCTTCATCAAGTGACAAACTGCCACCAGAGAAATCTGAAGGTCTGGATTCTTGCTCTGGCTGTTCTGTTTTCTACTTCCCATGGGCAGTTAGCCTCACCGGGACTTTCAAGTATGGACTATAAAGTTTTCTCATTCAAGACTGCAGATAACGTAATCCGGCAATATGGGGTATAGAAAACCAACTTCCCAAAAATAAACTTGGAAGACTACAAAGGGTTTCTTTGATGATTTAAAAGGCATTTGAGCACATGCCTGAGGCTCATCATGGTGAGCACCGTTTACCATTGCACCTTAAATCTGTATAAACAAGAGTTAATTAAAAGCTTCATTTGAGAGGACGAGACAGAAACTAGTTTTTAATAGTGTTATATCTTTAATTTCCCTAGTGCTGGAGAACCAAGCCCAGGTCCTTGCACGTGTTAGGCCAATATTCTGGTGGTCTGTATCCTGTTTGAATGGAGCAACAATAGTATCATTTTCAACCACCCTTAAGTTTTCCTGAGTTCAGAGAACTCTGTGAGTGGAAACATTCACTTCAGCTCCCTGGCTTAATCACTGTTTACAAGTTCTCAGCGGTTTTGGAGAATGGCGCTAGGCCTTACAATATGTGGTCAGTGATTCACACCCAAATCACTGTTTTTTAGGCCCAAGAAACAAACATTTGGACATCTGTAAATCTTGTAAGGTCCTCAGTTGCCAGGAGGCAGGGCGGCCTTGAGGGGTTAGTCTCATGCGGAGAGGACTTTGCCAGCTTTCACAGCACCACAGATGCTGCCCTGGAGGAAGAACCCGGGGCTCCACCAGACTGCCTGGAAGCGTTGCCTACTCCAGAGAGGCCTGGGGGCCAAGCGAAAGTACACCTGCAAGCAGCCACCTTTGGGCTCTGTTCGTGGGCAGGACCACAAGGAAACGCCAGGTGTGTGTTCGCACTGTAAAGGCTGAGCTGTATGTAGTCTCACTGCCTTCCATAGCAAGGTGGTGGCGAATGGACCTCGCAAAGCCGGAACCACCGAACCCCCCCCCCCACACACACACACAATTCAGATCTGCACTACGACCTCCACCAAAGCCCACGCGAAGACAAAAGGCCTTGGTGACAGAGGACAGAGGAAAAACACACACACTTATACTCTGGACACGCAAAATGGAAGTTATGCTTAAAAAAAAAAAAAAGAAATGAAACTAAACTAGTTTGCGTAGAGGGAGATGAGAACTGATCGGATAAGCAATGGAAGCTAAGAAAAGGCTGGAAATGAGATGAAGAAACACGAACACTGGGACTGTAGAGATGGCTCAGAGGTCACGAGTGCTTTTTTGCCCTTGGAGAGAACCCAGCTTTGGTTCCTGGTACCCACATGTTGCCTCCCGACCATCTGTAACTCCGGGAGATCTGACACCATCTTCTGACCTCCATGGGCAGCAGGCACACAGTGAGCATACATGCAGGCATTTATGCACATAAAGTAAATAAAATAAAATACTTTTTAAAGGAAAAAAATCATGGTAGAAGGGAAGGAAAAACTTCTGGAAGGGTTGTGCGGTGCCGCCAGGAGCACCGGAAGCTGGCTTCATTTTCAACATCTGCATGAAGCAGAAACCGTCTTCAACGCAGGAGAGGGTGGGAGAGGGCAGAGGGTAGAACGGAATGTGCCTTCGGACTATGGCTAAAAAACTGCAGCCCAGGTGCGAGCTCTGCTTCTCAGGTGAGCTCCAAGAGCAGCACCATATCTGATCCAGGACTTCTTGGAAATGCAGAACCTCCATTCCTCCGGAGAGCTACCAAACCTCAGCTTTTCTTTTAGCCTGTCCCTCAGGATGGCATTTCGGAGCCCTAAGACTTCTTCTCCTTTGATGTGTTCCCCTTTCCTCTTTAACTTTTACCATCTTCTCCCTCAAGTTTGCCAAAGGGGTCAGATGTGAAAATGAGTACTGGGGTAAGGGGGGTGAATGTGTGTGAGTGTGTTTGTGTGTGTGTGTGTAATTTATCTATTTTAAAGCCCAAACCAGCCTCAATCATCAAATTTTGCAGCAAAAATAACACTGGACTCCCTAAAGGCACAAGCAATAGCCTTCCCCACAACATCTATATTTATGGTATTTATTTATGCAGAGCCTTAAGTATACACAGTGAGGAGGCAGGAACATGCCAGAAAAAAAAAATGCATACAACTCCTGGCCTACAAAAAAAAAAGCATTTTCCTTTTTTTTTTTCTTATAACCCAAGGGAATGGCCAGGGTGGGGATGGAATTATGAAATCTTTAAACCAAAACACATGAAATGAATAGAAGGAAGCTGTAGGCATTTGTTAGAGTCTCCAGACCTTTCTAAGAAAACAACTGAGACTTTCCCAAACACTACGTGTGGGTGGATTGTTGCTTTGCATGAAATAAAGTCCTCAGTTATCTGAAGAAAGTACACATACACACTCTCTGCAGGAAGCAGATTTTGAAGTCATTTGGTCAAAGACATGTTTATTAAATTTCCAAGGGAAAAAACATCTAATGATACAAAGAAACAGCAACATAAAGTAGGAAATAAGCATATGGTAGAATCTTAGATGCCCACTCAAATCTGCCTCCACAGTATTTGGTGCAAAATCTCACGGTAAGAGATGACACTGGACCATCACCTCATTTCCACGTAAGTAAGCTGCTCCAAGATAGCAATAATCTGCTCGTTCTCAAAACTTGATATGAGTGATTTAAAAATTGTTCTCTCTCCTTTTCTCTCTCTTCAACTTGAGAAACACATTATTTCTCAACCAATTCCGGTGTAAATTTTCCTTTTCCTTTTTTAATTTTAATTTTTTTTAAGACAAGTCTGGCCTCTTCCTGTTGAATTGACAATGAGCCACCATGACCACCAGGCTGTAAACGTTTCTTCCTGAAGTCACTTCCTTTCTTCTCTCACTTCAGCTTGTCTCTTTCTGCATAATTACTTCTCCCAAACTGGAAGGGAAGGCTTCAGGGACTGGCAATTCCGGTCACTTGGCAATTCAATTGAGAGGTGGCTCAACTGATAAGAGTCCCTTGCAAGCTCAAGAGCCTCACTTTGATCTCCACTACCCAAAAAAAAAAAAAAAAAAAACTGTGGAGGGCAGTAGCCCTCGCTTGACTCGCACTTATAATCTCCGTGTGGGGGCTGGGGTGGGAGACCAACAGATGCCCGAGACTCAGTAGCTAGTCCGCAGGGCCCAATAGTGGAGAGCTGTGTCATTGCGTGGCCTGTCACGCCTCGGAGCCAAGGAGGCAGGTGAGGAACCAGACCACGGTGTGTAAGGAGTAGCGTCTCCTTGCCTCTTCAGCCTTTTGCTTATTCCAGTTCTGGCCTAGTGTTCATCTTCATCCGCCACCTTGCCCCACATCACCACAATGACGTAGTAACTCCTTGGAGGAGGAGCCAAGAAAACACCGAAACATATTCCCTTCCTCTCTGTTATACTTGCTAGCGTGCTGGATCCCAACTTCTGGCTTCAAAACAGGGCCAGCCCTAGCGGAGCTGGCCACCAGTTGGGAGCAAAATTGGAACCCTGGGCACAGTTTCTTGCCAGATGGCTCAGAGCAGGGGCCTCTCTGCTCTAGCCCATGTATTGAATGGGTAAAATAAAACTTGGGAGGAGTCGAATATGAATCTAGACACCCTGAGGGTTTTTACTTCAGAATGTAAAAGGCAGAGTAGAGCCGGGGACAGTGGCGCACACCTGTGATCCCAGCACTCAGGGAGGCAGAGGCAGGCGGATCTCTGTGAGTTCGAGGCCAGCCTGGTCTACAGACAGTCCAGGACAGCCAAGGCTACACAGAGAAACATTGTCTTGGAAGAAGAAAAAAAACCTGATAAATAAGTAAACGGGAGAGTTGGAAAAGAACAAGACAGAGGGTAAGTGGTCCAGAGAGTTCTTCTGGAGCCAAAAATGCCAAGCATGTCTGACCATGCTTTACTGTTCTGGCCCCTCAGACACACTGGGCATCAAAGCAAAGTTAAGAGCTCAGAAGCATCTCAGTCCCAATTTATCACATGAAAAAAATAAAGGGATTTTAACTAGTGAATGGTTTGCAACTTTTACTATACATGCAGGGGACAGTGCCTGAGTCTTGCCTCTGGAAATGGGATCAAATAAGTCCCTTAGTCATTGGTTTGTTTTTCTTTTTTTAATTCTGCAGGTGGTTCTATTAGGTGGCCAGACCATGAGGACCCATGATGTCTGTGTCCCTCCACAGTCAACAATGCTGAAGAACAAGAAACTGCTTTTTTGTCTTCGTTTCTTTTGGCAGAACCCAGTTCAGGCAGTTCCACTAAAATGCCCAAAATCCTGGAGAAAGGTTAAGGGTTTTTAATGAACTCTCTGGCCTCCTGCCAGAGGTAATTGGAGAAAGCTAGCCCATCATGACAGGACTAATGAGTAAATTTTCAAGTAGAAATTGCATTCTTACAGCCGCAGCAGCTGTGGAAAAGTCAAAATTGAATTACTCTCTATACTCAGAAGGCAGCGGGCCCAGCCCCAGGGCATGGTTGCCTTGCCCAAGTCATGATGCAATTATCCAGCTGAAGTGAGTGGGTGCAGGTCTTTGGGCAAGCAGCTGACTCTCTTAGCTTGGCCTCCCAGGGTGGCACCAATGCCAATTAAGTAGAGGTCGCCTGAGTTTGACAAGGATGGTGGCCAATCTGGGCCCCATAGAATACTAAATCCACAATAGACTGCCGGTGAACTCACTGGTCATGAGCTGGAACACAGTGACCAAAAGGCTCAGGGAAGATTAGGCAACCATTGATTACAAGACCAAAGTCCCAAGGCAGGGAAGTACATCTGGTTCTCCCTAGGAGATATTTCCAATATAGCTGCCCAGGCCAGAACAGCAGACCAAGCAAGGTCTTATCCAAGACAAAGATTTTTGTTCACTCCCTTCCTGCTTTTCATTACTCTCCTGGGGACTTCCTGTGTCTACTGTAGATTCTAAGAGATGTAAAGAGTGGATGATGTTGTTGAAAAGTCTGTTGCCCCTGAGACAGGAGGGTGTTTGTGCCCTGAGATGAGAGTAAGCCTGAGCTCAGCTACACGTGGGTCCAACTGGTCCGGTGTGAGGTGTGTAGACATTAGTAATTTTTTTTTTTTACTGATTCCCAAGTGATTTTAATGGGTAACCCAGGGTACATAAACCTTTCCTGAATTAGGATGGACTGGAGGCAACATGGCATTAGGGGAATCCATGAGCAGATGAAAAGAAGGCCAGGACACAGAAAACAGATATGCTTTCAGAAATCTTGCACTCTGTGTGTGTGTGTGTGTGTGTGTGTGTGTGTGTGTGTGTGTGTGTGTCCCTCTCTCTGTGTCTCTCCCTCTGTCTCTCTCTTTCTCTGAGACAGGATTTCACAAATGCTGAGATTATATGTGTATTCGACCATGCCCACCCACTGCACCTACTGCTGCCTTTCAAAGCTAATGCTATTTCTGAGTCTTACCCATCCAGGAACTCACTCGCCAACTATTAATAGTGCTGTGTTTTAGAGATACAAAGATGAATTAAAACCCAGCTTCTGCCCTAAGGGAGCACATAGTCTCAGAGACAATGGGGTAACAGAAGATGAGATCATAAGAGTGTCCCCAAACACCTTATAGAAAGAGAGAGGGAGACCTGTGTGGTGCCCTGTGCCACCTCAGAACTCTGTGGAGAGTCCCCAGTGGTAAAAAGTGGTCCCTTGACTTTGGGCATTCCAAAATATTAGAACTGTGAGCTGACTGAATCTTTATTGTTTCTAAATTATCCAGTCTGTGGTGTTAAATTATAGCAACAGAAATAAACTGAAACAAGTATGACAGACCTCGGTACGTGGATTGAGATAAGGAACAAGATGTGCACAGGTGTGCTGAACAAGAAAGAGCCTTGTGTGACCCCAGAGCCACCTGAAGATAGGTGAAGAGCCACCTGAAGTTTGTAGCTACAGGGGAAGAAGGCAAGGTCCTGGAGAAAGTTGAAAAGAACGCTTGTACATGTAAACCTTGTGGCAGACAGAGCCATCAATAGTAATAAGGATATATGGTGTTCTGACAGGCGGGAAGCTCTTACGTGCAGCTGCGTGGCACTGTTACCAGGTAGGAGTGTGATTTTTAGAAGACTAAGAGTCAGTTCTTGCCACTTTGTGTTTTAGATGAGGATTCAAGAAGAAAGCTGAGTGGTAGCTGGGCGTGACATGTTAGAAAAGTTGGCACCACAGAAGGACAGGGTCCTGAAGAGAGCTCCAGGCTCCAACACCAGGGAGACAGTATGAGAAAGTCTCTAAAGAGAAGACTCATGGCCCACATGACAGAAGCCAGGTTGTCGAGGGGGGTGGAAGGGAGGACACGAAAAAGTCCTCTTGTTTAGCTCTCTGGGGAGGGGATGTCACAGCATAATCCTGCAGGATTCTCTGGTTCTCAGGCAGGATTCGGGAGAGGGGTAGGCAACAAGATGTGCAGCTGCCGACACCTGCCTTGATTTAAATGCGCTTCTCAATCCCAGAGCCTGGGAGCCTGTTCATTAGAGAGCCAGGGAGAGTGCCCTCAGCGAGGTAACTGTCGGAATCTGTGAGAGCGGAAGGCTGCTGCAGGCATCATGGCCTGAGCTGCAGTGTGCTAATGTGACATCCTTACAGCAGGTTTCTGTATCTCCAGCCAGCCAGCAATTATTTCTCCACAGCCGAGAGGAAGGAGGCCGCTAGCTTCTGTACTGCATTCTCCACACCCACAGAAACAAAACATTACCCCATAACTTCCAAGGCAATGCGAAAACCTGGCCTTGCCTCTCTCATCCAACGTATAAACAGCTATTTCTACAGCCAAGAACAAAACAAAAGGAGCTAAAATTTGAACTACACGGTGTCTGCTTCCCTGGGGAAGGCAAGCGCTCTCTGGGTGAGTTCTTCCTGTCTGCCTGCCCACGTTGACTTTCCTTTGATGGTCCCTTCTCCCTAAGGCCAGCATGGTTTCATCATCATTTGAATTCAACCTACTGGTTCCATCTTCTCTCCCCCAGTTCCCTGCGGGAGAGGAACAAGAGCCCCTGGGCGTGTTGATTCAACTATTTCTAGGGGCTGGAGCTGGAGCTCAGCGGGAGAATGCTTGTGTTAAGCATGTGTGAGGCTCTTGGTTTAATCTCCACAGTGCCAAAAAGAGAGTTCTATACTTAGATGAGGAACTTTTTTTTTTTTGATCTATGAGAAGAGACAGACGCGCAGATACTATGCTTGTTAGTGAGTGCCAGAGAGAAGCCCTATTTATTCAAGCAGCTTGATCAGTGAGTTCCAGACAACTACTAAAACAAAAATCATGCTCTGGGGCACCCATGTCTATTTTTGTCAGGGTGAGCCTCCACAGAGAGCCCAGATAATGCTTCTTATCTTTATCCACACTCGCCAAATGTTTGAATAAATAAAGATGTTGTTTGAAATCCTCTCTCTGTTGCCTCAACTGAAATTGACACGGAATAGAACACTAGTGGGTGTCACATTCCATCTCATGGCAGTGTAGCTTCCATAGCCAAGACAAGAAGGAGGAGGGTTCCTGGAACCAGAGGTTTGTGCAAAGACCTGTCTCATCCGATCTGGCACCCTCCTCTTTGGTTCTGTATGAGTGAAAACCAGTTCTACTCTCGAGTCCATGGTTCATTGGAGACTAGAAAAGTAGAGGCTGGAGCTGTCCACATGTAGGCAATGTTAATATCAAATGACTCCCAGACAGGCCCAGGTCAGGGACAAACACCAGAGAGTGCTTTGTGTGCCGGTCCTCTAGGACTGCCTTACAAAGTCAGCCACTGGCTTCCCTGGCTCTGACTTTGCACCATTTGGGTGTTTAGTCTACTTGAGATTCTCTGGGCTGCGTGTCTTCTTGTTCTTGGGCCCTGGGAGAATATTGTTCAGTTCTCAGTTCTGTTTCTTTGATTTTTAACAGTCAACACTGGGCTTGTGCTGGGCACAGAACTCTCTTGAGGTCATGACTCAACACAAGAACACTAGTCTTTCCTCTCTCTCTGTCTCTCTCTGCTCTGTCTCTGCTCTGTCTGTGTGTTTCTCTCTCATACACAAACACACACACACACACATACACCATGAATAAGTTCTAGTTTCCCACATAAAGAGTTGGACAAACGCAGAAGATAATTCAATATTACAATTAGAGAGTTGTTTTATGAACTTTTGGCTAAGTATGAATTGATTCCACTTCCTTCACATGCCCAGTTTCAACACAGAGAACCAGAAATACCCAATCCATTTTTCCAATCAAGCCACAAAGACCATTGAGTGAGGTAGATTTGCCTTTTGAGGAAAAAAAAAAAAGTTTCCAACAACCCAGGCATAAACCTCTGACCTCTCCGGTTATGCATCATTGAAGCTCTTCTCTTCCATAGATCACTCCTCTTTTGAAACAAGGGCCTAATTCCTCCTCAGAGGCTTTGTGCTGGGGCTGATGAATTAGGACCAAACTAAGATGAGCTTCCAAAAAGATGGCATTATCTGGCCATCAGAGGCATGAAGAAAGGCTAAGAGACAGCTGTCCTTCAAACACAACTGAACCAGGAGCTTTGACCCTGCTTCTCCCTCCAAGAGGTCAAGTTCCTGCTCTCTCAAGTCTAACTTCCTCCTACAGTAGAACCTTGGTCACCAACAATTCCTAACCACTTCATCATCAGAGAAAGGACCTCCACTCCAACTCTCTGCTTGTCTGTTATCCTCAGATGCTTCTGCTGTAGTCTCTGATGGAGGTCGAGGTACATGGCAACACTCCCCGCCCATAGGGAACTGCCATGATTGAGGAGAACGAGTGAGGTCCGTGTCTTGTTCCTGAGTTCTAGCAATCAGCCCCATCTAGAAAAGCAATCAGTCCTCTGTTGTGTCTCCATGTGCCAAAAGATAGAGGCTTCTGTCTGGTTTTAGATGAGCCACTTCTGGTATCTTTTCGCACTGCTGATTTATAATAAGGATGATCCCTTTTCTATCAGAGTGTAGTGGTAAAAAGGAAAATTGAGGGGCTCAATTTTCCTGTACCTTAGAAAAAGATCCTCTTCTGTATTCTGGATGAGGTCAATCCTTAAGGAAGGCAGTAAGTGAGAAAAAGTGAGCTCATGGGCTCTGGAGTTAGTATGGGGCTGAGTTCAAGTCCTTACTCTAACTTATAGCTATGTGTCACAAAATTAACTTGACCATCTGTAAACAAAGATAGTATTTACTAAGTCCTGTCACACTGGTTTTATGTTTCTTTTGTGACTGTATTCTGAGTTAATTAGGCTTACCTACCTAAATCGCCAATGATGTGCATTTGTGGAATTATATATTTAACAATATATAGGGATGAAAACAAAACATGAAATCTCTTTCTCCCTAGGCTGTGCAAACAACCCATGACCTTGGCCATTACAATATAGCCAGGACTTCTGCCTGCACCACAGGAAATAGACTCCAGTGTCACAAATAACATGCTAGATATTAAGTCTGGATGCTACCTACAAAGTCCTTCCTTTGTATAGTCTCTATTAAAATGCTCAAGCTCGTTTCCCTTGCCTATGAACAGGGTTTATAATAGTGCCCATAAAATACAGAAGTACCATCAAAATTCAGTCTGTGTGGTATTGTCATGGTTACTGCTGAAAAAAAAAATGATAAATACCCTAATCTCTAAGCCATTGTTAGTCTTTGCCGTATCCAACCATTGTCCCCTATAAGCTAATTCCAATCACAGTTTCTGTTTTTTTTCTCATGCCTGGGAATTGTAAATTATAAATGATATTATATTGTATTGCAAATGAGACCTGGCTGTGTCTATTATGTATTTTGCCTCTCTCCACCCTAAGACTTTGTACATTCACCGAGATTCACTTGTAGCCCAGCCAACTGCCCTTGGATGCCATGCTGTGGGACCAGGTCACAGCAAAACTTCTATAATAAGTTCCCCAGACATAAGTGGGAGAAAAAATCCTTGGGTAAAATAACCTGGCCTTCTACAAGTCAACTGTTAGTGAATAAGTCATAATGAGACGTCAAAATTGACTGTGAGAAAGAGGGTCACGTTGTTCATCTGGAAGGATCAGGTCTTTGATCTTAAGGATACATAATGATGCATATATTAAAAATACTTTCTCCTGTTTGTAGTTAGTAATAAGTTGCCCAGGGACTCATGGTAATTATCACCTGGGGATACTACTCAGAGGGCACAACCCTAAGAAAGCTAATTGCTAGGGCCAGGTGATACTGGCCAGAAATGTCAAAGTGAGCAGTACATGAAATAATCAGAGGACCACAATCCACAGGCTATGTACACCTAAGAGGTCTTGTGGCAGCACAGGAAGGAGAAAACCAGGGCCTTGATGGGATTTACATATTTCTAAAGTCTGTCCTGCTTCTAATGGTGCTATTTGCAGCTGGCATCACCTAGGGTAACCAGCATTTAGACACCAGAATATAAACCTGGGATGAAGTAGAAGTTAGAGACCCTTTGTTCATTGCACAAACATTGAGGAAGCACTCACTGAACATCTGTCACAGCCTCGGGTCTGCGGAGATAGGTCCCTGGCCCTAAGGGAGGGGAGATGTGCAAACCAGTAATGCAATGAGGGCAGCTTTCCAGAGTGCATACAGCACCAGGAAGGCCCAGAGAAAGGTGTGGCTAATTCCTCCTGGGATGCTGGAAAGCATCTCTTTGACAACATGGCTTTTAAGCAGAGACTTGAGAACCTCTCCTGGCTAATCAACATGAGAAGGGCATTCAAGGTGAAAGCAGAAAGCAGGAGCTATGGAATCCCTGTTCACTAGGAAGCAGAGGGAACTCCTCCAAGACCTGTGCCAGAATTTTTTTTGCATTTTTTATTATCTTTTTTTTTAATTAATTACAATTTATTCACTTTGTATCCCAGCTGCAGCCCCCTTCCGATCTCACCCTCCCTTCCTCTTCTCCTCCCTTGCCCCTCCCCCAGTCCACTGATAGGGGAGGTCCTCCTCCCCTTCCCTCTGACCCTAACCTAACAGGACTCATCAGTGGCTGCAGTGTCTTCCTCTTGGCCTGGTGAGGCTGTTCCCAGTTCAGGGTGAGGTGATCAAAGAGCCAGCCACTGGGTTCATGTCCGAGACAGTCCCTGTTTCCATTACTAAGGAACCCGCTTGGAGACTGAGCTGCCATGGGCTACATCTGTGCAGGGGTTCTAGGTTATCTCCATTCATGGTCCTTGTTTGGAGAAACAGTCTCAGAAAAGACCCCTGGGCCCAGATTTTTTTGTTTTTGTTGCTCTCCTTGTGGAGCTCCTGTCCCTTCCAGATCTTTCTATCTCCCCCTCCTTTCATAAGATTCCCTGCACTCTGTCCAAAGTTTGGCTATGAGTCTCAGCTTCTGCTTCAGTACCCTGAAGGATAGAGTCTTTCAGAGTCCTTCTGTGGTAGGCTCCTGTCCTGTTCCCTGTTTTCTCCCTCTTCTGATGTCCATCTCGTTTGCCTTTCTGAATGAGAATTGGTCATCTTACCCAGGGTCCTTCTCCTTGCTTAGCTTCATCAGGTGTACAGATTTTAGTATGTTTATCCTATATTATAGGTCTAATGCCCACTTATAAGTGAGTATATATCATATGTGTCTTTTTTCTTCTGGGATACCTCACTCAGTATGATCTTTTCTAGTTCCCACCATTTGCCTGCAAATTTCACGATTTCCTTGTTTTTAATTGCCAGCATCTTAAGGCCAAGAAAAATGAATAATGAGGTAGAGAGAGGAGCCAGCTAGTCCTTTACAGAGCTGGGAGGTCAGTGGAGACAAAGTCTCGGTCAGGTGGTAACATTCAACATGCCAGAAGCAGGTAGACCAGTCACAAAGCTCCCTGGTTGCTGGTAGCAGCCACTTGTAAACAGACCAGTCATCTTTCAAAGCATGACAGCCTTGAGTCCAACCCACACGGTAGAAGGGCAGAACTGACTGCAATGCATGGCAGTTACTACCCCTACAACATTTTTACCACTACTGCACCCATCAGCATAGCTTGCAATTTGGGTCACTACCGTAGCTCACAGGCTTCACAGGTAGATAAAACTGTTGACTTTTTTTTCTCAGCAGCCTGCCCCAACACCTTCCTATACTGTGAAAAACTAGCAAACAGGGAGGATGCTTCCTGGACTTGATTTCTCTATGTCCTCTGACCAAAGCAATAAACAATAATATCTTACCATTAAATTCTGGTGGTCGATCAAGAGCAATATTGATACCCTGCACTGTTTTATGGATCTCTAAGATACCCTTGACCAAAAACTTAAGACAAGGAATTCCTTATCCGGCACTGAGCTTTTTATTTGGCAACCTATGGCTTCTGGGAGATGCATTACCCCCTGTGTAGAATAACTCAAATCAAACTCACTTATTTATATTTGCAGTAAAAAATTTATACACATATATTTGTAGAAAGCCTATAAGACAGTAGGTTTCTAGACAGATTTTTCAAACATCCTTAGTGTTAACTATTCCTCCCCCACCCCCTCCCCAGCTCTGGCCTCTCACTTCTCTTCCCACTTGAAGCGCGATTCTATTGTTCCCTTCTCCCCTTAATATCATCTGTCAAGTACAGTTTGCAACATACATAACTGATAAAATCTGAGTTTTTGCTACTTAAAAAGAGAAATTGAAGGAATAAAGTATTTTCACCCTCAAGATGAGGGTCCCAGGCTGCCCGCACTCCTTTGCCCCCTGAATCCCTTCTGTGCTGAAATTTCATGCTCTCCACAGCAGCCCTTCCCCACAGCTCAAGGCAGCCTGCGGTCAATGGCGTATCAGCACTGTGGAGATGGGGGAGACCACCTCCAATCTAACAAGAGCAGAGCTGGGGTTCTGAGAGGGCGCCCAGCTCTTCCTGATTGAACTCCATCAACTGCTTCTAATTTCACTCTCCCTGGAAAATTCTCTGAGTCCTGAAATTGGCCAGCCCTCAAGAATCATCCAGGATCTCCTTTTATAGCTTCTCCCTCCGTCAAAGCAATGCAGTAAAATTACCTGTGGTCCCTTGGTCCAGAGACTCTGCCAACACTGGCACACTTCCCAGTGGGTTCCACTTTCCCCTGGAAGGACAGAAGAGCTCTACTAGTTCAAAATACAATCATAACGTACATACTGCTTTATGATCTGATTTTTTTTCTTAGTGTCTCATCAGGTTTTCTACAAATCTCTTTAAGAACCAACTGCGCCATATTTTTAAATCATGTTTAGTGTTCTAAGATGCATTTGTGCTGCCGCTTTATTAGTTTCCGGCGTTTCCATGGGAAATGCAACATTCTGGCGGCATCCTCTTTGTGCACACACTGTTGTCGTCAGGATAAATTCCCACAGTGGAGTTTCTTGAGCAGGAAGTGTTCCCTTTTTGACACTGTGCCAGATAGATTTTCGTTACTGTGACAAATACCTGAGACAAAAAAAAAAAAAAAACTTATGAAGAAAAAGACTCGTTTTGGACCATAGCGTTGGGGGTTCTGGTCCATGAAGAGGTGAACCCACAGATGTTAGGCCTTGAGGAGGGGCAGGACTTAGGAGGAGCTTGTAATAGAGCAAACCTATGACATCATGGCCAGGAAGTGAAAGGAGACCAGTGACCTGGGGTCTCAGTGACCTGAAGAGCTCCCGCCAAGCACCCATCTCTCTCCTTCATCGCCCCAAAGTGCCAAGTAGGGGCTCAGCCTTTAACATGTGTGCCTTTAAGAACATTTTAAGATAGAAACTATAGTAAATACAAAAGCAGTTTCACCAAATGGTGGTGGGGGAGAGTGATTTGATTGAGGGGGTTATTGTTATTATTTAAGAATGTCGTTAATCTTCGAGAACAAAACCAATACTAGGTTTTTTTTTTTAACTAAGTAAACTAAATCTGTTTGTGGCAATATATATCTATAAAATATACCAGCACTTGGGAGGCTGGAGCAGGAGGAACAAGTGTTCAAGGCTTCCAGGCAGTGGTGGCATACAGCTTTAATCCAAGCAGTCACGGGGCATAGGCAGGGGGATCTCTGTGAGTCTGAGGCCAGCCTGGTCTACAGAGCTAGCGCTAGGACAGCCAGGGCTACACACACACACACACACACACACACACACACACACAACTGTCTCAAAAAACTAAAAGACAAACAAAAAGGGTTTTAAGGCTATCCTGAGTTACACAGTGAGGCTGCATCACAAAAAACAAATAGTATATTATAATTTCTAGGTGCCAAAGATTCAGAAATGTGTATTTTGACATCACGTAATGTTACCTACAACAGTGCAATAAATGCTGGATTTGAAAACCCAGACTCATAAGTCGCTATGAAAGATTTTCATCAAATAAGGGCAGAGTAGAGTGCACGATGCTTTGTCCAGCGACTCACAGCCTGACTGCACAGTAGAGTCACCCAGGGAGCTTGGCAAGGTTCTCAAAGCTTGTACCCAATCTAGACCGACTGAATGAGAGTCCTGGAAGGAGGCAGAGCCGTTCCCGGCATTGGCAGGGATCTACCGTGCAACAGGAGGAGGACGCAAAAAAGATCCCCCAACATGGCAGATAACTGAGAAAGAAAAGGAGTTCATGCTGGCTCCCCCTAATTACCATACAGAATCCAACACAGTGGGAACTAGAAACCTCAGCGACTGGGGACCCATGAGGGCTTCTGGCTGGGTTTCATGGCGTTTAAACTGACAGAGTCAATTTAATGCCTCAAAGCAGGGTGTTCTCGTCTACTCCCAAAGTACCAGGCTTTCAAGAAAATGCTAGCATTTTCGTCATCCCTATATGGAAACCAGGACAACAGATGGCAGGATAATGGACTGTATCTGCCCAAATCAGAGTTGCTTTTATTTGCAAGGCACCAAATTCATGCTGAGCGCAGGCTGATAACGATTTCTTTCAAGTGGACGTGAAAACATGATGGGCCCTGCCCTTTACTCTCTCCCACGGGACAAGGGCTCACCTGTGACTGAAACATATTACATGGCCTCTGACAAAAACAAAAAAAACTGCTTGCAGAAACTGCAAGAGGCTCATCTCTTCAATGACTGAGCATTGGAGAATCTCCCTGCGCCCACCAGGAAAGCCTGAAATCACAGCAGTAAAGGTTCCCACGAGCATACCACTCCAGCAGATGAGCCTGCAAAACAAGCGCTGCCTGTGTATATTCATTTTTTACACAGTGAATGCTAACACTCTAATGACACACCCTTCGCGTGCTCTCAAATGGGCAGCAGGGTAGTTTGAACCGCAAATGCAATGTGCGCATGCGCAGTCCTGCAGGAACCGGAAGCAGGCCTAACCCCTGGCCTGGGCTCAGCAGCGGGGAAAGCTTGAGTCTCTCATCAGTCAGAGGCGGCTGGCCGCCAGCTCTGCTTCTGGTAAAGTTGGCTTCCAAAAAGTCCTCAGCTTCGTGGGAAAGGAAGGAAGGAGAAGGAGCCCCAAAGAGGAACACAAGAGCTGGGCAACCAGTAGGCCCTTTCCCCCACCCGTGAAGAAGTAGCCTGGTGTAACTCCCTTATCCAATGTTAGAATGTCGAGTAGCACTTGGAGGAGTGTCGATCATATGACATGGGTGGGCCTCAGAAAGCTTCTAGTTGGGAACTGCCGATATACAGATGGGAAGAATGAGGCCAGAGAAATAACAGGTTTGCTGAACACAGGGAAATCAAACAAGGGGGCCCATTAGCTTTGTAAGCCCAGCAGCAGTCCCCAACTGTAGCTTCCCTGGGAACTTTCAGAATAAACCATGCCCATCCCCACGCTCAGGGAGGCTAGGCAAACTGGTCTGAGGAGTTTTGCACCCTGCAAGACTTGTCTGAGCTCCATGATGTAGCCATGTGGCACGTTTGTGGCTTGGTTTCTGGAAAGTGGAGGGCGAGGTAGAAGCAATGGAGACAAGCACAGGGTCACAAAAAGCCATTTGGGGGTTATTCTGAGATGATGCCTGTTGGTTACTTCTGACCACAATACCTGAAGAAAACAACCTGCAGGAAGAAAGATTGACTTGGGCTCACAGTTTCAGAGTCTCAGTCCATCCTGGTGGGAAGACATATCAGAGATGTGGCGGGACCATGAAGTAACGGCTGTTCACATAACAGGGAATCAGGAAACAGTGTCAGGAGCCAGGGACCAGGCACAACCTTCAAAGGCCCAACCCCAGGGCTTTCTTCCACCAGTTAAAGCCTACCTCCTAAAGAGTCCACTGCCTTCCAAAATAGTACCACTAGCTGGGAACTAAGTCCTCAAAACATGACATTTCAGATTCAGACCATCAACTGCAGAGATATGCTGTGAGGAAAATGACAAAGTAAACCCTGTAATTTAGGAAAATGGCCCTAATGGTGGGATGAATAATGAACAGGAAGGGAAGAGGCTGGAGATAGGGAAAGCACTTGATTAGAGGTAGTAAAAGATGAGAAGCTGGGT
Source organism: Pachyuromys duprasi (assembly GCA_028658305.1). NCBI lineage: Eukaryota > Metazoa > Chordata > Mammalia > Rodentia > Muridae > Pachyuromys > Pachyuromys duprasi. Next base: position 40,148,996 of record CM053755.1, read on the forward strand.
CAGAGGGAGCCTAAAGAGACGAGTCATGGGCTGAAAGGTCTGGCCAAATTCTCATCTTTCCCATTACATCATTTGGCAGGTGGAATTAATAAGGCCCTGTGGTGGACTGACCAAGGGGTGGGAAAGTCTGGTATCTACCTTCCTACTCTCTGGTCCCTTTCATGTGTTCAGGACTGGAAAAAAAAAAATCCCACTTCTTTCAAAACTCAGGCTGTTTGCACACACGTGTGCACATATACATACTCACATATAGGTGAAAGCCCACAGGAGGACATTGATGTCCTGCTCTATTACTCTTCATTTGTTTTTCCTTTGAGACAGCGTCTCTTACTGAACCTGAAGTTAGGCTAGAAGCCAGCAAGCCCCAACCATCTTCCTGTCTTTGCTACCCTCAGAGATGGGGTCTCTCTCTCTCTCTCTCTCTCCCTCTCTCTCTCTCTCTCTCTCTCTCTCTCACACACACACACACACACACACACTCACAGGACCATGCCCAACTTTTTATATAGGTATTGGGATCCGAACTCAGGTCCTTCATGCTTGAACACAAGCACCCTTATTCACTGAGTCGCCTCCCAGCCTACCACTCTGCAGGGCGACATGGAACACCCGCCGAGGCCATCATGAGCCTGAACCCTATTTGAGAATTGTGCATGGGGCCGGCTCTCAGAGCAGCTCTTAAACAACATAGGGTGGAAGGTGGAAGTGAGCTTCCCCTGCCCCGGGTGGAGGACGTTTATCACACCTTCTGGGCTGTTCTCCCCAGGACCAGGCCTGCCTCTCTCAAAGCCCCTCCTCCTGGGAGAACATTGGCTGCGGGGCTGGGTGTTAGAAGACTGATTAGTTCAGAAGCTTTGGGTTACAGCTGCAGTTACCGTCTTAATTATCCCAGGAGACCGCCTTCTTTGTGAGTGTGTGCGTATGAACACTCATGTATGGGTGTTCTTGCAGGAGTGAGTGAGAGAGTGAGAGAGAGAGAGAGAGAGAGGGTGTGGGTGTGGGTGGGTGTGCAGGTATGTACACCTGTGCATGAAAATCTGGGGACCTCGGAGGATGCCAGGTGGCGTCCTACTCTGTCATGCTCCATCTGTCCTATTCCCTTGAGACAGTGTCTCCCACTGAGCCTGGATCTAGCTGCTGGCCAGCAAGCTCAGGTGTAGCCACACATGGTTTTGTGCATGAGTGCTGGGGATTTGAACTCAGGTCCTCATGCTTGTACAGCAAGTGCTCTGACCCAGAGAACCATCTCTTCCCTCCTAAGATTTAAAAAAAAAAAAAAAAGACATGCTACAAGATTAAGGGGAATTTCGGAAGGGCAAAAACTCAGGCCTCAGCAATGCCCATTGGTTCCTTTGCCATGAACAAGATGGATCTGAGAACTCTTCCAGCTCCCTGAGAGCCAAGCAAAGCAGAAAGAGCCTTGACACTGAGCTCTCAACTAAAAGCCAATAGCCAGCTCTACAGCCAGAGCTCTGCTCAAGGGCAGCATTGCTAAGTCCAAAAGGAGGAAAAGTATCTAGAGCAATCTCTCTACAAATTCTTCCTCCCCTGAGGCAAGTACGATGTCTCTGCTAAGGTTACAAATAGCTGAGGTGTGGGAGGCAGGGAAGAGACTCTGAAGAGATAGGGGTGGGGAAAGCCCTTCAACACTGGTTCTCTGCTGCAAGAAGGAAAGAGTGATGACTTCCAAGGGAGAGCATCCCTCTGGAGGAACCCAATGAGCACACCTGTGCGGTGATACTCCTCCTGAGACTTTGGCCAGTCCCACAAGGTGGGACTAGGGAGTGCAATTGGCCTGGCCCAGCCCTTCTCCTCCAAGCAAGTCTAGACACTTCAGGACCATCCTGCCACTTAGGAATGTGGTCTGGCAGGGACTCCCCCGGATGGGTGGGCCCCTTTAAGGCTCCTTTAAGATAACAGTGAAGAGGAGATTCAAAACAATCATGCTGAGGGTGAGTTTAGAGAAGTCAGTCCGATGGGAACACAGCCCTTGCCTGCCCATATGTCCTCTCCAGGATGCCACTGAGAACCCTACAAAATGTCTTCTCCATCCAGCTGCGCAATCTCAAGACTGCTCTTAAAAGCCATGGTCTTTTGCTCAAGGCCTTGCGTTTGGAAGCATTGCTAGACCGAGGCCTCAATACATTTAAGTTTTCAGTGAAAAGCTACGCTGATCTCCAGACTACAGCTCCTCATCTAGGATTTGAGCAAAAGATTTTTTTACCTCCGTCTCTCTAGCTGTAGATTTGTGCTACAGAAACACAATGACCTCACAGACTCCAGCTCTGGACCATCCTGTGTCCACTTAGAGTGGCCTATGGCGCTCTCTCTAAAGCTGAGTTTTAGGACCTCAGATCTCACCCAGCCTTTGCTCTCCGTTCTAGGGCACCACCCACGCTGTGCTTTGAAGCTGAGATCCCCCTACATCATGTTTTGAACACTTGGTCCCCAACTGATGGCACCATTTTGGGAGTGGTAGAAACCTTAGGGGGTAGGGCTTAGCGGGAGTGAGCCTTTTGAGGCTCTGCCTGGTCCCAGCCCCTGCACGCCTTCCTCTCCCCCATGAGAAGAGCAGTCTCTGCCACATGCTTCCACCACCCTCATGTTCTGTCTCGATTGAAGCCCAGAATCTATGAAGCAAAGGACTGTGGACTGAAGCGTCTGAAACTGTGATCTAAAATACGCCTCCCCCACCAAACCACCACCTTGCTTATGTCAAGTGTTTTGTCATCAAGGACGAACGACTCAATGAACACCTAACTTGATCCATCAAAAAGCCATTTTCCAATTGAGCTTGAAATCTTTTAAGTGCCTTTTTTTTTTTTTTTTTTTACTGGATGAACCTGGCAATCATTAGCTAAGCCTCATTACATGCTTAGAACTTTGCCTGGCAGTGGGAACACACAAAAGAAGTAAGAAGAAATAGCCAGCCCCAGGTCTTTACTCTGTAGGAAATACAAGGCTGACCATAAAGTGTGGCAATGGCCCTTAGAGACAGCTTTAACTTAAAGTCCACAAATCATTTGCACCCTCAGATTGCTCTGGGCCTCACTTCCTACTTCTACTGCAGTTGGCTTTCTGGGTATTGCCCTGAGACAGCAGAGGTAAATTCTTTCGCAGCTGCCCTGGCACAAATACACAGCTGGGGCGGGAATGAGAGCACAGGACCCAGACAGCCGCATCACACCACACATTCTGTCCGCAATTTGTGGGTATCACTATCTGTTGGCTTGTCCGTGTATCCAAAGCGTGCACCTGCATCTCCACAGCCTGCCCTCCCCCGAAGAAGGGGGTCAAAACTAACAACCGTGCTAAAACCAGCCTGACAGACCTGACCCACATTCCAAGGCTCCTAAGCCGATGCAGCTGAAGCGTGTCTGCAGCTGTGCCTTTAAGGGAGAAAGCCAGCTGAGCTCATCTTCAGCTGAGCACATTGCAGGGAAGTTGTGGTCTCTGGGAGAGTTATTGCAAAACAGCTCACTTTCCTAGGAGCACAGGAAGGCCGAGGCAAATACTGACATCTTAAAGAGTCATCCTGCTTAGACAAGAATACTAAATAGGCATTGCCAGTCCCTTTTTTAAGAGTTGATACCAGTCATCAGGCCCTTTGTCCCCAGACTGCTGACTTGAGACACCGTTCTGGGCAGTTCCAGGGACCAACAACAGCCAGGGGGTTGTGCCGTCTGAGCCACGGTTTGCTCTCCACTGCAGCTGGGCTTGCAGTAAAGATGAGTTAGGCTGCCAAGTACTTCTGAGGCTGGGGAGCTGGCTCAGTCAGGGAAGCGATCGCCATGCACAAATAAGGGCCTAAGTTCAGATCCCCAGGAGCCACAAAACAAGCCAGCTTGGGTGGCAGAAACCTATAATTCCTACTGGAAAGCAAAGACTGGGGAATCTCCAGAGTGGGCTGATTAGTCAGTGAGTCCCAGAGTCAGTGAAAGACTCAAGACAGACAGACAGACAGCTAGATGGATAGCTAGAGACTGGAAAGGTAGCTCAGTGGTTAAGAGCACACGTTGCTCTTGCAGAGGACTTGGGTTTCAGCATCGACGTTATGGTCCACAACCATCTGTTAGCTGGAGTTCCAGAGAATTGAATGCCTTCCTGTGAACTCTGAGGGCACCGGGCACATATGTGGCACTCACACAAGCATGCAGGCCAAACACTCGTAGAGTTAAAATAAATGCATCTTAAAATGTGTTTAAGTAAGAAAAAAAAGCAATGAGAGAGGCACCTGGCATTGATCTCTGGCCTCCACATGCTGTGCGCGCACACACACACACACACACACACACACGACTCCCCCCTCACTTCTGAACTTACTTACTAGCAATGTGATTCTGAAAAAGTGACTTGGTTTTTCTGAGTCATAGTTAATAATATGTACTTAGAGAATTTATGTAATGATTAAATTATAGGTCACAATGTGTGGACCACCTTCCTTTGACAGCCACTGTCTTTAGCCACGGAGACCTGGAAGGCAGCCATTGTGCCTATTGAAATCCTGCCTCTAGTCGACAGCCATGCCACCCTGAATGCACCCCATCTCTTCTCACACCCCCTTCCTCTATGCCCTCTACCTAGCACTTTGTTCTTTTTGTAGTCGTCATCCTGCTGCTCGCCCAAAAGGGCAAAAGCTCACTGGGGCCATGAGTCATGATCCAGAGGTCAGCAGGTGCCTCCTATACAATGACTAATCCATAAAGACCTGTGGACAGATGTGTGGACATGCAATCTCTCACAGCTCTGCAATCGCCCCCTCCACCCTCCCTCTGTGTCTGTCTGTGTCTGTCCCTGTCTTGGCTTCACTATGTAGCCCAAGCTAGTCTATAATCCTTCTGCTTCTGCTTACTAAGTGCTGGGATTACAGATACGCACCTCTGTTCTCATGCATGGACAGTTCTCCACTGACTGGTTGGATATGAGTTCTGGTGTCAGAGTTATGGGTGTCAGAAATAGGGAATTATATGGTCCAAGGCTGGGGAGACATGAGCTTAATATTTACTAAGATTAATCTGCCACCAGATTCTCTGGGGATATTAAATGCAAATTCGTGAGCTCACGCAGCCTTACCTGATTGGGTTGGATGACATACTGAGAAATCTGTAAGACATCACACCGGTTTGCCTTTCCCGTTCTCCCATTTCTGTTCTCCTCAAAATGTGTTCAAGTCACAAAGCTCCCCATCCCCCCGTCCAGCAATAATCAAACTCAAGGCAAAGAAATTAAGAACTTTGGCTAGGAAGGTATTAAATGAGTCTCTGGGATATGGTAAAAGACAGAGCCAATCATAAGCACCTCCTTCTCCTGGGTTTCCTCCTGACTTCCTGCCGCAGGCCCAGTTGAACAAGCCCTGATAGCGGAGGTTCCTCTTGGATAACCAGAGAAGATACATTAAAGGCTGGTCCCCGGTCACTGCTGGGTTCTTCATTAGTTCAGACCATGGCCCCAGGTAGAGAGCAGTGTTGGAGGGTATCCCTCCTGGAAACAACAAAGGCCTACAGTATAAAGCTTCTGAGACATAAGGTCCCTCCATAACAGCATCTGCAAATCACCCAGGGGTTATCTGTATCGCCTTTAATCGGCACTCTAGGGAATGTCTGGTGCCCTTCTCCTGTCTGAGCTCCTACAAATCATAGTGATAATGAGAGCGTGGAGGATGAAGGTTATTATAGCCAGGGTGATTTCACTTTTTAAGAAGGAAAGGCCCAGCCTGGCTCAGAGTGGCTCTGCGGAAATCTAGATCCCAGACAGAATGCGGAGGGGGGATTTGTCTGTGTTTGCTTATCAGAGCAAGAAGTTACAGAGAGCATTTTCCAATGCCATCGGCAGACTCCCTGCTAAGAAAAGACTATACTGTGGTGAGGGAATTTTCCTCTCCTGAGGGAGGTCATCTGCCCCCAGCAAGGTCCCAAGACTGAAAACAGTGCTTTGCCTGCCCAGTGAGCATGCTGGCTTGCCTTGCAGTCTCCAAAAGTCACTTCCTTCAGGAAGCCCTGCCCAGCTGCTCCCAGCCAACTAGGAAGTCCAACTCGACTTAGGAACTTCTTAACTCTCAGGCCATCAGACCTCCCGAGTCATTAAGCTCTCACCTGCTCCAGACTTTCTCTGCGAATATTTTACCCATAGTCCCACAGTTAGGTTTGTGTGTCTGACAGGATAGCTCTGTAAGGATGATCGCCATCCCCTTTAGTAGCCCCTAACCTGCTCCGTTCTCACCCTCTTTATGTGGCTTTCTGGAGAAACATCACAGCCCTGGCCCCCTTCCCAGGAATCCCTCTCACTTTCTCCACAGAGATCATTTCTTTCAACTCGGTTATGTTATGCAAATATGCTTTTGTTTGAATCCCAAGTGTGGGATTTTAGTTGGGCTTTAGTTTGTCCAGAGCTGAGAATTGTCTCGTGCGGGGAGGGGCTTTTTCCAGCTGGTAACGGCCTTCCACGTGCGGCACAGAGAAGGGCATGGTCTAGGGCTCTGAAGGTATAAATATGAGAGCCCAGATAGAGAAAGTGTGGTGGTGGCGAGTGGCTTGTAGCAGTTTGAAGAGACAGAGATGGAAGGTGAGGCAGTTTGGAGTAGACAGATGGAGAGAAATGCTTCAGGATACAGTGGCTTGGAGGAGACTGCTTTGGTATGCATTTGCTGTTGATGGAGATTGGTATAGAGCCCCAAAGACCCATCAACCCTAAACATCTGGGAAAAGTAAAGGTCTCTGCACCCCCTCTCCCCACTAACCTTCTCTCTGCTACTTAGGGTTAGGAGGTTGGAAGGGAGGTAGAGGCCTAAACACCCCAAATAAAGTAGAGTTTAAAACAGAGTGCTCTGGACTAAAGCTGTGCTCTCTGGTTGGAAGACTCGGAACATGTGCTGTGTTTTCTTTTCTTTTATGGCTTTCACAAATCCAGACTTATTGCTCTCACAGGGAGAGGTGGCTCAAGAAGGAAGGGACCCATTGTATGAGCTGTGACACTTAGTTAAGCAGAAACCCAATCTGCTTTGTTAAAGTACAAGATGTGGTTATTGAGGGATGCTAGGTAGTTCACAAAATCCCTGGAGAACCCCAGCTGAGGGCCTCCAGGCTAGACAGCTAGAATAATGACCCCAAACACATCACAGAACTGGTCCAGGACAACCAGCACTTTCATGGCTCCTGGATTCAGACACCACCCAGCCTGAGCTACTGATGGCTACCACTGGAACCTCGTCTAAGATGCTTGAGAAAGCAGGTGTAACCTGATGCCACTTCCTCCTATGTAGACTCTTATATTGTCACTTTCTTCTGTAATCAACTGCAGAGTCTAGTGTCCTACTGGCTCTGGCTCTGTTATTGGCTTCCTGGCAGCAAGGGAGGCTGGGAAAGAAGGTATGCAACTTCTCTCATGAGAAATGAGTCCTTAGAGATTGAAAGAGGCATTCCCCAAATGCTGAACCATGGTAAGGCATGGCAATGTCAACCTCACAGATAGGTTGCCCTGGGCAAGTAGCATAGCCCCTTGCCTCAACATTTCTCTACTTCCCTTTCCTTTCTTTCATCTTTTCTTCCTGTTTCTTTTTTCCTGAAAGCTTTACATACACCATTCAAGTTATCTATTTAAAGTGTATAACTCAGTGATTTTGTTTTTACTATACTGAGAGTTATACAATGTGTAGGTGCTTTTTAAAAAAAAAATCTGTTTTACTTTGGTGTTCCTTAATCCTCTACTTCTAGCCCCCCAACCCTAGGTAGGAGAGAAAGAAAGTTAGAAGGGACAGGTAACGTAAAGACCTCTTTAAACTGAGCTCCTTCTGACTAGGGTTGCTGGGTTCTTTGGGGCAACACCAGTCTCCTAGTCAGGATATCCTGCAGACCAGCTAATCAGCAATCACGGCTGCAGCCTGCTTCCTTCTCAGAGACGTGTTCTCGAATAGTCCCTTGGCTCTGGTATTTATACCCTCTCATAGTCCTCAGAGTTAAACTATTTCCAGCTGGCAAAGACCACACCACTCTCTGAGCCACAGGAGGCTGTTATAAGTTGTGGATAAACTAAAAGCAGCCCCATATCCCACACTTGGGATTAAAACAAAAACTTGCTTACATCATGTATCTGAGTTTTTAAAGAAAACAAAACTTCTACTACACACTATAATCGATTTTAGGATTTTTTAAAAACTACTCCAAAAAGAAATTCCAGATCACCCTCTCAGCCCCCCCCCAACCACTCACAAATCTATTTTCTGATTATATAGCTTTACTTGTTCTAGACATTTTTTATATATAGTATCTTATACTATGTGGTTGTTTGTGTCTGAACGCCTTCTGTTAGTATTATGTTTTCAAGCTTCACAAGGATTGTAGTGTATAATGCTATTTCATTTCTTCTTACTACCAATCTGTTCTATAGTGTAGACACACTATGCTTTGTTTATCCATTCGCCCACTGATGGACATTTGGGTTGTTTCTACTTTGGGAATGTTATAAACGTTGCTTTAAGCATTGTGGACAAGTTTTGTGCAGATGTATGTTTTCATTTCTCTTGGGTAGACTCCTGGGGGTGGAATTCTGGATTATATGTTAACTCTGCATTGCTAGAGTTTATGTATATAGTTATTATATGCTAACTCTATATTATAGAACTGGATTGTTTCCTTCACTAACTCCTAAAAAAGAATTTTTAGACAGGGTTTCTCCATGTAGCCCTGGCTGCCCTGGAACTCGCTCTGTAGACCAAGCTGGACTCAAACTCAGAACTCTGTCTGCCTCTGCCCCCTGAGTGCCGGAATTAAAGGTGTGAGCCACCTCCGCCTGGCTAAAAGGATACTTTCACAGTTCCCATTTCATAGGAGACGTACTTAGAGGTTAACAAACTTGGCAAAGGTCACTTCGGAGGGAATGTTCACACATCCTTGCCACACTTACTCTACTTCTCTTCCTTTAAAAGTTGTGCCCTCATCCCTGCTCTGGATCATCCTTATCCTTTGGGTGTATGTCCTTGTTGATCACATCCCTTCATTAGATTCCTAAAAGTGCTGTGTGGTCCAGTAACTCAATGTTTGTCCTTCTTCTTCCTTCCATCTCTCTTCAACCCACTAAAAAAATAAATAAAGGGAGATGCCAGCATTCTGTGATAGATTCTGGTACTATCACAAACACCAAACATCCACCCACTTCTTCTGCCTTGCTGACAGAATCAGTTTTGTTTATGTGACACAGAAATGGCTCTTGTGATTGTCTGGTGATTGTTCTAAACCAGTCGTGATAATTCTACTTTCCTCTGAGTTATTGGCCTAGCAGTAGATGTATAGCCCAATTTTAGATAGTGAGATGCAAGAAGTTGCCATTCTAAGAAAGGTTTCCCCCTTTGTTAAGAAAGAAGTCTGCAGCCGAGTGATGGTGGCACATGCCTGTGATTTCCCAGCAATCAGGAGGCAGAGGCAGGCGGATCTCTGAGTTTGAGCCAGCCTGGTCTACAGAGAGAAATTCAGGACAACCAGGGCTACACAGAGACACCTGTCTTGAAAAACCAAAGAAAAAAGAAGGAAGGAAGAAAGGAAGGAAAAAAAAAGAAGAGAAGGAGAGGAAAGGAAAAGAAAGGAAAGGAAGTGTGGGCCTGAGGCAATGACTTATCAGGTTAGAGAAATCTGTGCTAGCACGAGGGCCTGAGTTCAAATCCCCGGCGCCCAGGTAAGAAAGCTGGGGGAAGGAGGTGGCTGTGCCCACTTGTAACCCCAGAACAGTGGAAAGGGGTTACAGGAAGACTTCTGGCTCGCCAGCCTAGCTCCAAGTTGAGTGACTCAGAGAACAGATCCTGACTCAAGAGAACAGGGTGCAGAGTGATAGAGACAGGTGCCTGGCGTACAACCCTGTCCTCTGTGTGTGTTGCCCTCTTGGCTCATTTTTTTTTTAATGTTGTGTGTGTACATACACTGCAAAGATTTCAAACGTTATTGAGCAAAGAGAGGGAGTGAAGTAAACATCCCTGTTCTGCCCAAAAGTGAGTTCTATGTACACAGGGTGACTGCCACAATGCTACCCAGCTGGGAGCCCTAAAGTCAGACCGGTCACCTGGCACAGAAGAGTGTGTGCCCCTTAGTGCCTCAGCACAGGCTGCTGACTCGCAGAGAGCCCAGCCCTCCTCCCCACCTACCCCTGCGTGCGTTCTCCCTGATCTACTTCTCCAGGCTCTGGAGTCACCCTGACTCTCTGATACACCTAACACCCCCTGCTGTCTCACATCACCCTGACACCCCCACTGTCTCATGCCCACTTGACATCCAACTGCCTTAAACACGCCCCAGCACCTCCTGCTGCTTCACACCCACCCTGATACCCCCACTGTGTTACCAATGCCCTGACATCTTCACTGTCTCTCACCCACCCTGACATCTTCACTGTCTCACGCCCACACTGACACCCCCATTTCACACCCACCCTGACACCCCCATTTCATACCCACCCTGACACCCCCATCTCACACCCACCCTGACACCCCCATCTCACACCTACCCTGACACCCCCTGTCCCATGCACGCGTGAGAACTTCCTGCATCTCATATCCCCTGTCTCCCCCACCCGCTGATCCCCCAGCCTCATACTCCAGCCTGGCCCTCCTCAAGGAACCTTGTCTCTAAGGTAGGAAAACTCTGAATCCACAAGCCGCCTAACATATAATTAAGGGGGGAATAAACAAAGAATTATTTACACTCATAAAGGGCAAATCATAAGAGAAACACGAATAGCTGGGAGAACACACTGAAGCATTTAGCCTCCTGAGCTTTCAAATATGTTTCAACCAATCAAATTCAAAGTCATTAAATATCTAATAATATGCTGACAAGGTCCCGGGGAACGGGGACTTTTTGCCCTATTGATAGAAACAAAATTGGATCATCTTTAGAAGGCAATCTGACCTTAAAAAGTGTGCGAAGCCTTTGACCTAATTAATTCCATTTCTAAAACTGTGCCCTAAAGAAGCGGCAAGATGTGCAGTCAGCGAGGATGCTGGTCTCAGCCGGGGCCCAGAAGCAGGCCTGACGCCCTCCACTCCGTGCTTAAGAAGTAGGCTGGCTCCCCCACCATCGTGCCTGACACAGCAGCAAGAAACACCACATCATAAAAGCTTCATCGCCGTGTGCACGGGATGTGCTGTGTAAAACCAAAACAGGTTTTATGGTGCTGTACGTTTGGAAGATGGGGGAGGGGTCTAAAGGGGCTTCAGCACGATTTCTGAAATGTCCGCTGGTGTTTCCGTGAAGAAGCGATCGCCGGAGATTTTCTTTTCATTATGCTCATTAACTGTTTTTCAACTTCCCACTCTGTATATTACATTTTTTTTATATAAAAACAAGCCAATAGAGCCATACGTTGATAATGAATTGTGCTTCACGGTGTCGGAATAATCAGGAGCCATCAGCTCGTAGGCCTTCTGCAGAAATTCTCAAAGGGCCTTGTGCGCTGCCCACCCTTGGGATTCCACACCCTCGGGCCGGGCGAGCTCTTGGCAGCAGTGGGAAGTGCGGGGGTGAGAGCTGCTCCAGCTGAGATGCTGCTGCACCCAAAGGCCCGAGGGGGATCGCTGGCGGTGCTGGCCCAGAGCCAAGGTCTCAGCTGGAGCCCCAAGAAAACCTGTGACGCTCGGCAGTACACACGCTCAAGGCTGCGCGAGAAACCCCTACGCTGAGCCTCGGAGGAAGAGCCCACGTTGACTTGCTGGGACGCTGGGTGGTTTGCGGTTAACCACAGGGCATGAAGAGCAGGGCCAGCTGGAGGCCAGGGGAGAACAGAATGTGGGAAGAGTCACGAGAGACGGGAGGGAAGAGGCACAGTAATCAACACGCCGAAACCAAGTGTGGGTGTTGGCAGAGGTGGGGCCGAGGTACATACCAACGCAGGCTGTCTTGAAGGACAGCCAGGGCTTTTGTTTGGTTTCTTTTACGGTTTAAAAAAAAAAAAAAAACTAGTCTTAGGTGTCAATTTCCATAAAGCATTTTTGTAGAACTGATTTCGATTATAATAAAATATCCAGAGGTAAGATTCGGTGATACTTGTAATGCCTAGTATTAGGGAGCCCAAGGCGGAAGAATCATCAGTTTAATATGTTCATACAAAACGAGATCAAAACAGAAAGAAAAGAAGAAAATGTCCATTCTGAAGAATCTCCACATGATTGGGTTCTCGTGGGGGCTTTTAATGTCTGCAAAGCCCCTAGCTATTCTTCACATGCCACCAAGGTACACTGGGCACGGCCTGGCCCCCATTTGGCAAATTAGGAACAAACCTGAGGAATTAAGGTGACATTTCCGCAACTTAAACCTGTTGGCAGATCACAGCACAGAACCAATCCCACAGGTTAGTCTACCGCTAAGTGAGGTCTCTGCGTGCAGAACCAGTGAGCTTCCGCGAGGCACCAGGGCACAACATCCGGGACGCTGAAAGAAGGAGCAGGAAAGAACCACAGCTGCCGGCTGCATTCTCCCCACACCTGTCAGGTGCGTTACAGACACTAGGGACACAGTGACACGCCACTCCCATCCTCACAGGAATTCACTGATTAGGGCCACAGACCACCCTTGTAGCCTGCAGGCTTGAAGTGTTCTTCTGGGGGCTGGAGAATGACTCTGCAGGAAAGAGTGCACACTGCTCTTCCAGAGGCTCCAGGTAGGCAGCTCACAACCTCTGTAACATCGTCCCCAGGGGATCTGATGCCCTCTTCTGGCCTCCACAAGCACCACACACATGCAAAACACATACACACACACATACACACATACACACTCATACACAGATACACACAGATACACACACATATACACACACACATAGATACAGAGACATACATACACATATACACACATACTCACACATACACACATAGATACAGACACATACAGACACATACACACAGATACACACACATAAACACATATACGCACACATAAGAACACACATGCATGCATACTCATACACACTCATACACAGATACACACATGCATATCATATTTTTAAAAACATTTTAAGTGTTCATTTTTCAGTTCATGGGGGGATAAAATAAAAAAAAAACTATATAAAGTTCTTAGGTTGGGCTCCATAATACAATTGCATTGGAATCCAGTCATATTTATTAATTTCAGGCTTGTCTGTAGCTGCTTCCATGTGACAGTGGCTGAGTTGTGCAGTTCTATCAGAAAGCGGATGGCTCACAAAGCCAAAAATTACTTAACATCTGGCTCTGCTTACCAATGAGAGAAATCTCTGATCCTTGCCCCAAAGGAAGGAGATGACTACAGACTCAGATAATTGGGGGTGGAATGTATGAGGGCCCTTACGAGGCTGCCCTGAGCAGGGAAGCTGTGCCTGAGGGAGCCTCCTTCAGAGCTGTCCCCAGTTCTCACTGGGCTGTGGGTTCTAACTCTGGAGAAATTAGAGGTGTGTCCAGAATGGTCCTGCCCACCAGGCCCAACTGATCAGGCTGCACAGGTGTTCCAGGCCTAGGAAGGACTCTCAGGTCTTCTGGGAACGCACTTTTGTGCCTGCTGTCGGTGGAGGATTCAATATGGAGTCATGCCCCCTGTTGCGCTCACCCTCTGAGAGAGATGCTTCCCTGAGTGTCAGGCTCTTCTCTACCCAGTGTCCCTACCAGCTGGAACCAGAGCAAACCACTGTGGTCTACTCCACCGCTGCCCTGTGAAAACAGCTCTCACTCACTCTTTGTCACCACCTCATGCTGAACCGGGAGACCATAGACCTGGTTGCTCTACCTTCTATCTACGCAAAACTCTCAGCTCCCTTTCTGCCCCTCCCCATCTCCTTTCCCTATGCTAATGGCTCAGGCAAATTGTGCCTGTATGAAACCAGAGTGTTGTAAGATATTTTGCTTTATAATCTGCTAGATAATCTGTGATACAGTCTTGTTTGGGGGTGTATGTATGTGTGTGAAAGGAAGAGAGAGAAGGGGGTGCTGCCTTACTACACAGCCCTGACTGACCCCAAGCTTAAGGCAATGCCCCTGCCTCTGCCTCCTGAGTGCTGAGTATAGAATGCATCACTATGTCTGGCCTGATATAGTCTCACTAGCATTTTCGAATCTGCTTGCCAGTTGACCACCTTTCCATTCCCTGGCCTTTATGTTGTAACTCCAGCCCACATAAATACACAGTCAAGCATCTGTGGCCCTCCCAGCCTTCCCTTGAACCCAACAAAGCCCGGGTAGGTCTAAGAAGGGCATCAATGCCAGCCAGTCTCTAATGCTTAACGTACCATGGAGGGACCCAGGAGCCAGAAAAGCACTGTGCTCCATCACCAGGTTCTTGTTTCTGGCTGTCTGCAGGACACAAATGCTTGCCCTGAGCACTAGGCTATGGCTCTAGCGTCCTGCCTAGATCTAGTCTGCCCCAGGTCCCCCTGCATTGACTTTGACCAGGGCTCAATGCTGTAAAGTGTCCAGATTCCCAATTCCATGGGTATCCTGCCACCGGGCTCTGCCCCACATGCCAGGCCTCGTCACAGTTATTCCTAAACCTTGCCTGAGCGTCACATGCCCAGTGGACCTCACATACTGGGTCAAGACGTCCACTGTTCCCCTTCTCTGGTGCTTTATCTTGATTGTCAGCTTGATGGGGTTTGGAATCAGTCTGAGACCCATCGCTGAGCCTGTCTATGAAAGATTACCAAAGAGGTTAGCTGAGGGGGAAAGACCCGCCCTGAGTGTGGCGGCACTGTTCCTGGTGTCTCATCGCTATGACTCAGGAAAACGCAGGAAATGAACGAAGCACAAGCCTCCATCTCTCCCTCCGTCCTGACTACAGAGGTTGTGTGGCCAGCCACCTCCCACCCTTGCCACATGCCTGCCCCCAGACCATAAGACAAAACAAACCTCCTCTGTTAAATTGTGTTAACAGGCGTTCTGTCACAGCTACAAGAAAACTAACACAACCTTGCAACCCTAATCTAAAAAAAAATGTCTTCTACCCTCTACCTTAGCCCAGAATCTGTTCCCAACTTGCACAAGAACAGGGTTAGGCACTGAACAACCTCATTGCATGGAGCGAGCTTTCCCAGTCTGGTTCATCCCCTCACCTTGAATAGTACTTGTCACCAAGATGCTAGCATTGCTCAAGGCCTAACCTTCTGAACTACCACAATACCCTTGTCTATGGCTTGCCTCCGACCTCTTCCAGAGTAGAACCCAATGCGGGAAGCTAGATAGAAGGGCAAAATATCACAGATACCCGTGCCATCTCTAGGGTGGTCCCAGCAGGCAGTGACCTCTCGGTGGCAGAGACTCAACTCGGGGCTGGGCAACATCTGTGTCTTCCTTTCTATGCTTTAAAGAACTCAAAAAGGAAAGGGACAAAGGAATGTGCACATGGGGCTCCTGAGCCATGAACCCCAGCTCCTGGCCTTTTCCACATTTACTTCCACGCATTTGAGTTTATCCAGGTCCTCTGCTATCTCTCTGCCCCTCCTAAACCAGGAAGAGATTCTATTAGGTAGATTTTTTTTTTTAATGGCTTTGAGCATGTGAGGTCTTCTGTTCTCCAGAACTGGTTTTGCAAGAGTCTGCACTCACTTTCAATCCAGTCAGTGAATGTGGAGTGAGGTTTACTCATGCTGCTTTCTAACTCTCCAAGACAAAAATGAAAATTTATGCAAAATGTGTGAGGCAATTGCAAAGGGTAGCACACATTATCCCTCTAGCAATTCCCTTTAAAGGGAGAATTCTCAGAGGTTGGGGAGTGGGTGAGGACAGGCATGACTTATTTATCCTATCATCTGATGTCAGATGGATAGCTGTCAGGCAAGAAAAGGCACCTAGCAGGAGGGATTGTGAAAAGACTTGACAGTGTGTTTACCCCAATGCAGAGTGAGCCCAAGCATTTTAAGCTAGAACTGTCAAAGAAGAATGTGTTTGCAAACCAGCTGAAATTTAAAGTAAACCTCAGCAGGCCAATGAGAGGCCTTCCCTAAAAAGGTAATCAGACCTCCAGCCACCATGCTTTGGAAGCTCCGACAGCGTTCTATGCCGTCCAAAATCCTTTCACATTTTTAACTCCAAGTAGGCTGGTGCACAAATAGGGAATCAAAAACTTGGAAAGTTGGGACGATGAATCCTACTTTGAATGCCAGGAAAGATGGGAAAGCTTGAAGAAACCACTAATGTGGCAGCAAAGCCCTTAGGGTTGTAGCACATAGAGTGAAAAGGGCTTAGAATGGACACACTGTGTCTCAGCAGGTCCACACTCAACTGTCCAGTTGCTTGTGCCCAGTGGAGAGAGAGGTTACTCAGGAGACAAATGTCCTCTTCTCCTTGGCTACACACACCACTCAAGACTATTAAGGCACCATGTTGGCAGACACCACACTAGACCCTCGCTTTCATTGGGGTCTCAGCAAGCACTGGCTTTAGCTAAGACTATTTTTAATGCTTTCCATTGTGAAATAAATAATACAAAAAATGTAACTACATAGATGCACATTTTAAAGAAGAATCAAAACCGAGCATCCAAAGCCAAGAGTGGTGGCGCACACCTGAAATCCCAGCACTCAGGAGGCACAGGCAGGCAGATCTCTGTGAGTTCAAGGCCAGCCTGGTCTACAGAGTGAGTTCCAGGACAGTCTCTTTCCCCTTCCCTCTCTCTCCATCTCCATCTCCATCCAATAAATATCTTTCATACCAGACCTGTCATATGCCTAGCATAATTTTAAATACATCCCAACAGTCAGAAATGTTACACACAGAAATTCTACCTCAAAAAAAAAAAAAAAGGAAAAGAAAAACTGAGCATCCAAGCATTATAACCCCCCAGTTTAGCTCAGAGTGGACACTGCTGGTCCTTGGATGCTGCCTCTGAGTTGGTCCCCCAAAGTGTCTCTCCCACTTTCCCTTCGCAAGCCACTGGCCTGACACTGGGGTCACTCATGGCCTTCCTCCATAGTTTCAATCCATTTGTTAGGGGCTCCTGTCTAGTGTTATCTGCTTTTGATCATCACATGACAAAACCATAAGAACTATAGTCTCTTCAATTTGCTCTCTTAACTGGATGGCTTGCTTTATGCTTTCTCAAGACTCTCGTTGCGTAGCCCAGGCTGCCCTCAAAACTCAGGGTCCTCCTGCTTCAACCCACTGCTGCTCAGTGACGTTTTGAAATGTGTTCGTGTGGATGTGTGTAGCTGTGATTTCTGGACACACAGGGTCCCACCGCGTGAGTGTACCGCTATCAGTTCTTGTACTGCTATATATGGGCCTTTTCAGTTATTATAAACAAACTAAAAATAGCATTCTTACATTTGCCCCTTGCACAGGATGGGCAAATGTTCTCCAAGTATGCTCTAAAGAATCATTGCTTGTCCCCAAACCATGAACACTTAATGCCAAAAAAAAAAGGGACCTGAGCCAGACCATGAAGCAGCCAGGTCTTTAACGAGCTGCTAGTTCAACTGGTATTTTCCCCAGCAGGTCTCCCTTTTGAAGGAGCGGGTTGATTTACATCCTGGCACAGGCGCCTCAATCCCCCATACCTACCAAGGAGGAGGTGCCTGGCTGGGCACTTCCTGCTTGCCCCTTTTCCGCCCGCTTTCATCTACCAAGCCCTTTCTCCAGTGAGTGAAGGCTCTTTTGTCTAACTGGTTTCCCTTTGGTTGATAGAGGGGCTCCCCTGTTTTCTCCCAAGATAGGATCTCTTGTACGTAGTCCAGATTGGGCTACCCACAATCCTCCTTTCTCCACTTCTGCCCTAGGATTACAGTCCAGCCCTACTATGCCTGGTGCGAAGCTAGTTCTTAATGGTTGTTCTGAATTCTTCAGATTTGCGTCGGGCAATTCCGCTTTCCCTCAGAATGAGAACTGCAGAAAGTAGCTCGCAGTTGCAGCCTAGTGAGAAACTGAGACCGGGACATAACAGGGCCTGCGATCTCTTCACTGTCTCCCGTTGAATTTTGACTCAGTACGGAGGACTCTCAAAAGTAAATCATTTCCTGAAGCTGAGGAAAGACCAGAATTCAAGAGCCCTCGGAGGTAAGTTTGCCATCAGTGTCCTCGCCAGTATCTCTCTACATAAACTCTCCCCCAGCAGTGGAGCCAACACAGTGGCGCGAATCCCAGGAAGCATCCAGTTCTGACCCCGAGAGCAGACAAAAACAAATGATGATGCTCACACAGATAGAACCAGCCCTCCATTTCCACTTTTTTCCTTTCCTAATCCCTGACCAATCCCATGACTACAATACCTGGAGTGTGCGCAGAGAGCACCAGCCATTCATTCATATCAACGAATCGAGCTCAGGCACGGACGGATGATGTGGAAGCTGGAGGAAGGCATTTGGAAGGGAAAGTTGAGTTTTTATTTTGTGTTTTGAGAGTTTTCATTCCCAACTCCCACTTGACCTGAGGTAGCCATTCCATTGGACCTGAGATGGTCACCTGCATGCAAGTCATGCTGGCTCGCTATTCTTGTTTTCAGCAGACACCTCCTGTTTTGCTTGGTTAATTTTCCTGTTTTGCTTGGATATGTTTACTTGGAAACCTATATAAGTGGTTTACTCTGTAATAAAGATGGCGCCTTGATCAGAGCACAGTCTTGGTGTCACTTCTTCGTGTTCTCTATCTTCTCTTTTAATTCCCAGCCCCTTGTGCAGGCGGTTACAATTGGTGGTCGAGGGGGATTACATTGACCGTATTCTATTTCTACCTTCTCCCTCCCTTTGCCTTCTTTTCCTCTCCTTCCTCCATGTGAGTTCTGGGTAAATTGAACTCAGGTCATCAGGCAGTAACAACCTTTCCCCACTAAGCCGTCTCACTGGCCCTGGGCTGCCATTTTCTACTCATAAAAAAAAAAAAAAAAAAAAAATGGAAGTTCAGAAAACTCAAGCTCAACTTCTATTTTTGATACTTTTTAACTCCAATTAGTTATTATTGTAAAAAAAAAAAAAGAAAGAAAGAAAGAAAGAAAAGGGGGAACAACCATAAAGGCTGGAAAACAATCCAAGTCTCATAATATTTGTCCCTGTTACACACCAGGTACTTTTACAGAGGTCATTGTATGACCTTACAAGAAACCTTCACCGTGCCTTACTTGACAAAAGACTGGAGTGTTCATTTTAAACCTTTTGTGGGCTATAAAATGCTTGTTCATAGTTATTCAGTTGAGAGCCAGAGCTGTATTTCTCACTAAATAATTTACATATTTTGGTTTTATATTTCTTTGTTAATTAAGTTATTTGACAATAATTATTTAAATTTATCAGGTACAGCATTTTTAATAGGGTTTTTTTTTTCTTCAGATTTTTGAGATAGGGTTTTTCTCTGTATCCCTGGCTGTCTTGGAAATCACTCTGTGGATCAGGCTGGCCTCCAACTCAGAGATCCTCCGATCTGCCTATCAAGTGCTGGGATTAAAAGCTAAACATAGCTGTTACAGTATCATGATTTTACTTTCTTTGCAGGTATAAGTAAACACACACACACACAGGTTTTTTGTTTTGAGTTTTTTTTATTGGGGTTGGGGGAAGGGGCTTCAAGACAGGGCTTCTCTGTGTAGCCTTGGCTGTTACGGGCTCTGTGTAGACCAGGCTGGCCTCGAACTCACAAGTTTTTGTTTTTGTTATTGTTGTTAATGTAGTTGAAAACAACAACAACAACAAAAAAGAGGCCATTTGAGTAAAGATCCAGTTATCCAGGACAGTCAAGGTGTTTAATTGACTCTGATTGTTAATCAGGACAAATTGAAAACCTCTGTCAAAATGCATAGTCCCAGAACATTGTGAGTTGAAAGACTAGGAAAGCGACCTCACCAACTCCCTCCCTCCTGCCAGTCAAAACTAGGCCTGGAGGGAAGAAGTGGCTCCCTCCCACCCTTGGGCTAGCTGGGAGTGCAAACAGAGACCCAGACTCACAGTCGCCATTGTGGTCTGGGCTGGTCGCCATTGTGGTCTGGGCTGGTGCTCTGTGAAGTGTTTGTATTGCAGGCACGGAGTGTAAATCTTTAAGAAAATATATTTTTTTATATTGCTGGCAGATGAGCAGGATTGTGTTCATGCCAGGAACTCTGTAAACCATCCTTGCTTGTAATATTTTCATTACATTTGTGTATCTGTGTGTGTGTAAGTCTGTGCAGCTGAATGGTCCACAGTGCACATGTGGGGCCCAGAGGACAGGCTGGAGGAACCAGTTCTCTCCTTCAGCACGTGGCTTCTGGGGATCAAACTCAAGTCAGCAGGCTTGATGCCACAGGCTCACACATCCTCGTTGACTCTGTGAGCTACGCTCCCTGACTATGCTATGCTCCTCTTTCTCTTTCCTTCCTTCCTTTTCTTTCTTTCACTTTTTGTTTATCTTGGTGTTTGTTTGTTTGTTTGTTTGTTTGTTTGTTTGAAACAGAGTATCATGCAGCCCATGATGACCTCAAACTTGCTACATAGCCTAGGACAACCTTGAACTCCTGGATTCTGCCTCGACCCTCCCCTGCCCCTGCCCCTGCCCAGATAATCAGCTTGGGCTGCCTTGCCCAGAATATCACTTAATGAGTTCTACGACCTTGAGAATAAATTCTGATACACAGAGAGAGACCCTGTCTCAAAAAAAAAAAAAAAAAAAAACCACAGCGGGGGGAGGGAAAAGGAGAGAGAGAGAATACTGAGAAACTGAAAGGCTCAGTGTTGTCTTCCTTTGACACACATTATCCTCTGGACACATTTATTCACTCAGTGCATACATGCAAGCACCTACTATGCACTGGGCACTGTGTCCAGGCACTAGCCATGCAGCATGAAACAAAATGGAAATTATCTGCACTGTTGGAAGTTATATTCCAATGGTAAGAGCCAGGCAGGCAGTAATAAAGGGCATGGGCTGGTAAGTGGCCACAAGGCAAAAGGCCAGGGAAACTCTGGCACAGACAGGAGGGAAACAAGGATTGCAGGGGTGAGTTGTTGCTGTTCCACATGGAATGGCCCCCTTGCTGTATGTGTGTGAGAGAGAGAAAGAGACAGAGAGACAGACAGCATCAGGGAGCAGAGAAGAAAAGCAATAAGTGAACTCAGGATGCAAATACCAGCCACGGAGTTACAGTGACTCTGAGTCAGTAAGTCCATCTTGAAACAGTGCTTAGTAAGTGTTGGTTTAGGAACAAGGCAAATTGCATTGGTTCATTCCATCGGCATAGATGGAGACTAAGTGCCAAGGGGTTCCAAACCCCAACTGGCACATCCGCAAAGCAACCCCTCCATCTAAGGCTAAGAGAACTTGCGAAAGAGGGGTCAGAACGACTGCAAGAACCAGAGTACCAGGACACCTGCTGTGAGATACCGGCTTGCCCACATTACAGCAATGCTGCAGCCGTAAAATCTAGGTAACACAGTTGCCTAAGCAAGACCTGCATAATGGCAACACCAGTTGACTGGACAACATGGATGGAGGACATTTCACAAGGCCTCTTCCCTAAGTAAAGTGCTACAGACAATCAATGGGTGCTGAGAGAGGGAGAATCAGCCTGCTCCAGGGATGAACTTCCGACTAAATGGACTCAGTAGGTGAGGTGTGTGTGTGTGTGTGTGTGTGTATGTGTGTGTGTGTGTGTGTGTGTGTGTGAGAGAGAGAGAGAGAGAGAGACAGAGACAAAGACAGAGAGACAGAGAGACAGAGAGACAGAGAGACAGAGACAGACAGAGACAGACAGAGAGACACAGAGAGAGAGAGAGACACAGAGAGAGAGAGAGGAATACTGCAAAGGAGGGAAGGGATGCCAGTGTAAGAGGCAGCATTTCAAGCAGAGGAAAGAGCAGTTTTAAGGACAGTGGATATCTTTAATTGCCCCATCAAAAGCTTCTTTGATCTGTTAGTATAAGAATAAGTATTTAGAATAGTTAGAAATCATACTGGTTTAGGAAAATGGCAGAAAGAGGTTCTGTTTCTTATCATTAAATTCTTGGTAGCATTAAATTTTTTCCTTTGGGTGCAGCCCCCCCAAAAAGTGAGTGAGGTAAGGTGCAATGTGAGGAGAAGTCCTGCAGGGGCAGAAGGGAACACAGCATTAAGCTACCAGCTATTTATGGTACAGGAATGCTATGATTGGGACCTGCCTTGTGTGAGCATTTCGGGTGGGCTGAAGAGTACATGCTACGCTTGCAGAGGACCTGAATTCAGTTCCCAGCAACCCATATCAGATAGCTCACAACCAGCTGTAAATCCAGCCCCAAGAGATTTGATGCCTCTGGTCTCTGGCTTCTGTGCCCACCTGCATTCACACACTCATATGCATAAGCACAGATGAACGTAATTTTTTTAAGTTTTGAAGCATTTACAGAACACCAGTATACCCGCCATGATCTTTCTTTGGGGGTAACGTACAGCAAGGCTGTAAAACACAGGAAGGTTGACAGTTGATGAGCAAGCTAAAATCCTAACAGATTCACCAATAAGGGAGTTCCTGGACATTGGTCACACAAAAGCTCCAAAGACGCTGTGTCTTCACATCACACCTTTACAGAAGCTTAGAATGAAGTGAAACAGAATATTGACAAATAGGAGCATCAGGGAAGCATTAAGAATATGAACGCAGGAAGAGTCCAAGATGGTGGCGACCAGCATGCACCGTATCTGAGGGGCACAGGATCTGAAACTCCGAAATTGGTGAGTGGAGGGGCAGCTGAAGCCAGAATATCAACACTGAGGCTTCCTGGGTGAGAGGTGACAATCGGTGAGCTGGGACAGTTAGGATCCAGGTCACCTGCAGAAGTCTCCGGGGACTGAGAGTGGCGATTATTCAACCCCTCTGTACTTCCCCCTGCCCCAAACACAGGCCTCCCTCCTCAGCAGAGGTGGCAGCGATTGCCCCAAGCACAAGCTTCCATGCTCAGTGACCAAGAGAGCAGAGCCGGGCATCCTGAGCCTGCAGAGGTGGTGGTGGGCAGATGTACCAGCCTCCCAGGTCTACAGGTGCCTGTGCTGACCTCCCAGCAGGCAGCTGTAGTGGCCTCCCAGGTCTGGGGTGGCAGCAGCGGGGGTGGCTAGCTCCAGCTTGGTGACTGAGACAGAGGCAGCTACTCCAAGAACAGGCATCCCTGCCCAGCGGACAAACAGTGAACACCAATGAGCTGACAGATCTCCTACACTCTCATTTGCCCCTGTGGGCCCAAATCTGAGAGCAGAGAACAAGGGGAACTCCTGTGCTTTCTGATTAGGCCTGCAAACGAGTAAGTGTGCCTTCAAGTGAGTGCGTGCAGAGCCCCAGATCCAGGGTCCCTCTGTGGTAGCAGCCAGACATCCAATCCCTCCTACCCACACCCCCACTGTGGGCAACATAAGAATCCTTGGGACAGCATTCTCAACATTGAAGGCCCTGTTCTGTGGGTCCACCAGTGGAGTCCAGCAAACAACTCCTGGAGCCCAGACAGAGCTGAATACCAGGAGGACATTATGACAGGCCTGTAGGCCACTGAGGTATTCAGGGCCTTAAGGGGACAGGAGATCCACAAGGAAAGCAACAGAACCAAAATATCTGAGCCCAGGGGTCTTTTCTGAGACTGATACTCCAACCAAGGATCATGCATGGAGATAACCTAGAACCCCTGCACAGATGTAGCCCATGGCAGCTCAGTATCCAAGTGGATACCCTAGTAAGGGGAACAGGGTCTGTCTCTGACATGAACTCAGTGGCCTGCTCTTTGTTCACCTCCCCCTGAGGGGGGGAAGAGCCTTACCAGGCCACAGAGGAAGACAATGAAGCCAGTCCTGATGAGACCTGATAAGCTAGGGTCAGAAGAAAGGAGAGGAGGACCTCCCCTATCAGTGGACTGGGGGAGGGGCATGGGAGGAGATGAGGGAGGAAGGGTGGGATTGGAAGGGAATGAGGGAGGGGGCTACAGCTGGGATACAAAGTGAATAAGCTAATTAATATTTTTTAAAAAGTTCAACTAGAAAAAAAATCAAATCTCAATAAAAATATAAGAATGCAAAGCAGGTGAGGTCAGCATTAAAAATAGTCACCTAAACAGTTCATCTAAAAATAGTCTAACTCTACCCAGTGGCTGAAGCTTATCAGATTTCACATTCATTTGGGTTCACAGTTTGTTTGTGGACTCCTTTGACTTGAAGGGGGAGAGGTGGGAGAGAAGGTCTCCCTCAGCACTCTGAGATTCAACCATGCCCTGGCCCTTTATTTGCAGCTTTCAGGAGTAGGGAAGAAAATGCAGCTCCGGGGAGCTGACAGTGGTCTGTGCATGATTTAGAAGGTTTGAACCTGGAAAGGCCCCACAGGCTCACATTTTGAGCACACCGTCCCCAGCCAGCGGTGATACTTGGAGGAGGGTGTAAAACCTTCAGGAAGGAGGGCCCCAGCTGGCTGAAGATGGACATGGGGGATGGGCTGCGGCTATCCTCCTGACCCCTGTCACTTTCTGCTTCCTAGTCAGCTACAGTGTAAACCAGCATGTGTCCACCATATGAACTGGATGCATACTCCACCCTGGTAGATCCAAACCAGGAGCCAACACCCATCTCCCCTCGCTCACTTTGCTTCTGTCAGGCATTTTGGTCAGAGTGACACAAGAGTCACTAATGCAGACTAGAAAGGGCTAAGTCTTTTAAATCCCATTTTTTGATGTATCTTTCTTTAAAAAGGAAAAATGAGAACGGCATGTTAGAACCATAGTGGGCCTGGCATAAGACTCCCTACAATCACCTAGCCTGAGTGCCAGGTTCTCATGCAGCTCATGCTCCAGTTTATTTTCCATTGCCATGATTAACACCATGACCAAGAACAACTTGGGGTCTATTAGGCTTACACTTTCTGAATAGGGTAGGAACTCCAGCAGAGAAGAACCTGAAATAGAAACCATGGGGAAATTTTGCTTGCCGGTTTGCTCTCCAGCTTGTACCAGCCTACCTCTCTTGTGCAGCCTACCTGCCTAGAGATGTTTTCCTCCAAAGTGGGCTGGGCCCTTCTGTATCAGTCATCAATCAGGCCAACCTGATCTGGGCGATTCTTCAGTCAAGATCTCTCCCAGGGTGACTCTTGGTTGTATCAAGTTGACAATAAAAACTAACCAGGTTGGGGGAGAGGGGGAGAGATGGTTCAGCAGTTAAGAGCAATGACTGCTCTTGCAGAAGACCTGAGTTCAATTCCCAACACTCACGTGACAGTTCACAACTGTCTATATCTCCAGTTCCAAGGGATCCAGCACCCTCACACAGACACATGCAGGCCAAACACCAATTTATAAACTATTAAAAAAAAAAAAAAAGGACAGTTAGGGACAAATGATGTCAAGGTGAAGAAAGTAGGATTGTGGCAAAGCTCCTGACACACTCAGCTATAACCAGGGCACTGATCATAGGAGATGAACCACCATTAAAGCTCTTCCCTAGATGTGACAAATGTAGAGCTTCTGGGGAGAGGGAGTTGGAATTAGAAGGAAAGCAGGGGATTGCCTCATCCCTTTCCACAGGAACTGCCCCACATGGAAGGCCAAACATCCTGAGCTTTAGTCTACTGAACCCTGCTATCTTGTCATCCTGTTTCTACCATGGAAGACTGGGATATAGCCCACCTCAGCCAGTGGTGCAAGCCCTAAGCCCCTCTGTGTAAAGAGACTAGGTCCACAGCAAGGAGAACTGTTGGGGAAGCAGCTCGTTCACTTGGATCTTACAGCCACATGGTGTCCTTCGCACCCATTGCTTCTGTGTCCTCTCTGTTGACTAACCTTTTCCTGGTGACTTAGTGGAAGCTAGCCAAAGGCAAAAGGAAGCAAACAGGGAAAGCAGGAAAGCCAGGGAGAGTAGTGTTGGCAGGATAGGAAGAATAGACTCACTACAGCCAGGGCCCAGGGAAGAGCCTGGAGGACCAGGTCCAGCAGACCCCTTCCTCTGTGAGGCTGGATCCCATGCAAGCTCCTGTCTTCTTTCCATGTCCCAAATGGCCACGCAGGGAGCAATTTCCAGACTTAGCCAAAATGCCTCACACCTGGTTTTGCTTCACAGTTTCTCTTCTGCCAACCAATGAGCCAAAGAGCAGCCTGACACAAAGGCCCCTCATCTACTGAACACCACTACTGACGCGGTGTGGTCCTAAGGACACCTGAGGTCTCTCTGTGAGGCAAAAGGACAGACATTTTGCATCCTTTGCTCTCCAGCGTGAGCAGAGTGAACCCGGGGCTCTGGGGTTTGTTTTTAACGGGTCAGTTTGCCGGCATTTAGAGTCCGCAATGTAGCACAGAAGAAATTAAACTGGGGCAGGGTCACACAACTGAACCTCCTTAATTAGCTGTGAGATTTGCCAAGTCATTTAAGCCCACGTCCTAGTTTTCTTATCAAAAATACAGAGAGAATGGTAGACACTCTGCTTACCTTAAAGATTGCAGATGAAGCGTAGGTAAGAAAACGGACACAAGGAGTCTTGCAACTTCACATGTGAGAGCCACAGAGTTTCATGAAGAGGGAAATGCGAAGGTTTTAGCAGCCAAACTGGATGTCCCCCACACGACTGAACACAGATCTGAATCTTCCCCAAACGCCTGCGGATCCCTGAATACCTTCAAGTTGCTGAATTCTGCAAACGACATTAGCAAAATTGGAATCCATGTCCCACCTTTATCTCCTCCATCCCCATCCTCTGTGGCTGATACTAACAACAGGGCACAGCAGGGAGCCACACAAGCCACCAACAGTAGCTGCCACAATAGTGAATTCAGGGGCAAGTTCCAGAAGCAGAGCCTGCTAAGTTAGTGCCCTTGTAGCCTCAGAGCCCCATGTGCCTTCCTGCCATCTTCTGAGCATTGTTCTGTGCCCTTGGGCCTGTGGCTACAAGCTTTACAAACTCTGATTTGAGTGCCATTAAGTGTTCCTTCGCGCACACACAGAGAGACCCTGAAGGAAAGAGCCTTCTCCATATCCTAATTTTTTGGTACAGAAAACGTCCGAGATTGTACCTCTCCTCACACATTCTACTTAGATCCGGCAGCAAACAAGGCTGGGAAGGAGAGGAGCACTTCTGAAGTGCATAGTTTCCTGCTGGCAAGAAGGGTGGATGTGGAACGAGGTGGCAGGGAGAGACGGCTAGAGAGTTGGTAACAGTCTGGAGGCAGACACCATTTGGGTGCAAGGATGCAATTCATTGTTTCTGAATGACGCAGGAAGGATTTGCTTCGGAGTATTTAGTGACCCACAAAATCACTGTAGGGGCTGAGGAAATATGATAGTGACCTTAAAGAACTAGGTCCTCAAGTATAGGGCTGCTTAGGCTGAGCTCTGTAAGCCAAAAGCTCCAGGCTGCAGTCACACCAGCAGTGCCGACATCTCCATGTTTGTCACTGTCTTGTTGAGCCAGACCAGCTCAACTGATGGCCCACCCTGCCACTTGGGGCCCACAAAGCCAAGAACTAAATCCAGGTTTTTATTCTGGCTGCTTCAAAAAACTCCAGGGGTTATCCAAGGGCATTAGCAACAGGATCTTGGCCCTGCCTTAATTCAATGGCCTGAGCCACAGAGAAGGACACCCAATGGGCAGAATCCTGTTACAGTAGAAATCTGTGCCATGTGTATGTTTGTAGTATGTCATTGTTAGCTCTTGTCTTAGTCACTGTTCTATTGCTGTGAAGAGACACCATGACCAAGACAACTCTTATAAAGAAAAGCATTTAAGTGGGGTTGGTTTATAGTTTCAAAGGCTTAGTCCATTATCATCATGGCAGGGAGCATGGTGGCAGGCAGGCGGACATGGTGCTGGAGCAGCAACTGAGAGCTTGCATCCTGATCTGTATGGAGCAGGCAGAGGGAGAGCCTGGGCTTGATACGGGCTTCTGAAACCTTAAAATGCATCCCCAGTGACATATTTCCCTTAACAAGGCCACACCTACTTCAAAAAGCCACACCTCCTAATCCTTCTAATCCTTTCTAACAGTTCCACTCCCTGGTGACTAAGCATTCAAATGTATAAACTTATGGGGCCATTCTTATTCAAACCACACAGCTCCCAAGTCCCTGCAAGCCATGAAGCATCCCTGAAAACAGTTAAAAGACACTATGTATCTTTTAACATTTAAGCATTTCTCCACCAGAGAAACTCAGCTGCACCTGCACTCTCTTCCAGCCATGGCTTCTCATTTCAACTTGGGTCAATCCATACAAGTAACCAGGGAGAGGAGGAGACAAACCCTTGGTTCTCAGGTGCAGCCTGTGAAGATCAACACTTCTTCTCCTGGCCACAGGCAGTGGCTCAGGACAGTTCAAGCTGATCAGACCCCTGAGGGATCTATGTGTAAGCTTCTATAAAAAGCTTTGCTCTCTCCATCTGAACACAAACCTGAAAGATCTGGATCTGCTACACCTACTGATAGAAGAGAATGGGGACAGTCAAAATGAGTCAAGAGGCAGAGTTGGGGTGTGGTGACGCTCTGAAGCCCCTGCATTCAACCATTCCTGAAGCCATTTGGGATTTTTAGATTCTCTTCTTCCTAGATAAGTCCATCGGAATTGGCATCTGCAAGAAAAACAGACATGAGCATATTTTCAAAGACTCTTGGCCCTGGCTCATTGATTAGCACTTCCAGCTCCTGAAAAGTTAACCAGTCACAACACTGCCACAAAGTCCAGCAACTGCAGAAAGGGGAGGGCTGTGGTTCTGCCGTCTCCATTGGTGGAAGACTCAGAGCTTCCTCCGGGTTCTGTGGGCATGTTCAGCGTCCATCCTGCTCTGCAGTGTTACCCGCGTCCTAACCTTTCCTTTGTGCTCCCTTTCAGAAGAAACATCCCAGTGAATTAAAATTTTAGATGTTTTTTTTTCTATGCGTATTTACATTTTGATTGGAGGGATAAGTAAGCATATTCTTTTTGTGTCCTGAAGAGTGAATCTCTGGTCTTATGTGTTAGACAGTGCTCTATCAGTAATCTGTATAACCCCAGCTCAAATGTATTCTTTCATTCCATTTTGTATATGTGGATGTTTTGCCTACGTGTATCTTCCATATACTGCACAGATGCCCGGTGCTCACAAAGATCAGATGAGGTGTCAGATCCCCTGGAACTGGAGTTACAGACAGTTGTGAGCTGCTATGTTGATACTGGAGATTGGACCTTTTGAGTCAGTGCTCTTAATTGCTTAGTCATCTCTCCAGGCCCAAATCTGTTGTTTTTAATCAATGAAATAAGCTAATAAGAAGAGATGTATTTGTTTTGTCTAATGTGGAAGATGTTACATGGACTAACTCCTCCACAATGCTGGCTGGTTTTACTTTAAGCTGCACCTGGGTGAAGGAGACAAGAGGCTGAAGGAGTGTGACCCTCCTCGGCGTGGAGGGAATCCCTGCCTAGCTGTGCCCAGAGCATCCTAGGCTGCGCTGCCTTGGAAGAATAGGAAGCTGATGGCTACAGACGCTGGCGGGAGGTGGGGCTGTTCCCTGACAGGCCACGACAGCTGACAGAACTATTGGGATCATGGTAATGATGGCTCCTTCCCGGTCAGCCTGCAACCAAGGACCAAGCAAGGCGTGGAGAAGAACCAGGCTCCCCTGAGCCCACGTGGATGAGGGGAAGCCCCCACACAGTTCCAGAGCTGCCACTGATGGTCACAGCCTCTGTGAGGCTGCAGTTGTTCTACTTTCTCCTCCTTCTCCCCCAGCCTCAGGCCTTCATCCTAAAGACACCCCCTAGAGGCACCCTCTCTCAGACAGCCATCTGCCTGCTTCCCAGGAGGCGTAAAAGATAGTAATCACCAGACTTAAGGCTTACACAGGTTTACTAGCAAGATCAAGTGGCTAACAGTGCCTGCTCACCCCCACTACCTCTTCAGATCTTCTTGTGGAAGTAAAATTAGCTTTTGTGGCCCAGTCGCGTAGCCCTTTCTCCACAAAAACTCTCCTCCATCCCAGGCAGTGTGGCTTTTCTCCCCCAGCACCTCAGGTGCACCCTTTTCATGATGCAGCATCTGCTGGCATTTGCTAATATTTGCATACAGAGCCCTGGTGTCAGTGAGGTACCCACTCAAAACCAGTTTCCCAACATGACAGGAAAATGATGATACTCCGACTATCAAAGAAACAGTTGCGATACCTGGCCTCCCAAGAAAAGCTCAATGCTGTTTCCTCTCTCCTGGCTCCCCCAAAACCCCCTCTGTTCAGGAGCAATGGGTGTCTGCCTTTTTCTGCTCTTCCCAGGAGGAGCGCTGAAGACACCCCATCTTCACACACTGCCTCCCAGGGCTTGGTGTCTGCAAGAGAAGAGACAGCCATATCTACAGCTTTGAGGAAGTAAAGGGCTCACCCAGGGCACTCCAAGTGGGCTGGCGGCAGCGACCCTGCCCTAGAACACTCACATCTCTGCCTGTGTTTAGGACCAGAGTTCATCTTCTGGCTCAGTGTGAACAGCCAGGGTGGGGGAGATAGTTAAGAACAGATGGAGTTTCACTCTGGTTATAAACCCAAGAGACCTGAAGACAGGGACCACAGAGATGCTTGTCTGCCCCTGTCCATTGCAGAACCACTCACTGTAGCTAAAATGTGGAGGCCAGCAAAGGGCCATTGGCGAGTGAATGTGGAACCAAGAGTTAGCTCATCTATACCACAGAGTCTGCTTGAAAGGAAACAAAATTTCCTTTCAAGGGATTTTTTTTTTACTTGTTTGTTTGGTTTCATGTTGTGTGTGTGTGTGTGTGTGTGTGCGCGTGCGCGCGCACATGATGTATGCTATGTATGTGCCTGTGTGATTCTGAATGGAGACCAAAAGAAGACGTCAGGCTTTCTGCTTTATTCCTCTGAGACAGTTTCTCACTGACCCTGGAGCCAGGCTGGTGTCTCAGCCCCCCTCCTCTCTACCTCCCACAGTGCAGGGTTTAGAGGCATGCACAGCCATATCCGACTTTACCTGGGTGCTAGGGACCCAAATCCAGGCTCCCCCGCCCCCCGCTTCTGTAACAGGTGCCCTTGCCTACAGAGCCATCTCCCCAGGCTAAGAAATGAACTTTTGAAAGGTGATGTACAATGTGGACAAGTCCTGTGTCATGGCTATTCTCAGTTGTCCACCTGACTACACCTAGTACAGACCTTTGAGGTAGAAAAACATGCATTTAATCCAGATTTTTGAGCTCAGGAAAAGACATGTCTTTAATCTGGATCTTGAGGCAGAAAGATACGCCTTTAACCCAGAGTTAATCTGGGTCGTGCCTTCTGCCGGAAGCCTATATAAGGATTTGGAAGAAGGAAGCATTTGCTTTTTAGCTGCCTGCTCTAACCTCACTAGGGAGTCCATTCTTCTCTGTCATTGGAGCATACTTCTTCAGGATTCTAGCATATATTGAAGAGAAGGTTAGACATCCAGCCTCATGAACTGAGCAATCACTGTATTCTTGGACTTTCTGTTCAGAGCCGGCCATTGTTGGACTATCTACACCACAGCCTGTAAGTCATTCTAATATATCCCCTTTCTATACGTAGATTCATTCTATAAGTTGTTACTCTAGAACAAAGGTTCTCAACCTGTAAATCACTACTGCCCCTTTGGGGGCTGAATCTTTCACAGGGATCACCTAAGACCATTGGAAATATCAGATATTCACATATCAATTCACAACAGTAGCAAAATTATAGTAATAAAGTAGTAACAGAAATAATTTTATGGTTGGGGGTCAACACAACATGAAGAACTGTATTAAGGGGTAGCAGCTTTAGAAAAGTTGAGAACCACTGCTCTAGAAAACCCTGACTACTACAGACTTTGGCAAAGGGAGTGGGTGTCTCTGTGACAGACCTGACCATATTGTTTTGGGGAGGCTTGTGGAAGGCCCTTGGACCTTTGTGCAAGAAAAGCCCTTGGGTATTCATAGCTTGGCGGGCTGTTCTGCAGGATAAGAATGTGGAAGGCAATGCAGAAGGTGGAGGCCTGGCTTATGAAGCTTCAGAGGGAAATTTAGAGACTCTATCAGCAATATTTGTTATTTTGGATTAAGATCCTAGGGTTCTGGTTAGCTGGGGTTGAAGAATCAGCAGTGGTTAACAAAATACCGGAACTACTAAAGTGAAACCTATGCTCTGCGGGGATGCTAGACGCCAATTGGCTGGGCCTGAGAAGGTAGGTAGCACTGATTAAGAAGAGACAAGCATCGTTGAGGTAGTTGAGAAGTGTTTCCTGGGAACACAGAGAAGCTGTGTTCTACAGGTGCCTAAGGTTGTCCCTCATGCTGGCAGCCCAACCTGGTAGTGGAAGAGTCACCCAAGTGGTCCTAGGTATGAAGGGGGTTATGGAGAGCAGCTGACGCTTGGCACTGTGAGAGCAGAAGAGGCCACTAGCGAAGGTGCAGCCTCAGTGGCAGTTGAAGACCAGGCTTGGCCGGGTCATACAGAGAAGCTGAGGCTTGGCACCATGAGAGGCTATTGGTGAAAGTGCAGCCCAGTTGCAGCAGAAGACACCAGCATTTTGGAGTCGTCAGTTCCATGGGGTGACCACCAAGAACAGCAGCAGCAGTGGAGTGGACAGCCAGCCAGACGCCTTTAAGACAAGCTGGGTGCTGCAGAGGGAAGAGCTGGAGAAGCAACCCAAGCCCTTTGTGAGTGGATCCCAGACATTGGGATTTGAGTTATTTACACTGTTGGAGTTCGATTTTGCTTTGATTTGGTTGTGACTGTACCCTGGTTCTTCCGTCTTGAAGTAGGAAAGCATTTAATTTATTTATTTTTATAATGTTACAGGAGCACACAGTTAAGAGACTTTGAATTTTAAAAGGCTTTAGATTGTTGAAAGAGACTGGCTATTCTAAAGAGACTGGACTTTTAACGTATCTGTGTTTGTGAAGACTGGGATCTTTAAAGTTCTTTATATTTTTAATATGAGATCTTGGGGATGGATGAGAAAGATGGTGACCTAACCGTGATGTCTCTGTGTCAAGATGACAACGAGTCAGTTGGATAGTTTTATGTCAACTTGATACAAGCCAAGGCCATCTGAGAAGAGGTAACCTCAATTTCAAAAATGTTTCCATAAGATCAGGCTGTAGGCAAGCCTTTGGAACAAGAAGGACAGGGCCCTGGAAAGGCTGGTTCTGGGTATGTAGCAGATGAGAGCAGAGGCCTCAGGGAGCCATGAAGCGCTCTGTCCCCGTGGGATCCTGAACCTTCTGCATGGCTGCAGGGCACACTGGCACAGGACTTACCTGTTTGCCATGGCCACACCCTGTCCTCATTTTTTTATACCATAGCCCTCTCTGTTATTGTTGGTGTTGCCGTGAGGCCCAGGTGGGTGTTTCTGCCATGACACAAGTGCCCATAGAGTGGGCCTAGTTGACATGAGCCTTTTATTAGAAACCCAATTCACACCATAAGGGAGTCAGGAACACAAATGCCTGTCAAGAGCCAGTGGGAAACCTGGACAGACCCCCTCGCTGGCCAGGGACGACTCGAGAAAACATGGCCTCGAGTCATCAGTGCTTCTGAATTTTAAGAGACGCTAACATGAACTTGCATTGGTGAAATCTCTAGTTGGTAAAATCTCTCATTGTTGGCAACTATCTCATTTTTTTCTAAAAAAAAAAAAAAAACAAAAAAACAAAAAACAAAAAACATTGCACTGAAACCACCTTCCAGGCCTAACAACATGACACATGCCCTGGGCTGGAAATTGCCCACAACCTGCTGGGTTGTTACATCTGTGGAAACACAATCAGAGCACACCCGCATGCCTTACTACTGCTAGAGAGAAATCACACAGCCATTTATACTGACCTAATGAGCCTCCGCCTTTTGTAACATTTTTTTTTCCAAGACAGGGTTTCTGTGTAGCCCAGGCTGTCTTGGAGCTAGCTCTGTTGACCAGGCTGGCCTTGAACTCACAAAAAAATTGCCTGCCTCTGCCTTCGGAGTGCCAGGATCAAGGGTGTTCACCACCACTGCCCAGCTTCATAGGCCCTTTTAAATATCTGGTTTTGATCTTCCATTGACTACCCTAACAATGGCTCTCATAGAGATTCTAAAACACTGATTTGAGTTTGTTCAAGAGTACATATTCCTGAGTGCAGCATACTCACTGTAAAGCGTGAGTCCCTTGGGACTCACACCCAGAGCCACCCCTCTCTGTCCACGCTAGGACTGCATCTTGGTGTCAGGTTAAGGATCCCAGTGTCAGACTGCTTACTTGGGAGCTGGAAGTGGTGGTGCACATGACTTTGATCCCAGCACTTGGGAGGCAGAGGCAGATAGATCTCTGTGAGTTCGAGACCCAGCCTGGTCTACAGAGCAAGCTTCAGGACAGCCAGGGTTACCCAGAGAAACCCTCTTTGGAGGGGAAAAAAATGGTCCCTTTGTTGTAAATAATATAAAAGTATAGTCTAATCATGTTTGTTACTAGCCCTATAATTATTATAATTATTACGGTGGCATTATCTAACCCGCTATGACAATCAATAAAGACACAGACACCTGATAGAATTTAAAATAGCCTTATATCACCTGGGGCATGGCAGATATTACCTCATTATCTCCTAAGCTAATCTATCTCCCAAGCCCCCATTCCATCTGCTCTGATGATTTCTATCTGGCCTACCTCCCATCCAGAATCCCAAAATACCTGCTGTTGTTCTTCATCGGGGCCAATTTCCTCCATCCATGCCAAACTGGCCATGTGCTTCTCTCCATGTTAATCCATCGAGGTTCCCTCTTTCCTTCCTCCCCTGATACCTGTTTGCTTCTCCCTCCCGTGATCCTCCTGTCCTCAAAGCCTGAGAACTTTGGCCACACCTACCCCATTCTGCCCTGCCCGGAGTTTAGTCTTCTTATTAGTCAAACAGGAATAATGTCTTGGGCAAGGTTTACTCAAAAAGAACTCATCTGGGCAGCAACCAGACCTTGGGGGTCTAGTAATTACCATTAAAATACAAAGCAGCAAACCAAGCCCCAACATCCCTTGTTTAACCTCAGAGCTCATTTTTCTGAACTGTGAAACGGGAACATGGATGCTTTAGGGCATAGCAGCTTACAAGTTAGAGCTGTTTCTGCACATATGTAAACCATTAAGTCTCTGCCCAGAAAATGCCGGGCCTGTTCTTCCCTGCCCTGCACATCACTGTGCTTAACATACACTTAAAAGCTCCAACCTTGGCGGGGAGAAATGATTTTGATTAGAGATAGTTTTGAAGCACATGCCAAATCTTGGCTCGGTTTTCAACAGTTGACGCCTATCTTTTTGAGAACATGTTCTTTTA
Organism: Pachyuromys duprasi; assembly: GCA_028658305.1. NCBI lineage: Eukaryota > Metazoa > Chordata > Mammalia > Rodentia > Muridae > Pachyuromys > Pachyuromys duprasi. Next base: position 40,184,146 of record CM053755.1, read on the forward strand.
AGTAAATGTTGTGATTACAAAACAATGATGGATAGTGGCATTCTGTCTCAAGGTGAGCAAGATACAGGTGGGGTACTAGAGGGACAAGTGTGGGGTAAAGGGGGTAGGTATCCAAGCTAGAAAGGGACTCAAGGGAGGCTAGCATCCAGAAAGCAAAGCTTCCGGCCTGGCTTCTCCAAATTGACTGCTTAGCCATTTCCCCAGACACCTCTCTGGCCCACAGGAGCCTCGTTCCCTAGAGGGAAGAAAACAGAAGAAAGTAAGATCTAGCCGGGCAATGGTGGAATCCCAGCACTCTGGAGGCAGCGGCAGGCGGGTGGGAGGGAGGAAGAAAAGAAGGAAGGAAGAAGGAAGGAAAGAAAGAAAGGTCTGTCAAACATCATATGCTTTAGCTCTTCCTTCCTCTGCTCACTCCAATGTGACTCTCCCTGCATGCAATGGTGCAATGTCACAGGGTCCTGTTGAGCCGCCTTCTTCCATCTTTTCTTTCATGGTTCCAGCTGGGCCCACCTTTCCTTTGCTCTCTGACAGTTGTCCTTCACCATATACTAGCCCACCTTCACACTGTCCACCAGGAATGGTTTTAGGGGCCCGGAGTGAACAGAGGAATGGTTGGAATCATGGGAAACCTGATACCAATCAAGTGTACACCGGGCTGTCTTGTCACCTAAGAGTTCTAGTTGGCAGAGTGATTTTGACTTCCAGTCACTAACACTGAAAGCAAGCTCTAAAAATACGTCTGTACAGCTAAGGTAAGTCCAGGTACATCTGCCTTTTCTAGAGTTTTAGGTCAAAAGCCCAGACTCTAGGAATGGGTAAGCTCAGCTACCAAGATACACCGTTTCCAGAGACAAACAATGGTGGAAAGCAGAAGAAGGGGATTTAATCAATGCACAGTAGGAAAAAGAGCAAATTTAAAGGAATGCGATGAACCCAAGCTCATTTTTAGGTTGAAAAGAAAAAGAATGGGGCAAAGGAATGTGAGAAGCAGGCATAACTACGTCCTCGCCGGTGGCCGTCAGTTGGTCACTATTCTGGTTCTGCAAGATGGTCCAAAGGTGTTGCTGTCACCACTTCAAAGGTCTGTTCTGGCTCCCGTGAGAGTCCGCACCTTCAGCTCCAGGGTGCCGACTCTCCTTTGAGGGAGGAATCATCTTGCTTGGGGACGCAGTGTAAGTCCTTGTCACTAAGATGTTGATTGATCAGTCCTCCTACTTCTGGAATCTGAGGTAATTTCAAGAAAGGATAGCTCAAGAGGAAAGCAAGAGAGAGTTAGGTTGGTGGCCAGCGCCCTCCCTCGAGCCAAAACCCTGGCTCCCCAGATAACAGAAAACCTGTATTAGGGTAGAGAGAGGCCCACCGTGGGAAGTTCACGATGGAGGCACCTGAAAAGGAAGTGAAATAGTATCCTAAAACCCTTCACAGGGTTCTTCGTAGTTTGGGTATAGCCAACACATATAAGTCAAAGGGATTTATAAACCATAGACCTCAAATATAAGGCAAAAAGATCGAAAAACATCGCATATCTCACAGTTACTATAATTTGAATACCCCTTAATTAGTGTGTTTTGAAAGACTCAGATCATTTAACATAGGGGAATCTCAAAAATGCATACATATCATGAGATGGAGTTAAATCTTTCCTTTGTTTTGTTGTTATTGAGACATTTCAAGATGTGTGCACGTATGTGTGAGCCTACCTGCCTGCCTGTGTCTGTCTGTGTCTCAGGGGTGGGGACAAGCACATACATGTGGAGGCAAAATGATTGACATCCGGTGTCCTTCTCAATCTTTCTCCACCTTTTTGGGGGGACAATGACTTTCATTGAGCCTGAGCTTGCCAGTTCAACTAAACTTTCTGGCCAGCAAGCTCCAGAGAACCCCCTGTCTCAACCTCCCCAGTGCTGGGATTACAGGCATGTACTATACAGGCGTGTAGTATGCCCAGCTTTTTTACATGGGCTCTGGGGAATCGAAGTTAGGTCTCACTTTACTGACTGAGCCACCTCCCCAGCCCCAGACATGTATTATTGTTGTTGTTTTGTGGCAGAGTTTCTCCATGCAGCCCTGGCTGTCCTGGAACTCGATGTGCTGGCCTCAAACTCACAGCAATCCACCTGCCTCTGCCTCCCAAGTGCTGAGATTAAAGGCATGCATACCACACCTGGCATCCAGATTTTCATCCCTCGCGTTTCTTCTCCCAAGTCCTGGACAGCCTCTTGTTAGCCCATTTGGCCATAGATCTGACCTTGTTTCTGTTCAGACACCTTGAAGCCTTGCCTCTGAGGACATGTGTGTCCCACTGGCTGGCTCCATACAGGAGGCACTCTTTGAATCCTATTGTTTGGGAGACTTGGTTTGTTAATGGGTCAGAGAAGTTATCAAAGTGACAGTTTCATGTGTCAGCTGGCTCCGGATCTTCTGCACAGCTGGGTGACTGGAATTCCTAACATAAGTGCAGCAAACTCCGTGACAGACACTTGGAGACAAGAGGCTGCGAAGTGTGGATGACATTCCAAATAGTACAGAAGTGTTTGGAGATCCAGCTTTGAAGACCTTGGAAGAACTGCAGCTTGCCACCAGCCCAATGGCCTGCGGAGGGCAGAGGGCTTAGGAATCAGGTCCAGTCACTTCACTGCCCTACCCAGGGAGTTAGCAACCCACTGGTACCCAACAGTGGCCTATGGCTCTCAACTTTCCTTTCCTTAATGATGGGTGGAAGATACTCAGAATTTCTAAAGACGATTCTTTCTCCACTGTGCTTGACATATGCACTTTATAAGTTCACTTTATAAGCCTGCTGTCTGGGATGGCAGGGCTAGGGTTCCATTCTTTAATCATCCTTATTTTTAGTTAGAGGGACAAGAGAGTTGAATTACTGTGCTATCATTACCTTGGGCTGAAATCCATCTACTCAGAATCTTAGTGGAAAAGTTAGGCCTTCTTTTTAACTCTGATCTTAGGGGAATGGGTTTGCTCCAAAATCTACAATCTTTTAATAATCTTATTTTTCCCCCTCTTAGGCTTCCTCTTCCCCATTGTCATCATTACTCCCAGATCAGTCAATTCCCCCCACCTGTACACCTACGACCTAGGGAATGCTGTTTTTAAAAGTCATCTTTCCTTTAATAGCTAAGTGTGCAGAATATCAAGGAGGCATCGGAGGAGGTGGGGTATGATGCCCGTCATGGAATTTGGAGAGCAAGCTGGTGTTCAGGAATTCAGAAGTCAGCAAAGGTGTCGGTCCTCTGTCTCTGGAGACTTGTCAGCCCTTCAGTGAATATCAGAATACACCTCTGATCTGCCTGCTGCCTCTCAGTCCTCCCATGGTAGTTCTGACCTTTCCAGCAGGGCGTGTTACCGTGGCAAGCTTCCCATTGGCTCATGGAGCCTCATGCGGCATCAGATGAGTAACCGTGTCTTTTCTGGCTTCCCACAGCACTCTGATCAGCCTACTTTGCCTAACCAGAGCCAACAGGAACTGCCTCAAACTCTCCACATCCCTTGCTACCAACTCTCAAAGGCTTGTTTGACTACCCGGTGATGTGAATTGCCGGAGCAATTCTCAGAGTGTCTGTGGTCTTAGAATTCTTTCTCTCCCCCTCTCTCACCCTGTCTTGCTTCTTCTTTGTCACTGTGTTATAATGGTTCCCTTGGTTGTATTTTTGAGACAGGGTCTCATGTTGGCCTCAACTGTACTATGTAGCTAAGGATGATCTTGAACCTCTGACCCTCCTACCTCCAGCTCTCGAGTGGTGGGATTACAGATAAGCACTGCCATTCTCCTACCTGCAAACTGTTGGGAACTGGCTTCATGGCTTTGTGCACCTTAGGTAAGTTTCTACCAAGTGACCTACATCTCCAGCTCACACCTTGATTTCTAACCATCCCTGTTGTCTATCCAGTTGGTGCCATGCCTTTGAACTTATCTTAAAGAGGACATTAGGGATAGGTGGTAGGTAGGGTGCGGCTGGAAGGGAACCAGCTGTGGGGCTGTGTTGAGAACAGGTGAACCTTTCCAAAGCGAGGGGAGCTACACACACAGTGGCCCTGACCCCTTTCCCACGAGGAAGCTCAGTGTGATAGAACAGGGAGGCCTGGCTCTTGGGATGAGCCACATTAATGAAAATCCTGCAGAAGCTAGCAAGCTTGCCCATCCCATTCCATGTCTCCTATTTAGATCAGTGCTTCCAAAAAATTTTAATCACAGAATCTCCCACTGAAGGCAAATGCAGGCAGAATTCCACAGTTTAGAGCTGAGAGGCGGTAGACAAGGAGATACGGAGATGTGAAGAATGGTTTTCCCCTCTGTCTCCCCTTCCCCACTCCATGTCCCCACAGGCTCCCCATCAAACACCCCAATAATAACTGCCCCCTGAACCAAACCTCTTCCTTTGATCAGAACACTGTAATCTTAGCCTTCCCCACCCCTTTCCCAGCCACAGAGTAGGACAGATGTTCCCAAATAGAGGGCTGAAACTCAATCGGAGGCATTCCTCCGGCTGTTTACTTGGTGTTTCATGCCTCACAGGTTCTGGATACCCTCTGCCTGAATCCTGCCTATGCCAGGCCAGCAGGCAGTGCCAGGAAGCAGGGCTGGCATTGGGTGGCAGCAGACACATGAGAGATGAATCCTGCTTTAGAATGCCCACATGGCTCCCTCTTGCAGAGAGATTCCTGGCTCTGTGGTTTGGGTTTTCCTCATGCTCCTCACACATTCTGCACTGAGAATGAATTGGAGAAGCACCTCAGAGTTCATAAGAGGGATTTAGGAGAGGAAGGAAGATATGGAAATATTGATGGCCAAGAAAACCCCACTCCTGGAAAAAGTCCTGGGCAGCATTTAGCAAAGGCCCCCCGGTACAGCTACTAATAGATGCTGCGTCCTTTTCTCTTAACCTCAGAAGCGTATTTAACAATGGAGATGGAGATGGCAAGGTGTCATCTGGGTATCCTGACGTCTCCGGGGACACTGGGCATGTCCTGGCTCTGCAGCCTGGAGCCAGACGCTGCTTCCAGCTCTGTCAGAGCAGTGCAATGAATGGCTGGAGCAAGTAAGTATCTTTATAAGCCTGGGCCAACATTTTCTTTTTTTCCCTTTTCTTTTCTTTTGACTGTTTGCTTTTTATTTATTTGTTCAAAATAGGGTTCCTCTGTGTAGCCCCGGCTGTCCTGGATCACACTCTTTAGACCAGGCTGGCCTTGAACTCACAAGTGTTCAGATTAAGGGCATGCAACCACCACTGCCCAGCTTGGCTAGCATTTTTTATAAAATAAAAAGGTAGTCTCTATGGTCTCTTCTAGTGCTACTTCTGTAATTAGTGGGTTACTGATGGTTATTATCTGGCAGACCCAGAGAGCCTCTTTCTGAGCAAAGGAACCATGACAAACTAACTGTATTTGTGCCCATTTGGAACACACACCTCAGGGCATATTTATGAAGCTGTTTTAGAGACTTTCGACTGAGGAGAAACACCCATCTTGAATATGGACAGTTCCATCCCTGCACTCAGGTCCCAGACTCAGTAAAAAGGGGGAAAGGAGGAAGTGTGCTGAGTACCAGTATTCACCTCTCCCCTTCCTGACCCCAGGAGCAACGTGATCGAGCCAGCTCATGTTCCCACTGCCCTGCCTTCTCCACCACCATGGCTATGTTCTCTCAAGCCCCTCCTTCCTTAAATTGCTTCTCCCAGATATTTTCTCACAGTGATGAGAAAAATAACCAGACTCTGAGCCAAGTTGCACTGGCTAATGTCCTCTATACTGAATGTAATCTGCCTGTGACCCCTGCCCAGGACCTCCCAAAACAGGAAAAAAAAATTGGCCCAAAAATAATCCATATACCAGGCCAAGGGAAGCTAGCCACCAGGAAGATGGCTATTTTGTCTAAAGAGGGCTCCCTTTTATTTATCATGTCTAGACTCTGACACCCTTTTGTGCCCAAAAGAAGAATGTAGTGTTCTTATTAAAACCACAAAAACAACAACACACACACCAGCCAGGCAGCAGTGGCCCACGCCTTTAATCCCAGCACAGGCAGAGGCAGGTAGATCTCCGAGTTCAAGGCCAGCCTGGTCTACAGAGTGAATTCCAGGGCAGCCAGGGGCTACACAGAGAAACCCTGTCTCAACAAACAAACAAAACAAAACAACCCAGGGAAGACGATATCCTCGGTGTCCCGTTCCTTCAGGGCACTCCCGTCGCCGACTTTAGGAGCGCTGGGACCAAGCACAGCTTCGTCACACCTTTCCTCGTTCCCCATGTGCCGTTACAGTTAATACCTGTGGAGACCCGGGCCTGCTTTGTCCTGGCAACCTGAGAGCACCGAGACGACATTGCTTCACTCTGTTTCATCAGCAGTTCATGACGAGTAAATCCTGGGTCTTAAGTCTCTGTATGTAACTTGAGTGTCAGGTATCACTACTTGTTCCTGTTCCAACACATAGAATTGAATCCATATGGCTCAATGAAACAAACGTGTATTCCACGTCAGGAGCCCCGAGTACTTTATTACTACCCAGGGACGTGGCCTTGAAAAAAAGATGTGTGAGGCCTGTCCTGGAGTCAATGCTATACCATCTATCTGCTCCCTAGGACCATTTCAGAAAGACACCCGATGGACTTGTGTGTGTGTGTGTGTGTGTGTGTGTATGTGAGAGTATACAATGGCAAATGGTTGACCTGAGAACCCAGACATACTGCGAGGGCATGAAGGCAGGACAATGCAAAAACTAACAATCATGCCTCTGAAACCGATTAGATACTGCAGGGATGACTTGTACAAATTAACTTAGCCTGGCTAGGCCTCTGTTTTCTTGACTGTGAAAGGACAGTGTTACTAATATAAAATAAAAATGAAAACAAATAAATAAATGAAAGGACAGTGTTAACAGCACCTACCTTAGGATAACTAAGTTAATATCCACCCACCGTTAGGACAGGCCTAGCGTATAGTAAGTCAGTACTGTGAAGAATACAGCACTCTGGCCACATCACATTCGCGGGCTCCCAGACTCTTCCTTTGCACAAGATGTGAAGCAACATCTTGTGGCCCTTAGCATGCTTGAGAGGAAGTCTGGTGGGTTCAAAATGTCCTCTTCAGCAGGGGTGGTGCTGCGCCTTCTAGTCAGTTGATTGTCCCCGCCTTCCACGAGCCTCAGATCTCTCCTCCATTGCCTCCACTACTGCTGGAAAAGACATCCTGGTATTCCATCCCACAATCATCTATTGTGATATCCCAGAAGCATCCCCTACTCTCAGTACCCCTCATCTGCTTGGCTGCATGAGCGCACAACACACAGAATAGGAAAGCAGAGTCCAGCAGCAGCCCAGGCCTAGCAGCGCCTGTGGGAAACCCTAAAGGTTTATTATTTGCTTTAAACATCTTCAAAGAACTTTTCCTTTAATTTTCCAATTCATTTCTATATTAGGAAACATAGAAACACATTTCCCTGAATCCGGAATGAAGCTCATAGGTTGTTTTTTTTTAATATGTTTTTAATTAAAATAGATTTACATCACTTTTTATCCTCATTTCCTTTCTCCAACTCCCCCCATGTACTCCCTCTCTCACGTTGATGGCTTCTTTTTCTTTAGTATTGTTATATATGTATGAGAATGCATGTATGTGTGTGCACACCAATACATACAAATTCAACCTCCTGAGTCTGTTTTTGTTGATGGTGTCTATATGGTTTTGAGGCTGACCACTCTACACTGGACGACCAATAAGGAGGCTCATCCCTGAGAGAGACTTAATTCTTCTCCCAGCAGGCATTAGTTGCCTGTCGTCCATTGTCTAGGGTGGGACTCAAACCTTCTACATTAGTATGTCCACAGACATCGCTATTGTTTCAGCCTTGCTTATGCCCTATTTCTAGGAGAGACTTCTCTACAGACATCCTAGTATTCTGGCAGTCTTTCTGACACCTCTTCCCTGAGCTATAGATGCAGAAGCTGTGATGTAGACGGGAATCCCCTGGGGTGGGCTCCTTAGGATCTGTTGATCTCCGTATGTGTCCAGTTGTAGTCTTCTGGGATGGGCTCCATTTTCCATAAGGGAGGTAAAGTGAGTACTTTTTTTTCTCTCTTCCTTTCCTTCCTTCCTTTCTTTTTTTCCAGACAGTGTTTTTCTGTGTAGCCCTGGCTGTCCTGAAACTCACTCTGTAGATCAGGCTGGCCTCAAACTAAGAGATCCACCTGCTTCTGCCTCCTGAACGCTGGGACTAAAGACATGCACCAGCACACCCGGCTTGAAGTGGGAACTTTTAAAAAGAGCTTTATGTCCACACTAATAGTACACTCAGAGAAGCTGTTTGCTGGGGCGGTTGCTGTTAACCTCGTTGATGGACCCTGGAGAGACATGCAGTGCAGCCGGCCTCCAGTGGCCTCTGCCTTTGGAGGAGAGCCATGTGAACAAGCAAGCTCCAGCCCCAGAGGGCCTGGCCTGGTCTGACCAGCCTGCTTGGCAAAGCACTGCGCCAAGAAGCTGCTTTCTACCATCTATCCACACAGTTGCTTCTGCAATGATTTTAATTCAGTCTGACCCAAGATGACCCTGTGGTTGGTCCCTCGGAGGGTCCCTTCCAGGACAAGAAAATAGGATTAGATGTCCACTCATCCTTTAGCATCTCTTCAGTGTGTTGTCAGCTGCTGGCTGGATTTCCACACTTTCACACAACATGTTGTCAATGACACCTTCCTGTCCAGCCAGGATGCCATCCTTGGCTCGGAGTGTAGATTTCCTAATACCAGATGTGACCTGCGGATGCCATGCAACAGTGGCTGGTTCCCAGTATTTGCTCAAATGGTACAGGGCCCTTTGTCCTTGAATCACTTCCCAAGCCAAACGTCGGGCTCTTTCACCCCAGCCTCCACAGTCTCTCCATGACTAAGTCTTAGGTAAGAACTGACAGAGTCCACCCTGAGTCTAACTCGGGTGCCAGTGGACAGCCCCAGAAAGCCTCTGAGTCAGGAAGGGGTAGGCAGAGCATTTGCACTGGGGTCACACAGCCCTGTTGTGTGGCTTGAATCATGTCATCCTCTGTATAAGTGCTTTAGCTCAGCAGGCATTGCGGGTTTTCTCTGTAGTGGTCAAAAATATGTTAACAGGCTTTTCCTTGTCTAATCTCAGAATTCTAAGTTTGTTTTTTGGTGATGGTAGCAATGATGGTGTTTTTTAAGACAGGATCTCACGTAGCCCTGGCTGGCTTCAAACTCCTGATCTTCCTGCTTCTGCCTCCCCGGCTTGGCTATTACAAGGTATGCCACTCTGCCCAACATCAAAAACTTCTTTTTTCATTTTAAGGTGTTCTGTGAAGTGAGCCACTGTTATTGTGAATCCCATTTTGCAACTCAGCGAAGGTCTGTGACATCCCAGGATATGAATCTGCTCTGCCTTTCAGCCATTATTTAAACAGTATGGAGAAACACAGAGGTTACCTTCCTGATCCTTGGCTGTGGGTGATAGTCCAGTTAAGACCCTCAGGGATGACCGGGAGCAGAAGCTGACATGTCTAATCCCAGCACTCAGGAGCCAGAGGCCAGGAAACTGCTGTGAGTTCAAGGTCAGCTGGGCTAGAGCTTGAGACCCTGTCTCAAAAGCAGGAGGATCTCTGTGAGTTTGAGGCCAGCCTGATCTACAAAACGAGTCCAGGACAGCCAGGGCTACACAGAGAAACCCCGTCTTGAAATAAATAAATAACAAATCAACAACAACAGACAGAATAAAGCAAAAGACCAGGTGTAGGGGAGTATGCCTCTAATCCCAGCAGAGGCAGGTGGATCTCTGTGAGTTGTAGACCAACCTGGTCTACAGAATAAGTTCCAGGATAATTAGAGCTACATGGTGAGATCCTGGAAGGGTGTACCAAAAAACAATCAACAAAAGACCATCAAAGACCATAAATGCAGGATCAGCTACAGACCCCCACCTCAGATTAAAAAAAAAAAAAAACTAATCTGCATTCTCATAAGAAAATCAGGATCAGATTTTTTCCTTAAGGAATACTCTATAAGCAAAGGACTTCTGTCTCTCCCATCACCTCACTCCCACTGTTCCCATCCCCCCATCCTCCTTCTACAGAGGGAGGGCGGACTTGAGTGAGATATAAGATCACTGGCTACACATCGGGAGTTCAACCTCAGGGGCCGGAACTGTCCTTCTCCTGCAAACTGATCTAAAGCAGGTCATAGCCACCAGCTGGGGCAGCGAGGCGAAACCCCCTGGAGGTGTGAGCCTGGTGCTATACAATCAGAGGGGAGAGAAAACGCAGAGCCTGAGAGAGAGGAGGTGCCTATGGCCAGAGAGAGAGGGGTGTACTGGAACGGAATTAGAAGACAGAGCCTGTGCAGAAAATCACCTGTGGCATCCAAGCAACACAGTGAGAAAACAGCAGCTATTTCTACAGACAAATGCGCCTTCTTAACAAGAGAAGGAACCAAAGTTTTGCAGGTAAAAACCACACGACAGCTTTTCAAGTCTACCTTAGAAGAGGGTGCGTTCAAAGCAGCATTTGGGGCCATGGGTCGGGGTGTCAGAAAGCTGGAATCATCTGGAAATAATTCAGCAAGATTGGGGCTAATACAAGCTGATTTCTCAAATCTAGATCCCCGAGTCTCAGGGCTTAGGCTGCCGTTCCGCTCAGCTCTGTGCCAACTGGTTAGATTCCATAGACACCTCGTGAGAGAGGAGTCCTAGGGACCAGTGGGGACCGGCTGTGAATCCCTGGGTATTTCCTCTGAAAAGGTCATCTCTCCTGAGCCCTGGATGGTTCTGGATGAAGGTGACCTAAGGTCTTAAATATCTTGCACCCTTTTGCTGTTTAATGGTCTCTCTGTGGCTTTTTGATGTAATATCCTTTGCAGAAATCGACAAAGCTTTTATGTCATCTAGCTTGGTGCTCCCGGGGATGTTGTGTGCATCATCAAATCAACTCCTTTAACCTTGGACAGGAGGAGGAGACACAGCCAGGCCAGGGTATAATTCGAGCAACTCAATCTGCTTTCTTTGAGGGAAGTGAAAAAAATAATAAAACGCTTTTTTAAATAAATAAATAAATAAACTATGACCTGAGTTGATGGAGTCCCTGCTACCCTGGTCACCCTCTGAGTTAGCTCAATTAGCCAGGCAACTGAGAAGCGTTCCTTAGACCTGTACCATCTGGGTCTGGCCTTGGGAAGGAGTCACATGACAGGCACGCAGCAACTAGGACAGCTCACGTGACCCCTGGTTCCTTTGCACCTTCAGATACCTTTATTCCAACGGTTCTAGCCCTCCTCTCAATGTGTAGGGAGTAGGCGATCAGATTCCATGGCCCTCTCCCACCTAGCTCACTTCGCTGCCCTCTCCCACAGCGAACTGGCTCTCTCTGCCTGGATCCGGCCCGCCGACACATTCCAGGACAAGGCAATTCCTTCTCGCTCCAGTTGTCAATCACGAGCTCTGAGGCCGAGGACAGATGTCTGCTGGGGGAGCCAGGAGACCCATGACCCCAGCGGAGTCGCCTGAGAGAGGACGGTGGGGAGAGAGCTCACAGCTGTAGGAGGCTGGGTTACGTAAGCCAAGCACGTGGGTTTGCCTACCGCCAGCCACCTGCTGCTAATTAATAAGCTGCCTGTCACGAACCCAACAAGGAAATAATCTTCCCACTTAAGCGAGCTCACCTCACTGTAGGCGTGAAGGCACTTTGGCACAGTCATCAGTCCAACGATAACATACATTGGGCCGAAGAGTGTGACGAGAATGTGACGACAAAAAGACTAGGGTTCCTGTTCAGTCAAGACAGGCAGGCCAGACCTGCGTGGTAAGTCAACGGTTCTGTTCAGCCCACGTTATTCACATAGCAGGATTGCCTACAGCACACAAAAGACCTGCCCAAGTGCTCTGAGTGTTGAATCGGACAGCAGCGGTGGTTCCTTCCATAGGGGCATTTTTCCAGACAGATGGAACAGTGTGTGCAAACGCTAGAGAGTGAGGCCAGTGTCCTCCAGTCCTGACGTGATAAAATTCAGCTCAGGTTCCAGTGGGAAAAGCCAAGCCTTCCTGCCCAGGGAGCCACCAACAAAGCTTGAAATCTGAGAAAGGAGGAAGATGTCAGGACCAGTGGACAGCCCAGAGGAGAGAAAGGAGCTCGGCCTTTTGCTCAGGGAGACGGCCCAGACCGTCTGCTGGCATGGAGGCTGGCCACCGAGAATCCTTGCAGGTGATGTGTGGGGCGCCAGCCTGGTTCAGATGACAAGCGTGGGAAGCATGGCTGCCTGCAGGAAACACTGGTCTGCTCTGCTCAAAGAAGGAGCGGGATCCAAGTATGGGGCCCAACTTCAGCCCCAGTGCTTAAAAGCAGAGGAAGGGGCATCTCTGTGAGTTTCCAGGCTAGCCTAGTCCACGTAGGGAGTTTCAGACCAGGGCTATATAATGAGACCCTGTCAACACACAGAGATAGAAAGAGAGAAGAGAAGGCATTGGAAAGCCCCCGTAGCTGGCCTTTTGGGAAAACAAGAGCTCTAACAGAGAACCTAAGTGGAGCTCTGAGCTCATCTGTACACAAGGGAGGGTTTTGAAAGTGCCCTGGGGAACCCAGAAGGGTTGCAAAGGGAGCAAAGGTTACAGAGCATAGCTGAGTTTACTACAGGCATATTTTCTGCCTCTGAAGCAACAATGTGATGGTCTCTCAAACATCAGACTCTACTCAGCAACGGTCTCCCTGGCTCCATCCCTGTGATTGTCTCTCTGAACCTCATGAACACCTGATGCCCAGCATATCCAAAATGAGCATCATCACCGTCCCTCTTCTGGGTCCTCTCCAATGCACAGCGAATGAGTTCCCTCAGCTCACCTTGGTACTTGACCCAGAAAGCAGGGAGGGTGTGTCTCCCACCTCTTTCCTCTAACCTAGAGGTTCTCAAACCCCACCCCATCCCCAATACTGTGACCCTTTCATACAGTTCCTCATGTTGTGGTGACCCCCAACCACAAAATTATTTTTGTCGCCACTTCATAACGGTAATTTTGCTGCTCTTATGAACCGTGATGTCAATATCTGTGTTTCCCGATGGTCTTAGGTGACCCCTGTGAAAGGGTTGCTCAACACCCCCCAAAAGGGTCATGACCCATGGGTTGAGAACCACTGCTCTAATAACTCATTTCCAGTTTCACTCCGGAAACTACAGTCCTGGTGTTAAATGACTACTGCTGTTTTAACAAGTTGCTACAAACTCAAACCACAGCACAAGTGCATCACCTTGTAGTTCTGAAGGTCAGAAGTCCTGAAACCCAAGGTGTCAGCAAGAACATTTCCTGGCAGCCTGAGCTTCCCCAGGCCTCTCCCTCTCTTCAAAGCCAGCAGCTTGGCAGCTACAGTCTCTTCATTCTGACTTTCGTCCTGGGCTCCCCTACATAAATGAAGACGGTTTTTCACATCTCTAGACCCTCAGTCACGTTTGCAAAGACCTTTTGCCTTGCAGGAGGCGGGGAGGAGGAGGGGGAACTGATTTGCAGGTTCTACAGCTTAGAAAATAGACCCCCTTTGGAGGACCATTGTCTTGCCTACCAAATTCATCACCCCACTCTTGTGTCACACCCACAGGCACCAGGACATTCCCAAATGCACAGGAAGGGTTTGATGGGGGTTAAAAAGAGCGAGAGGAGAAAATGAAAAGAGAGAAGATGCTCCTCCAGCAGACTTCCTGAATAACAGGATGCCACCCTTTCGGTCTGTCCCCTCTCCAAAGCATTCTTCGGCTTTCTATCTCTTTCCACCCGGCGGAGCCTTTGCTGCTTCGTATATTTTGGGGGAGAGGGTGGGGTTAAGTTGGTCTCCTTTTAAAGACCAAGATGACCTAGAGTCCAAGCTTGCCTTGAACTGATGGTGGTCCTCCTGCCGCAGCCTCCCAGGTCTCTTTTTTTAATATTTATTTATGTGGATATGATTGCTCTACCTGCATGGACAGCTATAGATGCTTGTGAGCCACCATGTGGTTGTTGGGAACTGAACTCAGGACCTCTGGATGAGCAGACAGTGCTCTTAACCTCTGAGCCATCTCTCCAGCTTCCCTACATGCCGCTCTTACCTGAGCCCTTCTCTCACAGTTGTATGACTGCTGTCGGCTGCCTGTGTCCTTTTCTGAGCTGTACGGACCTTAGCAGGAAGAGCCAAGTCATCTTGTTCTCTGAGTATGTAGTGTACAACCATCAACCTGCCTCAAACCAGTGCTAGGCTTACAGGTGTAATCCCACCCACCGCACCTGACAACGGCACCTGTTTCATTGAAAACTTTACCATCAAATCTTCTTGGTCAAACCTGCTGGGGTTGGCTTCCGGCAGCCTCGACCGAGGGTTCTACTTTCCTAGATTTACTTATTACTTTCTGACTGGCTTTATTGAAGGGAGGGGTTAGTGACAAAGGGACTAGTGATGACGTCAGTAGCCACTTTCCTGGGGGAAGGGAGGGGACATACACAGGTCAGTGTTTGTCATCTGGCCTCGGCTCTGGAAGGCAACTGAGGACAAGGCCCTGGCAGAGAGAAAGAGCTGGGAGGTTGTCCAAAGTGGAGATCTAGAGGGAGGTTTCCCTGCGTGGGTCCCATGGGCAAGGCTGCACCTGCTGTCTACAACGTCCTCACTGGCCAGAGCCAGACTCCAGGGATGTAGTAAGAATTCCAGGACGGACACATGAGGTAGCAGCTGGCCACCAGTCATGCTAATGCTGTGAGGAGACAGGGCCAGTGTGGCCTGTTCAAGCAGGCATTCGTGACTGGGCTCATGTTCCTTCCCACCCACCCCACTCCCATTTTTCCTACTCTCTGCTCTGAACCTCCAAACGCCAGATACACCCAAACAGGCAATGCCACCAAACAGCTAGCCCCTTCAACAAATGTCACAATGGATGAGAGCAAATCGTTAATGAATGACTTCAGTCAGGCTGAGAGGCGCAGGTCTGTAAGCCTGACCAAGGAGAGAGGATCAAAAGTTCAAGGCTAGTGGGCCAGCAAAATGCCCCAGGGGCAAACGAGTTTGCTGTCAAGCCTAAAGTCCTGAATTCAATCCCCAGAGCCCAAGAGGTGGAAAGAAAAAAGCAACTCCTACAGCTGGTCCTGTGACCTTCACATGTGAGCCATGGCACACACACGGACACACAGAGACACATGGACACATGAATGGAGACACACAAATACATGCACACACACAGGCATGCATGCACACCCATGCAGGCATGCGCACGCACATGCACACAAATTATAAATTAATAATGTAAAACAATGTTCACGGCTAGTGGGACCCTGTTTTGAAAAGAAAAAAAGGGGGCTGCAGAGATGGCTCAGAGGTTAAGAGCACTGTCTGCTCTTCCAGAGTTCCTGAATTCAATTCCCAACAACCACATGGTGGCTCACAACCAACTGTAGTGAGATCTGGTGTCCTCCTCTGGTGTGCAGGTGTACACACACACAAAACATCGTATACATAATGAATAAATAAATCTTTTTTAAGAGCTGAGGATGCAGCCCAGTAACAGAGCACATACCTAGCTGGCTGAGGCCCAGCATTCAGTCACAGACGCTGGGGCTGTACCAGCGTTAATTCCAAGGTCACAAACTAAAAATCCATCTCCAGGAGTTGATGCGACCAGAACAAGCCCTATCAAAAATACCTCCGTTCCCGTAGCCTAAAAATTAAGTAGGTGCCTCTTCCTCTCTTCTTACCTTTTAAAAATTAGAGAGAGGACCCGAGTTCGAGTACCAGCACCCACATGGCAGCTCACAATTATTTGTTCAGTTCCACGTGGTCTACTGCCCTCTGCTGGCCTCCTTGGACACTGCCTGCACATGCAGTCAGAATACTCGTAAAATAAAAATAAAATCTTAAAGTTACTATTGATAGACCTCTTACGGCCCTTTTTATTTTGTTTTTATTTTTCATCTACATGAAAAGCTTTGTTTTGATTTTTTTTTCCCCAGCTTTACAGCTGATTGTTTTTCCTTGATGGCCATCTAGGGTGTTTCAGGTTTTCTTCTTCTTTCAAACACTTCTACAGTATCCTCCTCTCACTAGCCTGTGGACAAAAGTCTCTCAGGTGGACAGTGTGTGGAGAACACGCTCTAGTCATCACCCACAAACAGCCCTGTGTTCCCACCCTCCACACCTTTCCCAGCTCTTTGGCAAACCTTTTGGTTCTCACCAATCTTGGGGGTTTATAACGGAAACTCGCTTTTCCTTAATTTAACTTCCATGATTACTAGTAAGATTGCACATTTGTGCACTTACAAGATCTGTGTTTGAACCGTCCATGTCTTCTGCCTGATTTTGTCTGTTGCCTTTTTTTTCAAGCTTTAGTTTCTCATAATGTGTTTCATTCATTTTTTTCATTTTTTTGGTACATTAAAGGTTTTGTTCCTTTATGAGTGTTAGCTGTAAGCCTTTTTTGCTTTCTAACTATGGTTGGTAAATAAACGTGCAAGTGATTTTTTTCGCATAGTGATCTAATACCCTCACAACATTCACCTATTCATTTTATGGAGCTCGTTTCAACAACTCTAAAATTTTTTATATGTCTTTATCACCCCCCACACACACACACCCCAAAAAATCCATCATCAAATGCTTTCTCTTGGTGAAATAAGATGATGGAATTTGCTAGGTAATGGACAAGCTTGTTTTGAAACGTCAGGCTCGCCTATCCTCTGTCAGATAGGACAGCAACGCCCCCTTCTGGCGACCTGCCAGCAGAACAGAAATCTCCCGGAGAGGGCAGCTGTGTTTGTGTAGATCAAAGAGCCAGACTCCCCAGTCTAGCTTGAGGTCAGCCTTGCCACTACAAAACAGAGTGATATCCACGCAGAAGACTTGGCCATCTGGATTAGACTAAATGACCTGATTAGAGCATGGCCTTTCTTGACTGTCCACATCCACTCTATACTTCCCTTCCCAAAGTCCCAGGGACATCAGCACACAGGCCACAAGGAGGAGACAGCCCTACACAGAGAGAAAGAGTTAAGGTTAAGCTGGTTCCACACCCCACATCTCTGCCCTGCTCTCAAGCTGAGCCCCAACTCAATTTCCTTCTAAAGTGGCCACAGGGACCTTGAAGAAATTGGGCAACCTCAAGGCTCCATGTGAGCCTACAAAAATGTGTTCTGTGAATTGCTGGATCTCTGGTCATCCTTGGTGGAGCTGGGGGAGAGCTAGAAGAGAAGAAAGGAGCAAATATCCATATACCAGGCACTGGCCACTCCTGGACCCCAGCTGTCACCACAAAATGGTGGGTAGGTGATTTTCCCAGAGATCCTCATTACTTCTCTCGTTTCTCCAGGGCATACAGAGCTCTGATGGCCTAATGTAAGACCTGGCTTTATTTCTATCATCAAAGCTATGAAAACTGACTGTGCCCGGGGAGTCGGACAGGTTTGAGTTCAAATCTCCGTGTGAACACAAGCATGCCATGGTCAGCTCATCCAAGCTTTTGGTTTCTTCCTCTATCTAAAGGAGAAGAAAATCGCTTCCTTGTGAGACTGCTGCAGTGACTGGGTTCAATTTAAATAGAGTGGATCACACCAAACTGGCTGCTCGAAAACTTGTTTGCGGTCCTTGGAAGGATGTATGGAGTCCTTGAAAGATTACACAAGGAGATAATGAGTCAGTTCCCCCGTCTAAAGGAGTGTTGGACACTTGCCAATCATGCCCCTCCCCCTTCTCGAACCAAAAAATGAGTTCTCTGGAAAGGAGAGACAGCCTATGTGTGTTCAGGATAGAATTTGTTTACAAACATTAACCCACTTTCTGCTTAGGCTGGTTAGAACAGGCATAAAGCCATGCTTCAGATGAAGAAACAAAAGTTCCAAGAAGCACCTAGACTTCCTAAAGTCACACGTTGGATACAAAAGACAGGAAGCTGTGCGTGTCCTTTCCAGGATCCTGACCACCGGGGCACTGGGTCATTATCTTTCTGATAGCTGTCCTGACAGCTAGACTCAGGCCACAGGTCACAGCAGAGCGTTTAACCCGTTTCCTAGACGGAGAAAAGCTCTTGGTTAGAGGATAAATTGATCATTTCATTCCCATCAGCAACAGTTGCCTGACCCACGTGACCCTTCCTGTCTCCAGGGTTTTCCTGCTAACAAGAATTGACTGGAGAGCTATTGTTTTTATTGTTCTTGTGTTTCACAGGAACTGCGGTTCTGTGCACTGTCCCGAGCTGGAAAGTGCAATCAGATAATGGTGGAAACAAAGGTTAGTAGATAGAAAAGAGGGAAAAAGAAGTGTTTCAGAGGAATCAGCAAATCGTTATTTAAATGTCAGGCATGCCTGCACTTCTCTGCCTGCCGTTGTCAGGATAGTGACCTTGCAATTTGTACTCTATTGGTCTTTGCGACCAAACCTGTGTCTGTTTCATCCTCTACACATCTGGCCTGGCATCTGGCATGTAAACAACTGGCCCCCTCTTCTCAGAAATGCCTCCTCCTCTGGCCTTCAGTCATATCCAACTTGTTTGTCTCCACCCATCAAAGCTGTCCTTTTGAATGAGGTCAGCCCCGGTATGACTAGAGAAATACAGTATACCACAGGGAAAGCCTTTGAAGAAGAAAATTAAGGGAAAATCCGATGCCTGGAACATGATCCTGTGAGAGACCTAAAAAGGAATATACTTCTGGAACATGAAATACGGTCTCGCTCTAGGGATGTAAAGTACATACACTATCCCTCTGTCAGATTACTTGCTGCTTTGCTTTGTGGTTCCTGTGTGTGTGTGTGTGTGTGTGTGTGTGTGTGTGTGTGTGTGTGTGTGTGTGTAAGAGAGCGAGAAAGGATTTCTCTGTGTAGCCCTGGCTGTCCTGGAACTCCTGTAGAGTGCTGGGATAAAGGAAAAGCATGTGCCACTTCGCCTCACTGCTGGACCACTTTAATTCACGCCTAGTCTAAGAGGCAGAGCCACACAAGCGTGGCATTCACTCACACAGACACATATACCCATAAATAAAAATTGTTAGGACTCAAACCCTGGACAAATGGCTAATGTGCCTTTTAACATATTAAAGCTGACGCTGGTTCTCCCAGCATCCCTCAGTCCCAGTATCCTCCTGGCTAGCATACCCCACTCCCCTACCCTAAACTCTGGGCTTTCTTCCCCCTAGTTCCTCTGGCCCCTGAAAAACCCAGCCATCTTGGCTACACCAGTCTTTTGGCCCAGGCCACCCCTCCTGTCTGAGGCTCCTTTTTCCTCTCCCTTTCCATCTCTCCTCAAACGGCCAAGTTCACTCTAGACTCTCCCAGAAGACTCTGCCTCTGGCTATATAGTCCTTTTATCTGCAGCAAACTTTCTCCTCCACCATACCTAGAAGCGTCATGTCCTCCTTCTATTTCTTTTTTTTCATTCAAAAATAATAAAGATCAATCTTTAAAAAACCATAACAGCAAAGACAGGAGCTTGGAGCAGCCTTTTCTTTTACACAGTCCACAGGATTGCTGTGCCATGTCGAAGGACTTGCTATTCAGTTCTTCAAAAGAATGGTTTGGACTTTTGTTTTTCTTTTCCCAGGTAAAAACCGACATGCAGGCTAGTTAAGTTGTATATTTTCTCCGGTTACAGATGTGGTTTTGAAAGGCTCCAGAAGGCACATTCCTTACCAAGGCTCCTCTGCAGGTGGCCTGCACTTTTGCTTGCATGTTCATTTGCATTTGGTCTTGTTTTGTGTTCTGTGACCTTTACATATTTTTCTCCCTGCTTGCCCCAAGCTTCTCAGATGCATCAAAGGAAACAGTGGTGTCCCAAACCTAAGTTACCCTCTGAGTAGAACCAGACCTCTGTAGAACTGAGGAACAAGGTCAAGACCCAAGGGCAGAGGGCAGGATTGAAATCCTGACCTTCCGGTTGCCAGGGACATTTGAGACCATCCGGGCCAATCTCTGCATTTCACAGATGAGGAAATGGAGGCCTGGCTGTAGGCTCTCTGTTACCTCTCACCTTAATGACAACTCTAAACCCAGCAATCACAGCTCTGGGGGGGTAATAGCCAGCATTTGAAACTTTTTGGAATGTTTCCATTTCTTCCTCATTCCTCTTCTCAAGATCTCCCTCCGACATGATTGTTTACACAGTCGGTGTCTAAGCTGTAAATATGATCCTAGGCCCTGATTTTCCCAGCATCTCATCCTAACAGTAAACAGAACACTTACTATACTTTGCAAAATGTCAGCAATCATTGAGGAAGTTGGTGCTTTGCCAAGCGTTAGTGTTGCACACCGTGGAGCTTCAAGCGTGGCTGAGAGCCAGCCTTTAAAGCGACAGAAGGCCCTGGCATAATAGTTCTGAAACTATGCAATCCGCTCAACTGAATTCAGGGTTGGTGTGGCACATACCTGTAATCCCAGCTGAAGCTGAGGCAGGGGGGTTGTAAATTGGAGGCTAGCCTGTACTACAGAACAAGGGATATTATGAATAGCGTGAAGAGACTCTGTCTTAAAAACACAACAAAATACTTAAGACAAATCGTTCCTTGATAGCTAATGTAATGAGGGCTGAAAGAAAGCTCCGGCTAACCCATGAAGTCATTCTTGATTATAGTACTGGTCTCAACTACTGTTGAATAGTCTTATGTGCAAGCTTTTGAGTATGATTTATCTATGTTTTTAATTTATAAAGAACTTTGGTCTAGGATAATATTCTTAGCATACAGGCAATTCAGCTAGCCTGCCCTCAGGGACCTAGCAATTGCTTACATCATGACCTGCTGCTGGTTGTGTGTGGTCTGATAGAAGAACCACCCAGCACCCCAAATCTGTCTCTATTTCCAGTATTCTCTCTCCCCCTTTCTGCCCTCTGTCCCCCTTTCTCCCTCCTTCTCTGCACCCCCTTCTTCTCTGCCCTCATGGCTCTGCCCCCATCCATCTGCCTGTCTGTCTACATGTCCACTCGTCAGGCTCTACCCATTCTCCAGGCCCTCACTCCTCTCCCTTCCCCCAATAGACCTCCTTATGCCAGGTCTGTTGCGTTGTGTAATCCCTCAGGGGCACACCTTGGCACAGGCCTGCCATAGTCCTCCTTCACCTAATTATATTTCATAACAAATATGAGATACTTAACAACTCCCTCACACCAAAACCATCTTTTTTATAAGAAATCCCCAATATAGGAGTCCATCATTAGGGAGACAGTATGTGGAGCTATATAGGGAACTCAGCGAGGAACATGGAGTTCCTTCCTTCTCCTTGAGCTTGAAAATAAATAAGTCCATTACCACGCTGGACAGTGAGGTGCACAGAAGTGCTGGGGGTAGAACCCTAGCTAAAATCAACCCAAGGAGAATGAGATGTAGACTCAGCCTACAGCGCTGAGTTTATGGGTGGCTGCCCAGGACAAAGGGAGCCAGCAGAGATCCTGCCAAATAACGGTATCAGGGTACATAGGGTTTGTGCACTGTTATCTTGAATATCTAAGAAACTGTAAGATGCACCACCGAACTCTAAGGGTGAGCAAAAACAGTGTTCAAGGGGACTCAGCAGAGACGCGATTAACCTGGCTCCTGACCAGCCGTGTGCCCTGTTCAATCAGCAGAAGCCTGCCTGCCCCTTAAGCGCTGCCTGGCTTTCTGCATATCCGAGGGAAGCTGAGTCACTTGTGTGTGGAAGGATGTGGTGCAGGTCCTTGGAAAGAGAAGCTAGCTCGACCTCAGGCAGAAGTGTCCTCTGAAATTCGAGTTGCCTTCTGCTAATTCCCCTGGAGATGGGTGTCAGGTAGCTGAGGACAAGATCATCAACAGTCCAGCCTGCCCCAGCTCGGGATCTCTCTCCTCCCGCCCAGGTCCAACCTTTGAATAGGAACCTTGACAGAAAGGAATCCCCCAGTCCTGAGGTGGGAGACCGGAAAGGGAAAAGGATTGCTTATAATCCAAGGGCAGTCCAAAGGATGCGCATGGGTATAAGGTCCACAATGGCTCTAGAGAGTCAGAGATGAGAAAAACTTCCAAGGCTTCCTATCTGCCCCAACCTCTGACTCACCCCCCCCCCCCAACACACAATTAATGAGGGCTAGGGGTAGAATGGCAGAGTGGCTGCCTAGCACGCTTGGCTGTGTGGTGCTTGTGTGGTACTAAAGCTTCAACCCCAACCTTTTTGCATGCCAGACATTCTGCCACAAAGCCACCTCTCCAACCCCCAACTCCACACAAAACAAATATTCTTAAAGTAGCTGTAAGTTGCAAGTTTCTTTGGGGTTTGTTTGTTTGTTTTTCACTCTAGACTCCAGGGTGCACCAGGTCCGCCGGGCTCTGGTACGCAGGAGCTGCTCTGGGCTGCTCGGGTCGCCGCGCCCTTCTGTAGAACAGCCCTTCATCTCTGTCATCGCTGCCTTTACTTGCGCCCAGTAGCTTGGAGGAGCGATGGGAACAGGAGCCGGAGTTGGTCAGGGAGGTTACGCAGCAGCAGTCCGGCTTTGTCCTTGACCAGAGAGAAGCCAAAAGGAGACTTGCATTCTGCTTTACCTGTCAGAAGCGTGGGGGGAAGGGAAGGGGTTCTAGCTTCTGAGCTGGTTTCTGGTTATCTCTCTCCATGAAGATGTGACCAAAACTCCAGCTCAGGGGCCATCACTTTAACCAGCAGCTTTGGAACACCCTCGGGGTTTTCATGGTGCAAATATCCAGTCTAATCTTAGTAGGGATACAATTAGTCTTTGGGCCTGTGTACTCAACTGCTGTCTTCATTTTGTCTCCTCTCATTGACAGTTGATCTGCCCTCAGATGGTCTATCATCTACTGCTGTCTGGCTGGGTCCCCTTCTGGCCCAAGACCTGAAAGTCAAAAAGGATGGAGACTGCAAGCCCCAGTTTCAGCCAGCTCCTAAATGATTGTAAGATCTCAGATCCTGTGAGGGAACTGAGATCAGGGATCTGTTAAGGGAATGCTACTTCCTCCTGGTTGAGAAAATAAAATTTGCCTGGGTAGAGAACACTTCTCCTCTTTGTACCAAAGCATGCTTTCCCTGACACACCGTATCTGCACCTACATAAATCTCAGGGACAAATGCCCCAGGCTTCATGGCAGTGTCTGCTCAGACTAGGGACAAAGTAACAACAAAAAAAGGAAAATGTAATTCCCCCCACTCAGATTTAGGTTGTTTAAGATTTAAGTATGAGGCAGGTAAGATGGCTCAGCAGTAAAGAGCATTTACTGCTCTCACAGACGACCCAAACTCAGCCAGCAACATCCATGCCAGGTGGTTCATAACTCCAGAGGATCCGACACCTTCTTCTGGCCCCCACAGTCATCAACACATGAGACACACACACAAACACTCACATATATGAGAGAATGAACACACAGACATACAGATACACACACATGGACACATATGTAATGTGTATATATGTATATATAGAGATATTGTTTGTTTTTCAAGACAGGGTTTTTTTGTGTAGCTCTGGCTGCCCTGGAACTCACTCTGTAGACCAGGCTGGCCTCAAACCCACAAAGATCCTCCTTCATCTGTCTCCTGAGTGCGTGAGCCACTACCACCCAGCCATAAATATTTTTAAATAAAATGAAATAAAAAGATTTAAGCTATAGCCTCCCAAATGCTAGCTAAATATAGATAAATGATAGGTAGAAGAGAGTATATAAATTTTTATGAGTGATTCATTGAACTATTGGTTAGCCATATGGAAAATAAAATAAAATCACTCTAAACACCAGGATAAGAACAGATGAACCAAAAATATAAATGTGAAAATGAAAACATAAAAGCAAAAGGGGCAAAAGAGAGAGATGGCTCAATGGTTAAGAGCCCTGGCTGCTCTTCCAGAGGACCCAGGTTTGATTTCCAATACCCAAATGAAGGCTCACAACTATTTGATGCATAAAATGCTTCACAATGAAAGAGAAACAAACTCACTCTTAAGTATACCTCATAAAAGTCATAACTATTAAAAGTAATAAAATATTAGCAGCTACGCCTCCATAGCAATATAAAAACCTTCTAAGTAAAAAGCTGTGTGAAATCATCTCAAACTGGACCAAATGCAAAGAGGTGATGCTAAAAGAATTTCTAGGGAAAAAAAGAAATCTCAATAACCTCATAAGGGGAAAACCAGCAATTCATGTAAAAAGAAAAGTAAATGAAAATACATTCACCATTGCTCATAAGGGAATTGCAAATTTAAAGTCCGCTGAGAAGCCATCTATCTTTCTGAAAGACAGAAACCCAAACGTTTCATAATGGACTCTAGATTAGTCTGGGAAGGGAGCTGCTCTTAAAATGTGATGAGAATTCACACTGGTCTAGTCTCAGCAGAAGAGGGAATTTTGTTATGCTTAGCAAAATCACATGCAATTTCCCTTGGTCCCAGTAGCCACAGTTTTAAGAATTTATCCCAAATACAGCCACCAGAGTTGTGAAATCACACATGGCCACATTATTCACTGTAGCACCATTTGTGATGGCAAAGAACAGAAGCAACTCAAATGTCATTTGGTGGAGGGTTGGTTGGATAAATTACAGAGACTATCATAATGTATTGCTGTGAAGCTGTTGAAATGGGGCTGGAGAGTTGGCCCAGCAGTCAAGAGCACTGGCTGATCTTCCAGAAGACTCAGGTTCAATTCCCAGCACCCACATGGCAACTCACAACTCCATAACTCATAATTCCAGTTCCACAGGAACTGATTTCCTCTTCTGGCCTTCCTGGGCACCAGGCACACAGTGGTGAATAGAAGCACACGCAGGTGAAGCACCCACCTTACTATATGCTCTTGTCTTACTATATGCTCACAAACAATAAAGAAGATAGAAAACAATGGACTAAAAACCATCATCACTAAGATGAGGAAGGAGGGGACAGCTGAATGGGGAGAGAGACGGATGTGAAGCTAACTCTCTCTACTTATATTAACATAGCATTTTTACTTCTTCTTTTTTATTTTTAACATTCCAAAAGTTCATTTTATTGGTATTTGAACCAAAGTCCTGGTCATGGTCAAAGGCAAAGCTCTGGGCAGAGGTAGGGGAAATCAGCATCTTACTCTCTCCTCCGATACAACCTCTGAGAATCCACCGACCCAAACACACCCCCGCTACACCAGTGGTCAGAGAAAGTGAGATGACCCAAGGGCCGGAAGTGAAGCTTTCACGGGGCCGGCTGATGGCGGGATGGAGGACAGGCGGTGTTCAGAGCTCCGCCTGTTTAATTCCGCAAGGAAACAAGCACAGGCCAGAAGTTGAGCGCAAGTTGCTGTGGCTTGCGCTTGGCTAGCTCTCTCGCCCTGCCTTTGGACTTGTAGACCACCCCGCGACTATTCAGCTCCCGCACGATTCCTTGGACAGGCGACCAGTGACCCACTCGGCAATACACCTGACTCGCTGCCATTTGGAGACCCAGCTTGTCCTCTGGACTCATCGCAATGATTCCACCAAATGGTGAGCTGGTGCAGTCATATACCCTCTCTCTGCTGCCCTTCATTTGCAGCTAGGCATCGCCATTGTCACACCTATCCTATTCAAACTGGTCTGTCGTCCTGACTAACCAGCACAGCAAACAAGCCCGCAGATACCGCACCGTCCCCAGAGCCGTCCTCACCAATACCACAAAACCCAGTGGAAAGACAGTCGCAGGTTCCACAGCCGCCGCATTTCACTTTCAATCACGTCGAGTAGCGCGCAAGCTCGTGTTTGGAAAAGGCAGTCCCACCCCCTCCATCAAAATCCAACTGAGACGAACGGAGCTAACAAGATATCAGGTTGATTTCATAACCACACAGAGATGAATCGTGTCAAGTGACTCGAGGAGACAGCACTTCTGCCCAGCATGCTTAGAGCGGTAGAGCCTAGGGACAAAGAGACAGCAGAGAAATCTCAAGCCGTTTTTATCAATCTTCCAAGTTACCCTACAGGACAAATGACCCAGTTTCTTCAGGAAATAAGCAACACAGAAAGGAAAAGGAAGACCTTGTTTTATGGCTTAAGAAAGACTTACATCCGCTGGGCATGGTGGCACACGCCTTTAATACAGGTATTCCAGAGGCAGAGGCAGGCAGGTGCCTGAGTTCTAGGCCAGATCGGTCTACAAGAGGGAGTTTCAGGACAGCCAGGGCTACACAGAGAAAGTTTGTCTTGAAAAACCAAAGACAAAAAGAAAGGAAGGAAGGAGAAAAGAACAAAGATAGGGGCTATGACTGACGTAACTGTGAGAAGAGAGCTTTGGGGAACCTCAGAGAGCCTCGACTTAATATCTAGTGCCAGATAATACCAAGGAATCACTCTCGCTATTCAGTATGATTTTATTGACTTAGATGGTTTGCTGCGGTTCATCTTCTGTTGTGGCCATGTTCCGCTATTACACTGTATTCACTGAGTTTTATCTTTTTTTATTTGTTTGCATTTCTTGCTCAGAGGTGGGCTTCTCCCGCCAGGGCTATTGTACTCCTATTAATTGATTTTAAATTTTATCTTGCCTCTTCTTTTTTTCTTTCTTGGTCTTTTGAGACAGTGTCTCAGTGTGTAGCTCTGGCTGTCCAGGAATTCGTTATGTAGAGATCCACCTGCCTCCTCCCCCCAAGTGTTGAAATTAAAGGTATGAGCTACCATGGCTAGTTTATCGTGCGGTTTTTTGAAAGGTATTTGTGTGTGTGTGTGTGTGTGTGTGTGTGTGTGTGTGTGTTTGCCACACTCATTTGAGAGGCCCAGAAACAATGCCAGACCCTCCCCTGGAGCTGAGTTACAGGCAGTTATGAGCCTCCTGACAGTAGTGGGAATCAAACTCGGGTTTTGTGCAAGAACAGTAAGCTCTTCACCACTGGACCATCTGTCCAGCCCTTACCTTGGGTATGTTTGTTGTTTCTGTTCTGCTGAGATGTGATAATTCTGTACAGGCCAGGATTACACTCCTCAGTAACCCATGTGCTGGGATCACCACCACACATGGCTACTCCAGAAGGTCTCTCTGTCTTTTCCATCAAAACTCAAATCTCACCTCATAAAAAAAAAAAAAAAAAAAAAACAAACAAAAAAAACCATACTTGTAAGGGGCCAGAGAGAAGGCACAAACAGTTAAGAACACCGGTTGGTCTTTCAGAGTGCTCCGGTTCGATTCCCTATACCTGTGGCAGCTCACAACTGTCTGTAACTCCAATTCCAGGATATCTGGCGCCCTCTTCAGGTCTTTGCATGTACCAGGCAGGCAAATGGCACATAGACATTACATGTAGACAAAACACCCACAAAAATTAAAAATTTAAAAATGTAAATGTGTTTGTATAATCATGTGTAGTACATAGTCTTTGCTTCCTTTCACAACCATTTACTGAGAATTTTCCTCAGATATAATCCTCCCCTCAAAAAAACCTTGATATTGGTTAAAGACATAAATCTCATTGTAGACATACTTACAATCAAATTGGAAAGGCAACCTAAAGAATGAGAGAAAATATTTGCAAATCATATACCTGTTAAAGATTTAATACCCATAATATATAAAGAATTTTGACAATTAAACAACAAAGGAAAAACAGCCTTGAAATTTCAATGTGTAGTCCTCTAATGAGGACTCACAAGTGGCCTACAGGCCCATGAAAACGTGCTCATCATTACTGATTATTAGGAAAATAGCAAATGAGAAGCACAGTAAGATATCACCTCTTTCCTGTTAGGATAGCTACAACCAAACAAAACCCAGAAAATAATTAGTGCTGGTAAAGATGTGGAAAAGTAAGAACCTTTGATGGGAATGTAAATGGTGCAGCTGGGAATTTTTCCAAAAAGGTGCAAATTACTATATTATCCAACAATTCCAAAAGAATTGAAATTGGGATTTTGAAGAGTTATGCATAATATCCGAGATGGAAACAAAACAACTGTCCGTCAACAGGTTTAAAACACGCTGTATTTAAAACAAGTTTTAAAACATGCTGTATTCCCACAAGGGAATATTATTCTGCCTTTAAAAAGAAAAATCTGATGAGCACTGTGACACAAATAAAACTTTATACTAAATGACATAAGCCAGTCCCAAAAGGACAAGTAGTGATTCCATGTACTCAAACTCGTATTGTAGAATCAGGAAGTGGGCCTTCAGCTGAGGCCTGTGAAAAAGGCAGGATGAGGAAGTGTGCTGTGACTTCATCTTCCCCCCCGTCCCCCGGAGCTGAAAGTGCCAGGGGGCAGTTGCAGACCCCTACCCTAGCCACTTTCCTCCATCCTCTTTTTACTTTTTAGGGTCTACACACCAGAAAGGGGCATTGGAGCTCGTTAGAGTCCAGTTGTGGATGCTGGGAATTGAACCCAGGACCTCCAGAAGAGCAGCCACTGCTCTTAACCACTGAGCCATCTCTCAGCCCCTCGTCCTCTTCTCCCCTCCTCCTCATCTCCCATCTTCAAATCCTCTTAACTCTGCTCTGCATCCCAGAGCAGATCAGCACCAAGCAAACAGCCACTAGGGAACATGGCGCCCCCTTCTTGCAAATACCTCTGAATTTCCCCACCCCCGAAAACCAGCCATTTATCAATCTTCATATACTGGCTGGCAGAGTTGGAAGAATCCTGGACTGAGGGCCATGGTTCCAGTTCTGGCTTCCTCCATAAGGGAGAGGGGGCTTGGCTGACTCCCACTTCTAAGGGTTCCAGATCTTGGAGGAGGGGGAAACATTTGACTTGATCCTCCACGGATAGGTCGGATTTGGTAAAATGAAAAATCAATGCTCAGGTGAGAGGGAGCAAGGGCAGAGGTCCGGAGACGAGAAGTTGCTGGAGCTGCAGGCTGCCGTTTAGCTTCGTCAGACACACACGAGGGGACAGCGCGCTGCAGGACCCGGTGGGAACATGCCTGTAAACACATAGGGTTCTCTTCGCGTTGCGTCGGGTTTGATATGAACTCAGCCCACTCGACATGCTTTGGGTCGGATGAAGACAGCTGAGCAACCTTTCTCAGGGCCGATTTTTTCGATTGGTAAAGGCAGACCGAGCTAAAGCCCTGATGTTCCCTGGTGCCAGTGAGGAGCTGTTTAAGACAGCCGTCAGTCCAGAAAGAGGAGCTCATCTGTGGCCTGTGTTAGAACGTTAGCCAAAAAAAAAAAATTCTCACCCTGTTTTTCCCATAGGGAGTATGCAGATGTGCCTGCTGTTTCTCTGAGTACTCTACAAAGCCCATTCCTACCTGAAGGACAATGCCTCCTCCCATGCGCTAGGCATATGGAGTCATCTGCCCTGGAAGTCCCTTGATTTCATAGCTACCGAGACTCAGGGAAGAGCCGGGCTCAGTGGTGCACGCCTATAATCCCAGCACTAGGGAAGTCAGAGGCAGGCAGATATCCCTGAGTTCCAGGCCAGCCTGGTCTATAAAGCAAGTCCAAGTCAGCCAAGGCTACATCAAGAAACCCTGTCTCAATTAGGAATAGTGATTCCTCAATACCCAGCTATACCACTCTTAGGCATATATCCAAAAGATGCTCAAGCACACAACAAGGACATTTGCTCAACTATGTTCATAGCTGCTTTATTTGTAATAGCCAGAACCTGGAAACAACCCAGATGTCCCTCAATTGAGGAATGGATACAGAAATTGTGATACTTTTACACAATGGAATACTACTCAGCAATTAAAAAGGAGGAAATCATGAAATTTGCAGGCAAATGGTGGGACCTGGAAACGATCATCCTAAGTGAGGTATCCCAAAAGCAGAAAGAAACATATGGTATATACTCACTTATATAGACCTATAGGATAGGAAGGTCATGCTGAAATATACACACCTAGGGAAGATATACAAGAAGGAGGACCCAGGTTGGTATGATCAATGCTCGTTTAGATGAACAAATGGGATGGACATTGAATGGAGGAGAAAACAAGCAACAGGACAGGAGCATACCAAAGAGGGCCTCT
>CM053755.1:40214498-40267173 GCA_028658305.1 Pachyuromys duprasi
AGAAACATATGGTATATACTCACTTATATAGACCTATAGGATAGGAAGGTCATGCTGAAATATACACACCTAGGGAAGATATACAAGAAGGAGGACCCAGGTTGGTATGATCAATGCTCGTTTAGATGAACAAATGGGATGGACATTGAATGGAGGAGAAAACAAGCAACAGGACAGGAGCATACCAAAGAGGGCCTCTAAAGAATCAATATAGCAATGTATCAAAGCAGATATTAAGACTCACAACCAAGCCTTTGGCAGAGGGCGGGAAGTAATAATAAAAATAGGGGACGTTGGTAAGACTTGGGGAGAACAAGAGATCTACAAAGACCAAACTGAGCAGGGCACAGGGGTCTTAAATGAGAAAGTTTCTCCAACCAAGGACCATGTATGGATATGGCTTAGAACTCCCGCTCAGATGGGACCCATGGTAGCTCGGTGTCCAACTGAACACCCTAGTAAGGGGAACAGGGACTGTTTCAGTCATGAACTCGATGACTGGCTCTTTGACCCTCCCCCATACACACCAGGGAGTAACGCCTGGCTAGATCCCAGGGGAGGACATTGTAGCCCAGCCCTGAGGAGACAAGATGATCTGGGGTCAGATGGAAGGGGAGGAGGTCCTCCCCCATTGGTGGACTTGGAGGAGGCGGGGAGAAGATGAGGGAGGGATAGGGAGAGTGGGAGGGAATGAGGTAGGGGGCTATGCCTGGGATACAAAGTACCTAACCTGTGATTGATATAAAAATAAATAAATTACATTTTAAAAAAAAGAAAAGAAAGAAACCCTGTCTCAAAATAACAAAAACAGGAAAGAACCAGGAATTAGCTAGCAGTTTATCTCTGATCATCCGATTGCAATGTGGCTTAGGGCAGGAATCAGTTTATCAGCAAATCCAGAGTGAATACTTTTTGTCCTCAGATAATTACAGGTGTGTGTGTTTGTGTGTGTGTATGTCTCCCTAGCATGCTCTTGTAAATAGTAAATAAAAAGCACCTGTATTCCTCTTCAGACCCAAAGAGCATGTGTGCACAGGAAATAGAAAGCATTTATACTGTCAGCATATAAAGAGAAGGAACAGGGAAGGTGGGATAATAGTCCTATGGGCTTAAAATAAGCATTAGTGTCATGGAGAAACCACTGTCTCCAGCCTGTACACATTTCGGCCCCACCCCTTTTCTGCCCTTCCTTCCTGCTCTTTATTTCCACGGCACTTATCACCATGGTTCCTACGCATTCAGATCAGCTCCTTAAGTTCAAAAGAAAGCTGTTAGTGGGAAGACACTTTCCTCTCCTGGATCCAATCCCTGAAGCTGAGCTTGGAGGAGGAGACACAAAATGAAACAAACTCCTTGGACAATGGAAACTGGCATACTCGGAGAAGAGGAGCCAGCATCCAATATCTATCAAATGCCCACAGGGTGAAAAGCCTTAGCTGCCAGGAAGTTTGGAGTAATGAGTCCCACTTCTCGCCCTGGAGGACTTAGAGCCTCTAAGGCAACCGCAAGCTCTCCATGGCAACTTTAGAGCAGCCCATTATTCTAAGGCGAGGCCTTGCCAAAGAGGATGCTCATCTTCAGAAAATATCAGCTCAGCCTCTCCTCTTTGGCTATACTGAGGCAAACCACTTAGGGAAGTCAGCAATACAGAGACATGTTGAGGGCAAAGATCGATGGGGCAGCCAGAACTAAACCAAGAGTCTCAGAGTGATAAGAAACTGCCGCCACCAGAGCCAAGATTCACAAACTCCTATTCAGGCGATACCCAGAGAGGCAAGATCCTCGGTTCTAGCTCCCATTTTTTCCACCATCACCACAAACACTCAAAAAAAGATGACGTGGGGCATTTTTCCAGCACCGCCACAAACACAAAGACGTGGGGCTGGAGAGATGGCTCCCTGGTTGAGAGAACTTACTGCTCTTACAGAGGACCAGGAGTTGGATCCCGGGAACTACATTGGGTGGGTCTATGAGAATCCACACCCTCTTCTGGCTTTCAAGCGCTAGAATTAAAAGTGTGTGCCACAATGTCCAGCTATAAATCTTTTTTTAAACTCCTTAATCCTTTTTTTTCTGATAAATATAACTGTATGGCTGTCTGCTTAAGCCACAAATCAGGATATGATTTGATAAAATATTTTGATGCCATTTCTAGAAGGAACAGATCTTTGAAGAGGTGTGCAGGTGAGGGTGAGCACACTGAAGTCTATGCAGAATGAAACTCTTTAGAGAGCCATCACTGACAGAGTACTGAAAGAGAAGCCTGGGGCAAGGGATCACAGGCTTCTTCTTCCCCGGCATTCCCACATGGTCAGCGATGCCTTAATCTCCAGGGAAAGAGGGTTTGGGGGGGGTTGTTTTGTTCTGTTGGTTTTTCCAGAGAAGGTTTTTCTGTGTAGCCTTGGCTGTCCTGGAGTCACTTTGTAGACCAGGCTGGCCTAGAACTCACAGAGATCCAACTGCCTCTGCCTCCCTGAGTCCTGGGATCACAGGCGTAGGCCAAAGTGCCTGGCTGCATTATCTTTTTGAATAGGCTTTTCCTTTGGTTCACATAGAAACTATAGATTACAACGAAAAGCTATTTCCTCCATAAACGGAATCTGGATCCTGCAAGGTTTACCATCAGGTTTACGCCAGTCGCGATGGCCTGGGCATTTCTGTGA
The DNA here is from genome assembly GCA_028658305.1 of Pachyuromys duprasi. Lineage (NCBI taxonomy): Eukaryota > Metazoa > Chordata > Mammalia > Rodentia > Muridae > Pachyuromys > Pachyuromys duprasi. The sequence continues at coordinate 40,217,162 of CM053755.1, forward strand.
GGGTGTTTCCAGAAAGGTTTGCCCGAGGTGGGTGGAGTGAGAGAGAGTACAGTGTCAGCCCTGTGAATGCCAAGTGACCAGTCTTCCCACAGCTTGATCTTTGTGGCCATCTTGACGCAACAATGATGGGAAGTCACTAATACAGATCAGGGGAAGTCAGGAAGGAATGGATTTATTGGGGCTCCAGCGCGATCCCTAACCTTTGGGCTCTGTCATCAAACTTCACCAAACCAAAGAGGCGATAGCAGTTATACTATTGTAGCTCTCTACTTGGCCTGTTCGTGCTCGGGTGGCAAAAACATTATAGGTTAGGCAGTTTACCCCTCACTCTGGCTGCACAAAGATTCCTGCTCGTATGTAAATTTGCCACAAGTTTTTCCTCCATAGACTGACACGACGCTTTTACCCCTGAGACAGAACCTGGATTCGTTATAGGGAGGTGTGCCCTTGAGCGCAGAGACACACCATAGAGAGCTGTGTCCGAAGCGCAGTGACAAACTAGTTATATCTAGCGTTGATCAGAAAAGACTTGGTCTTTATCCGGCTTCTTCCAGGCAGAGCCCAGTGAAGAGTCTCGCCTTTGATGGGGCTGTCCTTCCACTAGGGAATCCAGAATCTGCCTCATGGGACAGGAGGTTGTGCAGCCTGGGACCTCTGTCCCGCGTGCTCAAGAACCCCCAGCAAAGCACTTCCTTGGGGATCCTAAAGCAGTACAGAACAATCCGTGTGGATTGTACACGGCACAGCATGGCCTTCACCTCAGGTAGCCACTGATACCCAGCTTCCGGGGTGGCTGCCTCTCCCGGAGTACCAGGAACAATGCCCCTGGCACAACCCCAGATAATCTTCGGTCTCTACATCTGTGCCATCTCCTTACAGCATCAGGGAGCAGAGTTTATCTGCCAGCTTCAGGGTGTCTCTTGGGCTAGTGACAAGATGCATGAGATGAGTCTTGCACAGATTCTGATCGCATGGCCAGTTTGGCCGGCCAGAGATCTGAGGTCATCACGCTTGTCGCACGCCACTGTAAAGGGGAGGGGCATATGAAGTGATTCCAACTTTAAATCCCTTTCTGACAAGAAAGCGAGGGTGCGAAACAGAGAAAGATACACAGAGGACTGTCTGCACTTGATTTCAAGTACTTGGAAACGTTAAGGGGCCCGGGAGGCAAAAGGCACGCACGCCCTTCTCAGTTGACTTTGCCCTGGTCTGCGTAGACCGTGCAGCCCGTGTAGACGGCTACCCGCGCCCCGCCCCTGGCAGCCGCCGCCGGGACCGCGCACGCCAGGTTCCCGCGCTCGCCCGCCGGGTGGCGCCACAGGCCAGCCGCAGAGCACAAGACAGGGTCGGTCTCCTGAGTCCATCAGACGCCTAACTGAAGGAGGCTCACAAACCCAGTGAGGCAACCACGGGAGGTAGTTCTTTGATGAAAGAATAAGGAAAAGAAAAGGAAAAAGAAAAAAAAAAAGAATCCCACTTGCCAGATCAATTTTTATAAATATTTATGTACATGAGTGTTGTATCTGCATTTACACCTGCCAGAAGAGGGAATCAGTTCACATTATAGATGGTTGGGAGCCACCATATGGTCGCCAGGAATTGAACTCATGACCTTTGGAAAGGCAGACAGTGCTCTTAACCGCTGAGCCATCTCTCCAGACCCAATTTTTTTTTCAGATTTATTATTTATTCAGTATTCTGCCCGCATGTGTGCCTACAGGCCAGAAGAAGGCACCAGATCACATTTTGGATGATTGTGGCCATGTGGTTACTGGGAATTGAACTCAGGACTTTTGGAAGAACCATAACCATCTACAGTGAGATATGGTGCCCTCTTCTGGCGTGCAGGCATACATGCAGGCAGAATATTGTGTGTGTGTGTGTGTGTTTGTATGTGTGTAATTATATATGTATACTTTTTTTTAAAAGAAAAGAACGTACTTCATTCCAGTAAAAGAAAAGAGTTGTTAGAATGTCTATGTGGTGATTTCAGACATTTGTAAAAGTTGGGGAAATAATAGTGAGTCCCCCTAGTCCTTCACTCAGATTTCATAATTAACAACACCTGGCCAATTCCATTCCAGCTGGACCCCAGGCTCCCTGCACCAGTCGGCTGAATTACTTTAAAGCAAATCCCTGAGCCTGCATAATTTGACTTGCGAGTACTTTTCCATTTTATGGTGTTTCTAAGCTGTGTTTATTTCATATTGCCTATTCACACAGTCTGTTCTGCACCAGCCTGGAGATTTCCCCCGACGCTGAAAATCCTACCCACACCAGAATTTGACTCAGAAATTGAAACTTAACGTGAATCAGTTATGGGAACAGGAAGCAACAATTTCCTTAGCTGGAAAAGCGTTTCTACTCCTGTGTCCTCAGGGGAGGGGTGCAGGGAAGGAAACGTGTGTGACAGAGTCCTGTGCTCAAGAGTAAGGTCTGATCCATTCCTTTAGACACACGAGTTCAGGTTTTAGGATATGCATTCAATATTGCAAGAATAATCTGTTGTCAGCCTAAAGCATTCATACACAGAATAATTATTTTCACATGAAAATATTTTTCCTCAAGGACATTCTGGAACACACACACACCTGCCTAATATTAAGAGCCCTTTGAAAAAGAGAAACATGGAAAATGCACAACTGAGGTTTATTCTCCATCTATCCCTGTGTTTTTGAAATCAGCACACCTGCCATGTCATTACTTGCTTCCTGATAAAGGAACAGGGCCAGCATAAGGGAATTTTTAAGCTGTCTCTTTTCTAGTATAATAGTAGCAAATACTTACATTTCTGCTAATAATACATATTCATAGAAATAATGTTCTGTTTTTAATCCTCCCAAGTCTAGAAATCTGCATTTTACAAGAGGACAGAAAAACTAAAACGCAAAGGAACCCAGAAAAACACACAAATACATTTCACGCTTACTTTTAGGCTACTAGATGGTGGGTCCTCTCACTGATACTGGAATCTTGCTGTCATTCTTATTATACTTAAAGGCACCTGTGTCGCTCTCCAAACAGGAACCTGTGATCATGTGACATCTAGCAGAGATTCTGGACCTACCATGGAATTCCTCGTTTCCTCCATTCCCTTTCAGCACACAAATCCTTTCTCAGGTATCCTTCACACTAGTAGTCCCACTTTCTAATCATTCTTTCCAGAGGGTAAGGATTCCAACAGTGAGCCTCCAATCCCTATGATCTCAGTGCCTGTTTCTGCTGAGCCGTGAGCAAACCGACCAAGGCACAAAGGCCCAGTAGAAAGCCCAGGACCCTCAAGCACTTCCAGGAGAGGGCCAAGGAAGTGACCATTATGTCTGTGGTCATTGGCTAGTGAGCCAAACTTCAGATCAAGGACTCTTCAAGATCCTTTTTGTCCTTGGAAACCTCAGTCTTCTAGGAAGGTGTAAGCATGCCCCTGTCCATGTTGCCGAGAGGATTTGGGCACACTTCTTATAACAGCATTGCCGCTGATGCTTTCAACAGCCTCCTGCTAGTTGAAGCCAGAGATGAGTCTGCTGATCTTCAAGTCCCTCCGTGTCCAGCCTCAGATAGGGTAAATCCCCATATCCATTAACAGTTCAAAGCTGGTGCAGTGGCACACACCTATAATCCCAGCATTCAGCAGGTAGAGGTAGGAGTATTAAGAGTTTAAAGCCAGCATGTTCAGGACAACCTGGACTACATGGGACTTTGTCTCAAAAAGGATTAATATTCTAACAGCATGATAGTGCACACCTTCGATCCTAGCACTCTGAAAGCAGAGGTAGAAGGATCTCTCTGAGTTCAAGGCCAGCCTGGCCTATATAGTAGTGAACTCCAGGACAACCAAGACTCCCTGTTATCTTCATGACTCACAATTAAAGCTCTATAGTTCAGAGATGGTAAGGGACTCATTCTAAGTCATACACCCAGTTGGCAAAAAAGCAAGGACTAACCCCAAAGTCTGTATCTCCTCACACCACTTGTATTTAGGGTAGAATACAGACTGCTAAGGCTTTCTAGATTTCAAGCGTTTCCTTATTTGCAACTCTCCCAATATGACCCCTCCCTCTAATATTTTCCAAAGAAGTACTATGCCATAGCAGGATCTTTCTCAGAAAGATCTTTGCAATCCTTGGTCAGTGAAGTAAATGGTTTTATCAGAACTGGGGAGTAAATGGTAGGGTGAGACACCTGTGTCAATCCCACAAATTCACGTCAAGTCTCCCTCCCAACATGTGACTCCCTAATTTCCCACCTCAATACCCTGTACCACTACCCTCCACCTTAGTACTTGTCTCTTGTTAACACCCCCGCAAAAGCACACTGGGAACACACACATTGACCACCAGAGCTGGGTTTGCTGACCTATACTCCAGAGGGAGAGGCAGGTACTGAGAACGATTTAACTGTAGGGTTTATGTCAGGTGGAATGCGGAGGCTTCAGGAAAGTGGGGCTTTGCTGCTGCATGATGTTACAAAGCAGAACGGTTCTGTGGCTTGTCCCTTAACTCTTCTCTAGATGGCAAAGAGGGGGACAAGCTGTGGCTGGACTTGGACAGGAAACAGCAATTCTTATTGCCGGGATAGAGATGTTGGCAGTCATTTGTATCGTTTGGACAGTGTCTTAGTCCTATGTTCCTATAGGATCACAGAGTGGTTTGTTTTGTCTTACCTCATCAAATTCCAAAAATGGTCTTTTCTAACGTAAAATTCTTTAACAAAAGAAAATCTCACAAAAAACATTCTTCATGTTATTGCTTATTTTCATTCAACAATGTCTTTTAAACCTCTCCAAGTTCATGTATGTTGCTTGTTCTATTTGATGACTGCAAACTGTCCCATAGAACGTATCAGCCATCAACCTAGGAATTATACTTACATCAGTTGTTTTGCTAATTGCTTTTTCTGGGTGACTTGTGCTTTAGTCCTAATCTCCTAAATAAAAAGAACCATAATTTGTCTTTAATCCAAATTTCTTTCCTAGAATCCAGCACATTGCTGCCTATTCATGCCACACACTTGACGCTTATACCATCTTCTCATTTGCTAAAATGAGACTCATATTTGACACATTCACTGGACAGATTTCTTATATTTCCTAATCCTATATGGTCCAGTTTTTCATGTGTCGCTCCCTTCCAACATGTGGATCATATTTTCCCACCTCCGTATCCTGTTCCACTACTGGTCATTTAAATTCTACCAGTGTGCTATATAATTTCAAAACAAGGCTAACCCAATATCCTTGTTTAAAATTTTAAAAATTACATTTCTTTTGTATGAGGCAGGAGTACACACGTGCTTGTGGAGAGGACAATGTATGGAAGCCGATACTCCCCTGCTACCATGTGGATCCTGGGGCTCGAACTCAGCTTGTCAACCTTGGCAACAAGGACTGCCTGCTAAGCCGTCCCACCACCTTCAACCATTTCATTTTAAAGATGATCAAAGTGAGATTTGGAAGACCGTGGCCAAAGCACATGGTTATGTAGCAGACTAGATCTAGTAAGTAAGCCAGGTTGCTGGCCTCTACATGACATAGCCTGAGGCATCAGGAAAGGTTAGGAGCACAGTGGGTGAGCAATGGTATTTTTCTTCGAGGATTAAGTCTTCTCACTGAAATGAGTAACGGATTGAGAGAATTTTCTACTGGGCTGCTTTTCCTCAGAGCTGTTCTTGCCCTAGCTTGATGTTTTCTCTTCATCCAGCTGCTGATTTGCAGAGCTCCTCTTGTGTTCCTACACAGTTCTTGGCAATACAGCAAGCCCTGGCAAGGAATCCAGGCTGCTGACTAATGGTTATATAAGGTGAAATCCATTTGGCCTGGCCTCCCCAGAAATGGGTCCAGATTTGCAGCACCTAAAGATCATAAAACCTTTGAGAGAAAAGCCTGGTTTGGGACTTTTCCCCCCCCCCCCCTTTATGTGGAATTAACCACACACATTGCCCTACCCTTTCCCTAGGTCTTAAGAAGGGCTTGGCTCTGATAATCAAGGGGCACTGAAGCCTAATCTCCTCCCACTTCTGTTGTTTTGCTCTCAGAAGAGCTTCGGCATCGCGCAGCTGAGCAGCACTGATGCCTCCATCTGCGGAGAAAAGCAGATCTACTCCCTTATTGGTAGCAGTTGTTATGCTGCTGAGCAGTTCCCACCATCTAAGACTAGAAAAGGAAATTTAGTTGGCAATTCATCAGATTTGGAAATGTGAATTTTTGACAAAGTTTTCAAAGATTTAGCCAATAACAGATGTGTTAAATGCATACGCAAAAAAACCATCAGTAGGTTATCGACCCACCTTGAAGGCGGTGCTCTAAAGCAATGTACAATCATAATGAAGAACTATTAACTTTTCTTTCGTGGATGCTTTTTCTGCCTTGCTGGGTATCAAACCCAGAGCCCTGCACATGCCAAGTAAGTATTCTACCATTGGGCCACCCAGGCCTCAGGCCTCTTTTAACTTATCTGTAATAATTTAACATTAATGGATTTTGTCCTGCTAATAACATGAAGCCCTCAGACTCCAGAGGACAAGCATATTAGGGGGGAGGGGGGGAGGCAACCTCAGAGAGGGCTCCAAGAAAGGATATGATCCAAGCAGCAAGGGCTACATGCCTTTATATGGTTACAGAACAAAGAAAATTGAGTTTTGAGCAGCCTGCCTGGTCTACAGAGTGAGTTCCAGGAGAGCCGGGGCTACACAGAGAAACCCCATCTCAAACCACCCCCCAAAGAAGAAAAACATTCTTCTACTGTATGTCCTATCAACTCTGCTAACAAAAAGGTTCCAAGAACCTTTGGAGGTTGGCAAGATGTATACATGACCAGAGTAGAATCTTTGGTTTAGATTACTGTATCATTCTATTCTAGATAGGTTATACTTAAAAGACTCCTTGGCGCCATCTATTAGTTAAGTAAATGTTCTTGTTTTTATAATGTTTGATGTTTTAATGCTCCTTCTTGCCCTAGACAAGCCACTCACCACTCACCCAGGTCTGAGATTTTACCAACTACCAATCTTCAGCTTGCATTTTTCTCAGAGCACATGACTTAGAGAGTAGAGAAATAGAGATTATCAAAAAGCTACCGACTATGACTCCCACCACCACCCCAGCCCAAGGTAGGAGGCCCTGGTAGCTAGCTTCTCAGTGGGGATGCTAGGAATTGATTCTAAGGTCTCACCCACACTAGGCATGTGCTCTGCCAAAGAACGTCCATAGCCCTGCTCCATGTACCCTTCCACTTTAAAAAATTCTGAGACATAGTGTCACTAAGCTGACCAGGCTGGCCCTCAACTCATGCTGTAGTTCAGATAAGCTCTGAGCCTGTTTTAGACTCCCAAACTGCTAGAATACAGGCCGACACCTGTATTCTAGGGACACCTCTGACATTTCAAGCTCAGAAAGGTTAGTCTTCAATGAACACACGCCGCTTCGAAAGTATCCATATGCAGTGCCTATGTGCACCAACACTATCATTCTCTGACCCCATTGTTGGAATCCAATTCATACCCTATCCCCATCTACATATCCAGACCTGACTACAAGGAGTCCCGTGGGTCAGAACCGCGGCTCCTCAGCTAGTCCCCACACACTGGGGTGGGACGTTCCCAACCCAAGCTGCCACTCCTGAGTTATGCCAGCTTTAAGGGTCCTCACATGAGCATTTGTTTGTGCTACAAGGTATTGGCAGTCTGACCCTGTTATTCACTAAAAAAGCTGCTATTATATTTTCTGGTGCAGAAAATATATTATCAATTTAAAAAAAAACATCTAATTCACGAAACATATGAAAACCTATTTTATTCACATTATTTCAAAAGACCTTCCCATATGTGTAAGCGTACCTGGGTAATGGAGGACTTGTCAAGTATATATGATGCCCTGAGCTCAACCACATTAAGAAATAGACTATAATGTCTTGTTGGGCAGTGGTGACACATGCCTTTAATCCCAGTTCTTGGGAGGCAGAGGCAAGCAAATCCCCTAAGTTTGAGGCCAGCCTGGTCATTTTCAAGAAAGCTATGGCTACAAAAAGTTTCAATTTTTTTTTTTTTACCAATAGGAGCCAACCAGATGCTTTTAGCAGATACCCTGCTACCACATGAGAAATTGGACTCTCACAAATTGTCTTCTGATATACATGCATGCCATGGCGTTATCTGTGCGCGCAGAGGCGTTTCTTTACTTTTCGGTTTTTTGAGAGAGGGGTTGTGTGTGGCTTTGGCTGTCCTGCTGCCTCTGCCTCACAAGTGCTGGGATTGCAGGCGTGTGCCACTACAGTCTGGCACACGCTGAATGAGGTAAAAATCTGTAAAACAAAAGAAAGGACTGGAGAGTGGCTCAGATGTTAAGAACACTGGCTGTTCTTTCAAAGTTCCTGAGTTCAATCGACAGCAACCACATGACGGCTCGAAAACATCTATAGTGAGATCTGATGCCTTCTTCTGGCATGTAGGCAGAACACTGTATGGTCTTAAAAAAAAAAATAGCACTGAATTCTTAAATCACGACAGCCAAACTAAACTCTACATATTAACAATAATATTAGACCTAGAAACTGAGATGGCTATGAGGTTTTGCAAGCTATGTTTTTCTCCTCGCAGCCTCTGCTCACTCCCCTGAAGTCACACCAGCTCTTCACTGGGGAAGCACTGGGCTATCACACACATCGGCTACTGCTCCATTCAGTGTGTCACAGCACGTAGAGGAGGAGACGGGAACTCTCCAGGATTTTCCAGATGCACTTTAGCTGTCTGGCTTTACAATTTATATACAATACCATCTATCCATAAAGGCAAAAAAATTCCAAAGCACCTCTACCTTCCTTGAACACATAAATAAAAAAATAACAGTACGACAAGTATTTGGAGCAGGATCTGTATGGAGACAAGCTATTAGACAATAGGAGCTAGAGTGTCTTGAAAGGCAGCTGTACCCCTATTTGGCAAATTATAAATATGTAATGAAATTAAAATAATTTAAAAGATCAGTGTCTGTCCATCCAGCCACCCTACCTACCTTATACTAAAGAGTTCTATAGCCTCTGTAAGGAGGGTGAAATGGGAAAGAATGTGGCTTCAAGGCTAAGAAAGGCAACATTCACAAACTCTGTTCAAATGCAGGGCAAGGATGCTCAAGCAACATTAGTGACAAGAGCAACACATCTTTGTACAGCTGAGCATTTACCAGAAATACTAGCTCATCCCAAAATAATTCACCGGTCACTATAGTGGGAAGAAATCATTAAAGACAAGAGAGTAGTTAATACCACTTCATGTAAATCTAAATTAACTCTGCCTTTATCTGCATGTTTATTTCCTAAAATCTTACACCAAAAAAAAAAAAAAAAAAAAATCCACAACACTAAAAACACATGATAGAAAGGGAAGAAAAAAAATCCGACAGTTACATAGGTCTACAAATTACCTCTTATAACAGCCAGGGCCACAGAGAAACCCTTTCTCAAAAGAAGATATTTACACACACACACTTTTTCTATCTATCTTGGGTAAAGTTAGATATAAAAGTGATGAGTGAAGAAAACACATGACCTAGTATCCCCCACACTTCCCAGCTCTCACACTGGGTGGCCCATGGCTACCTATTAACTCCAGTTCCAAGAGATTCAATGTCCTCATCTGGACTGTTTGCACTGTGCGCACATTAGTGCACATCATACAATCATCTACACACACCACACACACACTAAATCTTTTTTAAGATTTATTATTTATACAGTGTTCTGCTTGCATGTATGCCTGCACACCAGAAGAGGGCCAGATCTCATTATAGAGATTGTGTGCCACCACATGGTTGCTGAGAATTGAACTCAGGACCTCTGGAAGAACGGCCAGTGCTCTTTACCATCTCTCCAGCCCAACACTAAATCTTAAAAAAAAAAAAGTTCGGGCTGGAGAGACTCAGGGGTTAAGAGCTCTGGCTGCTTTTCAAGAGGACCCAAGTTCAATTCCTAGCAACCATAGGGCAGCTCATAAACTGTAACTCCAATTCCAGGAGATCTAATATGTGGTACACATATACACATGCAGGTAAAGCATCTATACATGTAAAACAATAAAATTTTAAAAAGAATACATTTTCTACTTTAAGACTTTGACTCAATCCTAAAAGAACTCGGAATCTTTTGTTAGACCTAGAAATGAAGGGCCAGGTGGGCGAGCGCACAACTTTCATCCCAGCACTTGGGAGGCAGAAGCAGGAGGATCTCTGTCTGATGACAGCCTAATCTACAAAGCAAGTTCCAGAACAAGTTTCAGCACAGCCAGAACTAAGTTAAAAACCCAGTCTCAAAAGAAAAAAAGTCTTTTAAGACCTAAACGGGACTTGAAAAGCATATTTAATAATCTAAAAGTCACACAACTGTTGCTGCTAATTATGGACTAGCCCATCTACTAATATGAAACATTCTTTTTTTAAAAGATAAAAGTAAAATGGTTACCTCCATTTTCTAAATAAGATATGCACTTCATAACAACCTTTGTATAAGATTACTTAAAAAGAAAAAGAAACAAATCCAGAGGGAGAATGTTTAATAAATGGTGTTGAGACAAATAGCTGTATTGATCAAAAATAAAATCAGTTCTTAAATCTTACACCATATAGAAAAATACATATATTATGATGGATCAAAGATTAAGAAATAAAAATGCAAATATCCCAAATCCTACACGCAATTTTGGAAGGGCTGACAAGTTCTCTGAAACCCATTTATGGAATCCAGATTATTATATAGAAGAGGAACTGTTAATTTTAATTTCTATAGTAGTAAAATATCAATGTCAAATACTACACGTACTTTTTAAGATTAGGTCACATGCAAAACAAGAAAGATGAACACATTAACTTATTATTATAACTTTATAAAACCTCCAAACTCAACTAGGAACAAAAGCATGTCAATATAAATGGATGATGACTTTTTAAAAGAAACACATCAGTTTGAGAGCGTACCATACAAGTGTTTATGTCTATTAAGCCTTTTAGAAATGGAAACCAGCTAAATCCATAAGTTCTTGAAATTCGACATAAGCAATGTCATTCTCAAATTTGATTAAAATAAATAATGTTTAATATGAGTAACTGTAACAGACTTAATCATCTATTGTAGAAATTCTATAGATTAAAATGCAATACTTTCGCCTGCATTAATCTCATACACAATGCAAAAACATTTGCAGATAATTACCATTAAGAATGCAAATATATTTTTACCATGAAACAAAACTTGTAATGTTAGAAATCATACATTTGTATAATCTACAATGAGGCTGTAGACAGTCTACATTATGATACTCTATGTTAAGGTGAAAACAATATTTAAGTTAACAACAAATTTACTTGAGGCAAAATATGTTTATTACAGAACAGAATCTTATAGTAAGCAAGGCAACATTAGATCAAACATTTTAGATTATTTTTGATGAAGTATAGCTTTAAAACTGTAATAAAGATGAACATAAACTCTAACATGCTCTTCTCTTCTTATAAATGGGACGATGTAGAAAAGCAAAGCTTTAATGTATAGGGGTTGGAACCATCTGTAAAAATTGAAAAACACTGAGGTTAATAATCCATCAAAATTTAAGATTACTTTGAATTAGTAAATTATTCCATCATTTTATACTATTGAAAACAGGGAATACAAAAGACAACTTTTAAATATTTGTTTATGTGCATTGAGTGTTTTATCTGTGTACTGTGAGCACCCTGGTGGCCCCTCCCCCAGACCCCCTGCACTGGTGTTAGTGAACTTCTACACGGCTGCTAAAAGGAGCAGTCAGTGACTACCAAGCCATCTCTTCAGTCCCAGGAAGGAACTTCTGTATGTAAAGAAGATAAAAATTAACTGCCCCAACTACAGTAAACTCCATCAAAACAGTCTGTTTAACTGCTCTAAGTATTAAGAACATATTTAGTCGGCGGTGGTGAAGCAAGCCAGGCTGTGATGGCACACACCTTTAATCCTAGCACCTGGAAGGCAGAGGCAGGTGAATCTCTGAGTTCGAGGCCAGCCTGGTCTACAGAGTAAGTCCAGGTCAGCCAGGCCTTCATTATACAGAGAAACCCTGTCTCGAAAAATCAAAACCAAACCAAAACAAAAAAAAGTAACAAACCAACAAACAAAAAACCCATAATTTTTCAAACGAATTAACTCATCATTAAGGATGAGTACTATCAGAATTAAACAGCTGTCTTACCAGGGTTCACTTTCATGTTGCTATCGGTACACTATCTTGATAGTAACTTTAAAAAGCTTAAAACTTTCTATTAAATTAAACCACTATAACGCTTACATCTGTATATTTCAAGAAGATACCTCTCTTAATTTCTAAGGTAATATCTGTCTGTCTGTCTGTCTGTCTGTCTACCTATGTTTTTTCGAGACAGGGTTTCTCTGTGTAGCCTTAGCTGTCCTGGACTCACTTTGTAAATCAGGCTGGCCTTTAACTCAAATCCACCTGCCTCTGTCTCCCAAAGTGCTAGGATTATAAGCATGCACTACCACATCCTGCTAGGTAGTAGTTTTTAAATACATACGAAACATGGATTTTAATAAAGTCCCAGAAACTCAGCACCAATCATCTATAATTTTCAACATTGGGCAGTATTTTTCTGCCTGGCCCTCCACATTCTCCATGCTGTATTTAAAGCATGTTTCCACACATAAAACCTTCAAGTGATTTTTTAAAAATTGTGTCTCTCCTTCTTTATTGGAATGAGGTCTTGCTGCTTACGTTGACCAGACTGGTCCTGGAACTTGTGGGCTCAAATGACATTCCCAGGCAGTGTCCTGAGTACCATCAATCCTGCAATGTTTTGTTTCCCCCTGCCTCCCCCCTCCCCCATCGCCATACTCAGATTCATTTTCCTCATACACTTTAGTTATTTTGAAATATGGCCTAGGCTGGCTCAAACTCTTGATCCTCCTACTAACCAACTCCTGAATGCTAAAATTACAAGTATATCACATCTAGCTAGCACTTTTAAAAGACGAAATTTAAATATTCTTTAAATCCAGAATCAAGGTAAATTATATAACCATTTATAATTCATCTGTTTATAGCATAAGTTTATAGCATCTGTTTTTGTATATGAAAAAAGGCTATTTACTTTTTTTGGAGACAAACTAAAACATTGGGATTTTTTTTTACCAGCTATCATGCTGGTAAAAACCGAAGGTATGTGACTCAATGATGTAAATGGGCATTTTAATATATCACAGTGGTTATGTAACCACAACAACTTTCTTAAAGGAGAAGTACCCTATTACACATTTAAAATGCTAGCTATTAGCCATGTGGTGGTGCTCAAGCCTTTAAGAGAAAGGAGCTCACACAGATGAGATGATTCCTTTCACATACAGATTATTCATGCTATGATAGCAATGAACCAAGCTTAAAGCTGAAAATCATATAACCCTGGGAAGGGTCTCATTTCTTTTTCCCCAACCACCTCCTAGCAATCTCAAACAAGACTATTAAAATTTTGTATATAGTGAAAACAACTTACCTTCACATCCTGCAGATTTTTATCAGAGTCCTGAGAATCCTGACTAATCTCCTGGTAGTTTCATTTACATTTCTGAACAACCCTTTTGAAAGAAATAGCCTCAAACCCCACCAAAATCTTGTGTGACTACTGTCAAGTCAATGCAGTTTTGATTACCTTTTTCCTGAGCACTTCCTTCATTACTCTCTTCAATTAACAAGCACTAAAACCCAACCCTTTCCTCTGAAGACAAGGCCTGTGACTCTTACTTGGGACTCGTATCTGGTAGTGATTGAGTGCAGTCAGAGCTTCCACTGCATCAGTTTTGCACTTCCACTCCAACAGCCCAGAGAGAGTTTTAGCAGAAGCTAAAACAAAACACACACAAACCCAGTTATTATTTATTTACACTATTGAAAACAGGAATACAGAAGACAACTTTTAAATATTTGTTTATGTGCAGGAGTGTCAGCAATCTTGCTGAAAACATGAAAGCTTTTCAAGAGATATTCACTTACCTTTCGCATCAAACACTTTATATTTGATGAATGGAAGAACTTCATGGTCATTACACAACTGACAAGGAAAGGTAAAACTTTATCAGAAATATGGCTAAATACAATTCTTTATTGAAAAGTCTAGCTTTATTACAACAAAACAACAAATCTATTAAGTTATAATACATTTCCTCAGATTTTATGAAGTTATCTGAATACTAAAGAAAGGAAGTACAATTCCAGAAAGTACACACTATTCCTGACGTTGTAAGAGCTATAGCAGGCCTGGCGCAGTGGTGCACACCTGTAATCCCAGAATTCAGGAGGCAGAGACAGGCAGATCTCTGTAAGTTCAAGGCCAGCCTGGTCTACCAAGTGAGTTCCAAAACAGCCAAGGCTACACAGAAAAGTCCTGTCTCGAAAAACAAACAAAACAAAACAAAAAAGGTGTATTTCAGAAAAATTTTAAATGAGAGTGAACTATGAAATATCACATAAACTGAAACACACAGAGCAACACTGTATATACACTTCTCTTCAGTGCCTACCTTTGTGAAGGTCTCTTCTGTGACACACAGGGGAACATTATAATAATGCAGCACACACGAGGGTGGCTGGATTATGTTCTTAGATGCTTGGCCAGCACTTGTAAAGCGATTATTTTTGCTCATTGCAAAATCTTTGTAGCTACTTGTACCATCCTCCAGCTCAAATATTTGACTTGGAACAACTGAATGTTGTTTAGAAACACTGAAGATTAAAAAAGAAAAATACAGTATATCTTGTTAGATAAAAAGCAGCAAATTGTCACAAATACTTCTATGAATCAAGAAAAGAAGGTGTATATAGTATACAGTACAGGTAACCACTGGTATCCAAGGGGATTGTTCCAGGAAACCCACCCCTCTTGTCAAGGAAAACAAACAACAAAAAAGGATGCTCAAGTCTCTCTATCAAATGCTATAATAGTATTCACCTATAATCTATACATATCTTTCTGTAGTTTTTGAGAGAGGCTGGCCTGGAACTCAGTATATTAACCCTGAAGATGACTTCAGCTTTTTGATCCTCCTGTCCCTACTTCCCAAGCGCTGGGACAGCAGATGTATGCCACTATACCTGATATTATTGCCTTCTTTATAATGCAAATCACCTCTATAAACTTCTACTATCTAACAGTGTAAATGCAAAATATATAGTTATATGATTTAAAAATACTATCTTTATGCTCTTACAGATATAATTTTTTTCATAAACATTCTTCAACTATGGTTGGTTGAATCAACAGGTACACTTGATGAACAGAATACATCAAGTGCATTCACTCTGGGTTCTAATCAATCATTTTTATATTTTAGTATCAATTAGAAAGAAAATCTATTCTCATGTTAAGAACTTACCTGTTTTAACATTGTTTTGTGATAATATAACTAAAAACTAGGGAGACCGGGATAAATGGCTCAGTGGTTAAGCCATTGCAGTGCTATTGCAGAGATCGGGGTTCAGTCCCCAGCACCAAGGTTGACTGGCCGACAACCCCCTGTATTTCTAGCTGCAGGGGATATGATGCCCTCTTCTGGACTCTTTGGGCACTTGAGCTAACATATACATATGTAGATATTTTTGCCCTTCCCCCCCCACCCTCAGAGACAGGGTTTCTCTCTGTAACAATCTTGGCTGTCCTAGACTCACTTCATAGACCAGGCTGGCCTTGAATTCACAGAGATTCGCCTAGCCCTGCTTCCTAAGGGCTGAGATTAAAGGCATGTGCCACCACTGCCCAGCTATTTTTTACTTTTTAAATAAAAAAATATACAGAAAATTAGAACAATTACTATTAGTTCACAAGCCCACTCCTAGGTTGCTTAGCTACCTGACATCATCACCACCAACACAACCAGTGTGTGCACACCAGATAAAAGGGTCCCAGCTTATCAATGCACACTTTCTCTGCCTTGGTTTCTCTTTCCCTCTGACTTGTCTCTCCTGGGGCACCTCACCCTAACCCCTCTTTCTTCTCCTACACTTTCCCACTCTGTCTCTTTCTCTCTCCACCTCTGCACACCTCTTCATACCAGATCTGTTGGGTGTGGCATTTTAAAATATATTACTATAATTAAATAACCCTAAAATTTGTCAGTAATACTAATTGTTTCCAGCTATATGCCCAGTTACTACAAAATACTCTTAAGGTTATCAAGAATTTCAAAACATTCTTAACATTTGTAACTTGAGACAATTACCAAACATTAAGTCTTTTCCCAAACAGTTTGACATTATTAAGGTGTGTGACAGCTCTTTCCACAGCATACTCGTCACCCATTTCTACAAGTGCTGTGCCAGGAATGGTCTTCATAAATTTTACCTGAAAACACAAAAATCCCCAAAGATCATTTAGAATCTTACTCTTATTCTGTCATTTATGAGATAGCCTTAACTCTTACCAAACTGAGTCAAGTTAAAGGGGAGACTGTAATTGAACTCTACAGCACAGAGAGCACAGGTGCACCCCAAGACTCTGTGTGGTTTAGAGGTAATCTACTTAATTCCTCTAAGTCAGACTGTCACTCTAAATGAAGATAATGACTGAATTCCCAGGTACTCAGCCTATTTCATCAATATTCAACAAATATTTGAGTATCTAGTATGTTTTGATAAGCACTGTGCTAGGCACTACTAATTTAACGGTAAATATAACCATCTTCAACCTTTATATTGTATTAAGTCAGAAATATCAAGGTAATTAAATGTTTTTTAAAAATTGGCCTACATAGGGATAGCATTACACTGTTGGGTACTTAGAACTACTAAACCAAACAGTAGGCACGACAACTTGAACACACTTTTCTACCTGTTAGCCTCAAGGGAACACTGAGAACACATGTAAATCATAAGTTTACTATTTATCTCCATCCTTTTTAGTTTTATTTGTTTCTTTTGTTGGTTGGTTGGTTGGTTTTGGTTTTCCAAGACAGGGTTTCTCTGTCCTGGCCTCGAACTCACATAGATCTTCCTGCCTCTGCCTCCCAGATTGCTGGGATTAGGAGTGTGTGTCACCGCACCTGGCTCCATTTTAGTTTTAAAGGGTTACCCTAGCACTCTATATCATTCCTGTACTTGAACAAAACTTAATAATAGTTCCAGAAATTTTCTTTACTTGAACTCTGTTGTTTTGATGTAGGCAACACTTTATTCCTTGATTTAATCCAATAATATCCTAAAAATCGCCATGAACTGATTGGCCTGCACTTGGATCACCTCCTGCTGAGGAGGGAGCAGCCTTACCAGGCCACAGAGGAAGACAGTGAAGCCAGTCCTGATAGGCTAGGAAGGAGAGGAGGAGGACCTCCCTATCAGTGGACTGGGGGAGGGGCACACGAGGAGAAAAGGGAGGGAGGGAGAGGTTGGGAGGGGAGGAGGGAGGTAGCTACAGGGGGGATACAAAGTGAATAAACTGTAATTAATAAAGAAATTAAAAAAAAAAAGAAAAAACACTCATGGAACCATGTTAAAAAATAAATACATGTATGTTCCTATGGAAAAAATATCCTAAAAATCTAGGTTATTATAATTATATATATTTTAAGTATAAATTAGTGTGCACCTTGTAAATCCCACAAAAAATTGAAAAAGGGCCAGAGAGATGGATCAGTGGTTAAGAGTACTTATTGCTCTTGTATGTTTGAGCCCTAGCATCTACAAAGTGGTTCACTGCCATCCAGAATGCAGTTCTGGGGAGCCAATGCCTTCTCAACTCCACAGGTACCAGGCACACACATCCCACAACACATACACATGTAGGCAAAACATTACATACATATAAATCTTTAAAAAGTTTAAATATGAATATCTTTACTTTCTAAAGAAGTATGATGGTTTTACGTTCCATAATTCATCATTTAACATTGAACAGCTGGAGACTGAAGAGCTGGCTCAGCTGTTAAATGCACTCACTCACTGGCTGCTCTTCTAGAGGATCCTGAATTTAGTTGTACCTACCCTTAGATCAAATATCAAGTATTTTTTCTTTTCTTTTCTTCCTCTTTTTAGTATGATGAAATAACGGAGATAACTCTTATTTCAGGACTCTCAAGGCTTTAGAATTAGTGAACTAAGAACCAGGAATACCAAGTGTTTAAGGTATGCTCCCACTCCCACACCAGTGACTCACATTTTCTACTTTCTTTTCACTAGGAAAAGATCATTAGAATCACTTATAATAGAGGAAAACAATATAACAGTATTGAAACACTCAAAGTGTGTCAGTTTCAAATATTAACTGAGGGTAAATAAAATTATTAATCATAAGATTATTAAGGTTGGCTCAGCAGTTAAGAGTACTTATTGCTCTTAAAAAATTCTGCTTCTGTTCTAGCACCCACATGGTGGCTCATACCATTCCTAACTCCAATTTCAGAAGCTCCAACACCCTCCTCTGACTTCCATGGACACCAGGCACACACAGTGATGCACAGGCATACATGTAAGCAAAACACTCATACACATTAAACAAAATGATATTCATATCATGGTATTTAGAAAGCAAGTATATAAAAAGACCCCCCCCCCAAGAAATCAAGCTCTGAGACATACAAAAATATCTAGCTCCATGAGTATAACTGCTTTTTGAAATTCTATAGGTTAACATTTTAAATGCTAAAAACTGTTTGCAGTGATAAAAACTACAGGCTTTCTTCAACTACTAAAGTAAAAACATCCCCAGTTGAAAATGAACTTAAATAAAGCCAGTCGATCCAACATCATAGCTTGCCTGACATAGTGTACCACAGAGTATCAATTTTTTGCTCATGTGATCATATCACTAAAGTCTGGGCTGTTGCTGCTTCTTAGGATTACAGAAATAATAAATCTCTTGCTGGTATGGCAAATTTTAAATTTAGATAGAGTACAATTTATATTAAATGTATCACATTCATAACATCACAAAGTAGAAAAACCAGTGCTAATGTAACAGTAGTCATTACCGGCTCCATGTTTTACTAAACTAGTAGAGGATTAAACCGCTGCTTTGGACCTTGCTCGTTATACTGTATATTTAAAACATTTTTATTACTAACCAGCAAACAAATTATTATTCCTGTAAGTTCATACATAACGTTTTTTTAAAGCTTACATAGATAGAACTTAGATGCTCCTGATAAATGACTAGCATTTTCCAAATTACTACTAGATATCCACCCAAATAAACTAACAAAATAAAATTTACCTTTTCGATATTTCCATACAAGCAGAACAAGTTGAAGACTCTTGAACAATTCATTTTGAGCTGATGTAATCCACTAACCATTACAACAGATCCCGAGGGACTTCCTCCATGCATGTAAGAGGAAGAAGCTTGTGGTAATGGATAAGCAACAAGTTCAGGTGTATCTCTGGAGCCCATTCTATAACGACTTGGTAAAGGCAATAATGGACCATGAGATCCTGTAAAAGAGACCAAAATAATAAATAAGTAAAACATATGTACATATTTTCATTTCCAATTTATAAAAATTAGTAGGTACACTTCACCATATAAAGCCCAGGACCTTGTGTAAGCTGTAACCCCATCCCCACAAATTAAATCCTCAATATTAGTTTCATGTACATTAAACGAACAACAACAAAAAACCCTCAAGTATATGAATCAAATCAGCATTTATATATATGTACCAGATCCAACAGATTTAGCGTTCTCTCTCTCATATACACATATACATACACAAATTTATATTTTCAAAAAGTTTAAGACTAGTCTATATGATTGAGGGAGCCAGTGTAAAGCTTTGGGATATATATATAAGCATGCATGCATATAATGCCATAATTCAGCCAGACATGGTAACATACACCTATAATCCAGTACTTGGGTAAGGCAAGAGGATCCAGAACTGAAGGTCATCCTCAGTTACATAGAGGACACTCTAGATTATGAGATCCTTCTTAAAAGAAGAAAAAGGAGCAAAACAGAAAACCCACCATATAAGACACTATTAATTCTACTATAAGTAAATTATAGCTCCAATTAAAAAAAAAAACTGTCAATCTTTTAGAGGAATAAGATATAATGAAATATATGAAACTACCTTCATATAAATATAAGAAAAAAAAAAATTTTTCAAGCCAGTGTGATGGTACATGCTTTTAATCCCAACACTAAGGAGGCAGAGACAATTGGGTCTCTGTGAGTTCGAGGCTAGCCAAAGTTACAAAGTAACACCCAGCTTCAAGCAAGCTCCCACAAAAGAAAAAACATTTTCAGCTCCACAATAAGTTGTCTCTATAATTTTATACATTTGTACAATAATCTTTATAAAGCTGTACTATAATGTACTTTCAGAAAAATAAAGGCTAGAATTCATTAGTTAGTACCTCATCTATACATAGGTCTATCATTCCCCATTAAAACTTCATTTGGGGTGTGTGCGTGTGCCTGCCATGATAAAGGTGGAGGGTGGAGAAAGAGGACAACACTTGCAAGAATCCGTTCTCTTGTTCTACCACATGGGCAAGTGACTTTACACACAGAGTCATCTCACAGATTTGCATCTACTATTTAGGTCTAGTAGCTATACACAACAAGTCTAAATAATACAGATAATTCAATTAAAAAAGGCCATCTCCATTTTTTTTTCTTTCTTTAAAAAGAAAAAAAAAAAAATGTGTATGTGTAGGAGAGGTAAGGTGTGGAGAAATGGCTCAGCAGTTTCGGAGCAGTGACTGCTCTTCCAGAGAACCCACACAGCAGCTCCCAAGTGTCTGTAATTCCAGTTCCAGGGAACCCCA
Organism: Pachyuromys duprasi; assembly: GCA_028658305.1. Lineage (NCBI taxonomy): Eukaryota > Metazoa > Chordata > Mammalia > Rodentia > Muridae > Pachyuromys > Pachyuromys duprasi. The sequence continues at coordinate 40,237,940 of CM053755.1, forward strand.
CACCTTACAGACATACACCTAGGCAAAACGCATTAAAGAAATAAAATCGAGAACCCTACAGAAAATATCTAAAATTCTAATGGAAAATATCTCTCTCTGCTACATCTCTTTAATTACTTAGACTCTTCTTTTCAGAATAAACTTGCCAAATTTAAGACTTGTAAACTTTACCGCTTTTGCATCTACAACTTCATTTTGTCGTGTTTAACAAAACAGAAAAACTGTGCAGAAACCGAGGCACTAAAAGTAGGCAGAGAGAATGTTAATGGCAATAAGAACCCAAAAAACCAGATGTAGCACTGGGGGAGGCTGAGGCAGGTGGATCTCTGTAAGTTCGAGGACAGCCTGGTCTACAAAGTGAGTCCAGGACAGTCAAGGCTACACAGAGAAACCTATCTTGAAAAAAAAAGAACCCAGAAGCAGCAACTAAAATGGAGACCTACAGTGCACAAACATAAACTCAGGGGCTCAAGAGATGTTAACAGTCAAGAGTTTACTGCTCTTCCAGGAAACCTGGGTTTGGTCAGTTCCCAGTACCTTCTGGCCTTGACACACTTACCATATCCATCATGTCTAAATGAAGAAGGATGATCTCCCAAAATGGCTTGTCTCTGGCGACCCTTTCCTCTATCTGACACAAAAGTAGAAACATGGTTTTAACAATTTTGATCCAAGTACTTAACAAGAGTTTTCACATGGGAAACACCCATTCAAAACATCCATATACTTCATAAAAGAAATATGACTCCTGGTTAATTTTAAACATCCATTCATATCCAATTTAAATACAAACAACAAAAGTTTAAGAAAACAATTCTATCTAACAAATGCCACTGGAAATTATGTTCTTGATAATAAATGCCAAATACAATCACACTTTCAAGTTTAAAGGTTTAGATGCTTTGCAGGAAGTGAATGTACACACTGCTAGAGCTTGACACTGTACAGAAGTTTTTACCAATACATCTCTTTAAAACAAGCTTGTAAGTGCAGTACTTTGAAAGACAGTACCTGAATCATACTATTAGCTTCAACAGCAACACATTTTCAAAGTGGGCTTCTTTCAAGAAGTTTCAGCATAAGCCAACAACAACCTGTATTACATGGTTTCACAATCAGTAAACACAGAGTATTTTATATGTACATACACATATTTACAAACACCTACTGATTTGAGAGCTGAAAATTTGCACATCACTGGCTTATGTTGTATCATAGATAGGTCATTTTCTATTGACCAGAACATCAAACAGAAGTATGAGCAACCTCCAGAGTTTAAATTCGCCAAGATAAACCTAACCAAGGGGGCTACATTATTGGATGAGAATACTACAATACTCTAAAGTTAATTTTCAAAAACAGCATGCCAATTTCCTCAAATCTTGAGAGATCATTTTTAAAAATTACTTCCAAAATAGGACTTTTAGTGCCAATTAGCAGATTTCAAATTATGCAATACTTTTAGAAGTTTGCTTATTGAATAACAGAGCCCCAAACATCCTTAGCCACTCAAACTAAGTGAGGTTTATGGAAGATGAGAAATGTTTTAACTTTCACATCAGTCCAAAGAAGTCTACTTTTAATTACGAATTTAAACAAGCTATCATACCATTGAAAGGGATTGAAGAGGGTCATCTAGTTCAACTTTTATTCAATTAAAAACAAAACAAAACCGTCTTCACCATCCCTTTTGGCCAATATCAGCAATAAGGCATTCATTATCTTTCTTTACATTTACAGTAACCTAAATTTTACAAAATTACTTTTTAGACAAAATAGAAAGGTGATCTTTCACCCACATTCTAACGTATTTAAAACCTTACACTAAGTACTGAACCATTCTTGGAAATGTTTCAACAGTTACTGTGACCTCACCTCCTCCATCATTGCTTCTCTACGCCCAAAAACTTTTTTCTTATATGGTTTCCCAATGTTTGTCTTAACCCTCTTCAATTAATCCAGTCTGCTGATCTGCTTAAGCAGATAACACCAAACACTTAAATTCAATTTCTTATCTCTTATCAGAACCATGTTTTCATGAACTTAACTGTTTAGGCTAAGGATTTGCTATAGTAAAATATAGTCATGTCTTAAAAAATGAAATTGTATTTTAATGAGGTTTTCTATAGTAAAGATATATGAAGATCTTTTTGTCTTTATTGATTGTTTTGTTTTTAAGACAGGGTCTCACAAAGCTCAGGCTGACTTCAAACCCCTGATTCTTTGCCTCTGCTTCCCAAGTGCTGGGACTATTAGGCACGCACCACATATGGCTCTCCATGAAGATCTTTGGGCAAAGCAGATAATTTTAATAATCTGTTAATTTGAGTCAAGCTTAGATTCCTAAATAAACTATGTTTATATTTATAAGCTGCAAGTCTAGGCAGAAAACCTACCTATCAATAAAAAATTAGAAAAATGAGTATTTTTTCCCCAAAAGCATAAATTATTTTACTTCGTTTATGTTTTGTTAAATATCTACCATACACATTTCTAAATAGATTATCTAACTAGAATTACATGAAAAAATTAAGCTGCCTTTATATAAAAATGTATAAATATTTTGCTGGGTGTGATAATCCACACCTTTCATCCCAGCACTCAGAAGGCAGGGGCCTGCAGCTGAGTTCAAAGATACCCTGGGTCTATATAGAATTCCAAGATAGTCAGGGCTACACAGAGAAACATGTCTCATAAACATGACCCAAAAAAGAAAGAAACCTATTATGTTTCAATATATGTTAACCCAAATGCAACCAAAACTATTTCAAATGAGTAAATAAAAGCCAAAGTTAAGTTTTCAATAACTGTCAGTGGGCAGAAGTGAGCAATTTCTCATCAACCATTTGTCCTGTTGTTTGAGTTCCTAAGGATTTGGTTTCCAGTATTGGGTACAACTGCACCACATAGACCAAGCAAATTTCCGTAAGTATCAAAAAAAATTGGAGTCTAGCAAAGCTACATTTTACAAAACAAACCTATTTACAATTCCATTCACAAGATGAAATTATTTTCTGGAAACTGAAAGCTAAAGGAGCCGATCTAAATTCCTAAGTGTCTGAACATGCAAAGGATCACATTGTGCTTTACTCTCTCATTTGGCTAAAGTACATGCACCATAGAGTACCCACTGCTCAAGATATTTTGGATGACATAAAAAAGTTTTCTAGCTAACTTGTACAGATACATTCATCTTGAGTTTTTCTAACATGTGATTCAAACATTAATATTGTAGTTGAGATGTAGCCAATACTGAAGCCCCCTTGTTTTTACAAGATAAACATTTTAAGTTGTATATTCCAGAATTACCAGTTAGTTGAACAATTTATCAATGAAATCTATGCTTATGAAATTTAGCATTTATAGGCTATTGGTGAAAATGAATTTCAAATAAAATGCTCTTAATTTTCAGATTTATCAAGTTTAAATATATTGTACCTTGAAAAGGACACATTTTCACCTATATTTGAAGTGTCAAATTTTCTGGTTACACAAATTAACATAAGTAAAAAAAACCTTAAATCATTACAAAATGTGACAACTTACAAACAGCTACTTTTACAAAGATCAAACCACACAGAAAAACATCTTTTACATATAATGCACCTTTTCATTTTGTTAAAATCTCTGATCAGTGTCCATAATTAGGAAAAAACAAAACCAAAGCAAATTTAAATTCAACAAATGTGCACTTTTTTGTGCTGAGGATCAAACACATGGCAGTATGCATGCTAAAACACATGCTCTACCACTGACCTGTTTATCCCCAGACAAATGCACATCTTTCTAATCCACATATCTTTAATGTGTGTGGACTGGTTGAGCATTACCAATTCCCAAGGCCTGTAGATAAACTGACCCCTGGCTAAAAGCCAATTAACAATTTAAATCTAAGCTGAGAACAATTACATCAATGGGCAGTGAACTTTACAACATTGCAAAATGTCTACTTTTCATAAATGAAAAATCTACAACTGAAACCTCAAGGGAAATCAGATCGATATACATACAACTTGAATGAATGGGCACAGTCTATCATGCTGTTCATCCCATGCAAGTCTGAAGTACTGTTAAATGTCGTCCTTTAAAACTTGGGGTGATGATGCATGTAGTATGCAGTCAAGGTGAGTTGCGAGTCTGAGTTTTTCAGAGGGCTTTGCTGATGCCGATGTTGTGCATGATGAGGTGTGGAGTCAGCCTGCCGGAGTCCTCTATCCTTCTTAATGCCTCGTCCAGCTGGGGGGAAAGTCCTTTCCATGGAGAAGCAGTGTGCAAGTTTGCAGTTTGTAAGGAATATTCTGAGTCAGTTTCCTCTCCTCCAAAGAGAGAGAGCTGCTTGGAGAAATGCAAGTCCTTGAACTGCGGGCGTGCCTGTATGTGAGGGCTCCTTGTTGAACTAAATATAAATAAACTCAGCAGGTACCAGTAGGGGGCACTAATGTCCAAGGTTAATTTCCAGCATTGCATTCGGCAACAAGATTTCCATTTTCATTAACTAGCTCATCTCAGAAAAAAAAAGAATTAACTGCTTGTAAAAATTTCTCAGCAGATCCCAGTACATTCTAAAATGTGTAAAATACCTACCTCGTCTTCCCAAATAAGGTTTAGTGTAGTCCCAACTGTCATTGTCATTCCTAATAACATTTAGACGGGTTGGCTGTTGAAAGTGAAGATAAATAAGTTTAAATTGAACACCCAAAGCATAAATATCTCTTTGGTAGAGTGCTGAAAAAATATACTTACCCTTGCATATTCAATTTTTAGTGTACAACATCCGGCATATATATCAGCTCCATTGAGTGCTGCTTTAGCTTTCTGGGCACAAAGGACTGACTCAAATGTAAAGCTCTATTAAGGAAATGTGGCTGAGGGCTTCCTAAATCTACCTGTTCTTCATTCCCAAGGAACTAAAAAGACAACCAAAACTGTGTTTCTGCAAATATTTTCCTAGATACATTTTTAAATAAATCTTTAAAGATTGAGAACAACAAAGAAAACATAACATCATCATTACCTAAGTTAATCTTTCCAAAGCATATAGAGAATGGAAGTAGGTTCTATCCCCCTGGTGATTGGCAATCTACAACTTTGAAACAGAAAATTATTTTATTCTTAAAATGAGAATAGGGCCAAGAAGTAACAATGTTAGAGTACTTGGCCTAGCATATAGGCCCTGGGTTTAATTCTCAGTACTTTATTGGACTATTTCATGCACAAAGTTCTCAAAAAAGTAAAATTCTCTATAAGGACTAGGTCTCATTTTTTTCCTTTAAGTACGCAGGGTGTAATGGTGCACAACTTTAATCTCAGCACTCAGAAATAGCAGAATCTATGGCCAGCCAGAGTTAATAAGACCCTATCCCAAAAGCAAAACTAAAATTTAAGTCAAGGGGAAAAAGTATCACTTGCCTAGAAATGCTCAAGCAGAAAAAAAAAAAATCAGTATGGATCATAAACAATTCTATACATTAGTAACACATTTACAATTAAAGGATATTCAACCATTGCTTGTATCCCATTTCTCTTGAATATAACAATACGCTGTACTTTTCCAACAGGGTTGCATACAGTATATAGAACATCCTATGGAAAAAAAAGAGTATATTTATTCATTTTTCTATATTTAGAAAAACAGTGATATTACACTCCATTGTTTTATCTAAAAAGTAAAATTAATAACAGGCTTGTTTGTTTTTTAAAGAGGATCTCACTGTATAGGCCAAACTGGCCAGGCAAACTAAAATAGCCTCAAATTAGGAAATGTACCCAACTCCTGCCTCCTGAGTGCTGGAATCAGAGGTGTGTTCAGAACAGGGCTAGAGCAGTAGTTCTCAACATTTTTAATGTTGTGACCCTTTAATACAGTTCCTCTTGTACTGAACCCCAACCATAGAATTATTTCATTGCTACTTCATAACTGTAATTTAGCTGTTATAAATAATAATGTAAATACTGGATATGCAAGGTATTTGATTTGTGCCCCCCAAAGGGGTCTTGACCCACAGGTTAAGAACTTCTGGGCTAGAGGTAGCTCAGCCCCTCGGTTAGGTTTCCAGCAGCTAACAATCAACTGTAACTCCAGTTCCAGGGGATTTATGATGCTCTCTTCTGGCCTCCAAGGGGACTGCACACATGTGGTGAACAGACATACAGACAGACAAAACACCCACATACATACAATGAAAATAAATCTTAAAAAATTATTTAAGCATGTTGTTGCACATCTTAAATCCTAGTACTTGGAAAGCAAAGACAGGTAAATCTGTATAAATTCCAGGCCAAATTGGGCTACATAAGGAAACCGTGTCTCAAAACAAAAACAGTAACAGAACTAGATGGCAGGTAAGAAAACTATACACATTAAGTACATACCACCGTAATTGGATACAGAGGATTCTGAATAGAAAGCAGGAGAACCTTGTTGCCCCCTGATGGATCATCAGTATTTCCTGGCCGAGTGATTCTTTTACTTGTAGAATAGTTGAAGAAAGCCTGTTGGCCAGCAATGTACACAGGCACATCTGCAGCAAACGTCACACACTCTTTGGCACTATCTATATTTTCAAACTCCACTAGAGCCTGTCGTTTAAATGGCATCATCATCACATAGCTGAAGAAGAAATATCAAAATGTAACATTACTTATTTTGTCACATAAAAGCAGACTCCAATCCCCTCAAAATGAAACTTATTCAGCTTATGCCCTATTCAAGTCCAATTCCATTATCAATCATTAATACCCTTCCCACACAGTAACTGGAAAACATCAAGATAACCCATAGTTAAACAGCAGAAACTAGCTTGTTGGAAATAAAGGCAGATGGGGATTGCAAGTTCAAATCCAGCCTGTCTCAAAAAAGAAAAAAAAAAAAAGCAGAAATACCCACACAACAGTAACTAAGAATTAACCATTTCTATATTATCTTATTGATTCCCAGCACTCAACACACAGAGCCAGGAAGGAATACCTCTGTGGGTCTGAGGTCAACCTGGTCTACACAGTGAGTTCCTGACCAACCAGGGCTACACTGTCAAGACCTTGTCTAAAAAAGCAGAAAGAAGAAGAAAAATCACAGTGCACGTTTTATGACTACAACAGAAGAAACAACATATTCCCAACTGAGAGGAGTAAGAATTTTCAACTGTTTTAAAATACAAATAATGTTTTAATCACATGGGAAAAAAAATCAAGTCAGGTATTCAAACCACTCTGCTTAACAGGTATACAGGACCCACAGCTTCATGTTAAAAACAATTAGTGCAGTGTTAGTAAAAACAAACAAACAAAACAACCACACATCATTTTATAGTTGAGTAAATTACTACCTTCTTCATTTATAAAACTCAAGAGTAATTATGAAGATCACGGTTACTACAAACGATCTGCCTAGAAGCAGTATGGTATACTATAGGATCTCAATAGGTAACTATTACTCTATTTCTTTAGAACTTGCCTCAGATAAAAACACAGCCTGGTACACTGCAGGCTAATAAGTATATGCTGACCTAGGAGGCTAGTTAGCTATCCTCACCTACATCACTAAAAATTAAACAGTGAAACAATAAGGTCTTAGAGTTAAAGCTATATGAACTATATAATAAGCAAAATAAATCCCAGGAAAGAAAATATTTCTTCTAGAAATAAATTCCTCAATGAAGTTCCAAAATTCTTTTTTTTTAAATTTACGTCTTATACGGTGTTCTGCCTGCATGTGTGCCTGAAGGCTAGAAGAGGGCATCAGATCTCATTTTAGATGATTATGAGCCACCATGCAGCTGCAGGGAATGGAACTTGGGACCTTTAGAAGAACAGCCAGTGCTCTTAACCTCTGATCTCTCCAGCCCCTTGAAGTTTGGAGATTGAACACTCTTTTAAGACCTCAATGGAAAACATAAATACAGACAAAAACACTCATACACATAAATCTTTTTTTTTAATAAAAATAAAATACTGTCTCTCATGTAACACATAAATTTTGTTGCCATGTTAAAAATGCCCCCTAGAAACACAGAAAAATTTAAAATAAAGGTATAAAAGGTACTGGCCTATAATACATTTAGTTATAATAAAATTGCTGTCTATTTGATCTCAGCACTCAGAAGGCAAAGACAGATGTATCTGTGAGTTCCAGGACAGGCAGGGATGTGAGGAGAGACCCTGTCTCTTTAAAAAAAAAAAAGTTTTCTATACCCCAAATAAGATATTAGCTAGAAGCAAACTCAAAAGTTAACAGGACAGTGACTTTGTATGAAGACAAAGAAAGGGAGAATTTCAGCCTTATGAACAAATTTTTTTAATCTTTTAAAAAAGATTAGTTTGAGAAAGGTCAAACAAAAAGAGAAACAAAAAGGCAAATGAGCATGAAGTCAGTATTTTCAATTCAATACCATGAAAACTTTTACTCAATGGCTGGTGATATGTCAAAATAAGTACATATTAATCACCCCAGGAAGGTTAAAAATAAGCTTTAAGGCTCACTACAGAGTGTCTGCTTAGCATATACAGTACCTACTGTTCCGAATTCAATCTCTAGCACGGAGTCTCACCAAGTAAGGGTGAAAAAGGCTTGAGAACAGAGTTTAATCCCTGGAACACACACGGTGGAGAGACCTGATTCCCTCAAATTGTACTCTGACCTCCACACACTATAGATGTAAAAAGTAAATGTAAAAATTTAAAACAAAACAGAAAAGGTTCCTAAGATGGCAGACACAATCCTAGCCTTCAACAGGCTGAGACAGGATGAATACAAGCTCCAAGCTAGCCTGCCTTATACTGGGAGACCCCTGTCTCAAAAAAAAAAAAAAAAAAAAAGGAGGTAAAAGAAACTTTTTTTTCCATAGAAAAGCATACATACAATGCTAAATACCAACTTGAAGAAATCAAGCAAGGCCTGCCCTAGCCTATTTTCAATGCCTGTGAATAAGTCCCTGCTGTCCTTACCATATTGTCCCAAATTTCTCCAGTGCTTCCACGAGGTCTGCTTCCACCACAGATTCACAGAGCCCTCGAACATGAACAACAGGGGAAACAGAAACTTTATGATGACTTCCACCTCCCTCCTAGGGAAGAGAAAAAAATTTCAAATTAACTTCAAGTCTAAACTGCATCTTTCAATAAATTCAACTCTACATTACAAAGCAAACACACACACACACACACACAAAGACTAACTTACAACTTAAAGTTAGCAAAAGGAACTCAAAATAAATTGAATAAAATATATTTGATTTCAAATTTATTTCTAGTAAGTTCCCCCTACCCCTTCCTTTTTTTCCCACTCTTAGCTTTGGTTTTTCAAAACAGGGTTTCTCTGTATAGACCAAGCTGGTCTCAAATTCAGGAATATGACATTTTAGAAATGTTTATTTCTAAAAAAGAGTGATTTTGAGACTAGCAGGTCAGCTCAGTGGGTAAAAGGCACAGGCATTTGCCACCGCATCTGATATCAAAGTCCAGAATCCATACATAGTAGGACGAAATTGTTTGCACAAAATAAATGTCTTTAAAAAGTGTTCAAGCCAGTAAGAGAGATGTGGTGATAGGCAATGTTTTATTTACTAGAATAGGTGCTTAATACATTTTTGTTTGCCTTACATATTATATAATGATATTATATAATTTTATAGGTTTCTAGCTCATAAAATGCTCAATATTATTTCCCCCCTTGCATTTTATATCTGGATAAACAGACACACTTTTCCCCTTAAACTACAAGAAATAGGGTTGTGAATAATAATAATCTTTTACATATCCTTTAACATTTTCATAAGACAAAAATAATTCAATGAGGCAAACCTAACAGTCTGTATGCTTTTATATTTCTCCAACTGTATCACATGGCTTCTAAATGCACTTTTTAGTCTATTATAAAATTCACCTTTTGAATTCAGTTTTGAGTCTTAAGAGTCTCCCTATTACTGTATCTTGGCAGTAATTTTTGATAATTACTTTTGCCAGTTTTTCTCTAAGAATTGCCTAGCATGAATAATGACTATGAGGAATAAAGTACAGAAAATGGCTAGTTTTCAAAATGGTCTTTCCTCACAAAAAAATGGATTAGAGACCTCAAAAGAATTCACTTACTATCTACTCTGAAGTCATTCCCTAAAAGCTGAGGCACATGAAAATGTTGCTGCGCTGATTTAGTCTACTTATTATATACAAATTACGACTCTGTACCCCATATTATTGTGTCAAGGAAAAAAATTTTAAAGCACTTACAAAAGAAAAGCTAGGATACTAGATAGTATTTGGGGGAAAGATATTTTTCCTCAGCCTCGAGGCAAAAAACAAAACCAACCTCATACTCCTTGTACTTTCTTCCTCCCGTTCAATCGACAATTCTTAAAATTATCTACATTGGTATTTCTCTAACTTTAATTACATTCCCATTCTGTTTGAGACAGGGTCTCACTATGTAGCCTTGGCTAGCCCAGACAGAACTCACTAACCTTATTTCTAGGGAGTATGCTACTCTGCCATACCCATCTTATTTTCTATCTTTCATTTTTTTTAAAAATTAAAATTCTAGTTATTTCCAATTGAAAACCTGACAATCTCAGATTTTCTTTTCTTTTTGGTTTTTTGAGACAGGGTTTCTCTGTGTAGCCTTGGCTGTCCTGGACTCACTTTGTAGACCAGGCTGGCCTCCAACTCATAGCGATCCACCTGCCTCTGCCTCCCTGAGTGCTGGGATTACAGGTATGTGCAACCACACCCTGCTATCATCTTTTCAAACTATATTTCTACCACTCCCTCCAAGGCTGTTTTTCTATCCTCCCTTCTACCCCAAAATAGCACCCTCTTAAACTCTCATACATCCAAGGCTAGCTTAAAACTTGCTATGTAGCAGAAAAAAATGACCCTGAATTTCTAATCTTCCTGCTAAGATTACAGATATGCACCAAAAAACACCTGTTTATGCAGTGCAGGAAATCAAACCCATGGTTTCATGAACACAAGGCAAGCACAAATTCAACTATATCCTAACCATTAACAACACTCTTGTTAAATAACCATTCTATTTGATATATAGCCATGACAAGAAATCTGAGCTCTTCTGCACCACAGGGCCTCTTTTACCCACCCTAAATGTACGTATATATGCAGCTGTGGTATCAAGGAACACAATGCTTCTCTCATGCTACACATGTACTCTACCACATCATCATCCTTCTAAACTAGTGATTAAAGCAGGATTGATAATCCCTACACATATAACCAACTAAACTGGATGTGGTAGCAAATGCCCACAATTCCATCACTCACCAACATCCATGTTTCAAGGACAGACTATGTACCTATTAATACTTTTGGCATGTCTTCTCCAGTTTAAGGAATGATTTTTAAATCTTTTCTCCCATAGTAGGCTTTCCATTTCAATTTTGTGATACCTAGGCTTTCTTTTGTTCTTTTCTATTATTTCTCAACCTCAAAGTAATATTCCAGGTGTATATACCTAGCAAATGCAAAAATCCCTTCAATATATACATTCTTTTTTCCAATTTTTCAATCCTTTTAGGCAAACTGGGTCAGACTATAGTGGACCCCCACTAATAGGCACAAGGCTCGTCTGGTCATAACCATGCTACTATACATGCCATTCAAAGGCAGTCTCAAGGACAAATTCTCACAAGCCAATCAAACTTTTTTCTTATATGGCTATAATCTTTCATTTGGAAATCTTAGGGGCAACAATATCATCTTACTGTTTTACTACCTTACAAGTCTACTTACTAAAATTAAAGAAACCTACATAGTTACCTTACTAGCAAACAAATTACCTAATTTATGATTTTTGGCGCTTTCTGTTTGGGCATTCTGTTGTTGCTGTTATTCTGACAGTATCTTGGAGCCCAGGCTAACCTCAAACTCACTATGGGGCTGAGGCTAGTCTTTAACAACTGATTATCCTGCCTCTTTTCAACTGCTAATGCATCCCTGACCTTTCTTGGCTTTCTGAGACTGGGTCTGTAGCCCAGGCTAACCTCCAGCCTCTATCCACTTCAAAGTATTAGAATTGCTGGAATTATAGGTATATGCCACTGTATCTGGCTCTTGGCTGTTTTTAGGCACCATTTCACCACATTGCCCAGCCTGGTCTTGATCTCATAGGTTCCAGTTAGCCTCCAGACTTTTAACCCCGAGTAGCAGGACTATAACTGCCTGGCTCTCACTCAATCCTTGATTTGTCTGTTTACTCACTAGTGGAATACAGTACTTGAAAAACTTGATCTTCAAAATAAATTGGCACTCCATCTTAATTTATTTTTGGTAAATAAACTGGTTTTGATAAGTGATGCCATAGTATGTGAAGGTCTGGGTTTCTTTCTTAAAATTAAAAAGATACAGAAACTAATGAGCTTGAAGATTATGCCTGATAAATTATGCCTGCTACTTATAGACTAGAAAGATGGCTTTGCATTATGGTTCTGAAGAGAACCCAGGTTCTGTTTCTAGTACCACAGCTCACAACCATCTGTAACTCCAGTTCCATGGGATTTGAGGCCTTCTTCTGACCTGCATGGACACTAGGCATGCACACAGTGACATGCGCAGATAAACATACAAAATAAGTTGGCCAGGCATGGTGACACACACCTTTAATCCCAGCACATAGGAGGCAGAGGAAAGGCAGTTCCAGGCCAGTCAGGACCAGAACAGTGAGACCCTGATTTTAAAAATCATATGCTATTTATTCCACAATAATAAAGTAACTACAATACATGCCATGAACTTCCACAATGAAGCTTTGTTGAGGAGTCAAACCCAATGAATCAAAAACCCTGGGAGTTTGTGCTCTATGAAAAGTACCAGTAAACACTTATCTGTCCAATTCAAATCATTCAAATCAATCCATCTCAATCCCACTCCCTCTCAGTCTTCTTCTCCCCCCCCCCCACCACTCCAGAGTCTTGATCTGGAACTCACTAGATAGTTCAAGTAGGCTCCCCACAGCAAAGTTCCTGAATTCTTCTCTTTGGGTACTGGAATAAGAGGCATGCACCACACCCAGGCTTTATATTTCTCTACCTTCAAACAGAGATCACTGCTAATGATCAATTCCTACTTTAACTGTTCCTCTTATTCACATTGTTCTTTAATGAATCATGAAAAGTCTGACAACCTTACTTTTCACTTTACACGTTTATAACCAGAGTTGAAGATAGTTCATCACTGTACCTAATCTGCATTTATTCTTTAATGGTCTGACTAAGACGTATCTCTTCTATAGGCTAAGGACCACTGAGGTTGGGCTAACTCTTCTGTTAAATGAAAACCACATTTCAACATGATGGAGCACTAGACTCTCTACCTTAATTATGTACACATTTCATTAACTGCAATGATTTCAAAACAGTACTGAAAATTACAAGGAAATTTTTTTTAAAATGGGGGGAAGATGGCTCATCCAGAGGACCTAGGTCCAATTCCCAGCACCCATATGGCAGTTCACAACTGTAATCCAGCTCCAAATAATTTGACACCCTCACAAAGGCACCCATGCAGGCAAAAATACCAATGCACATAAATAAATCATTTAAAAATTTTGATAATGGAAAAAATGAGTCATCAAACTTCACATTAGTTTATCAGCTGTAGTGTTAAGAGGAGTGTCGGTGGGGTCTCAGTCACACACGCCTAGCCCAGTGCAGCACTGCCAACGTCACACTACAGCCTGCAGCTAGGTGACAGCATCTGGCTCTTGAACTTATACCCCACACAGTAGCTCCTGTCTTGATCGCTTAGAAGCTGTACTAGCTAACTGCAGCTTCAAGTAAGGAAAGACTTTCATTATTTTACAGACTAGGAAAACGGAAGGGTAGTAGTAAGTTGACTTTCTCAGCATCACAAAAATTGTATGCTTAACACTAGACTCCTGATCTTACAAGCCCTTGTCTAATGTCATTTTCACTGCTTAACTACAGTTCATTACTTATTTCCCCCTAACATTGAAAAATAATTTTGTGGTTTTGGGTTTTTTTTTTTCTTTTTGAGACAGGGTTTCTCTGTGTAGCCTTGGCTGTCCTGGACTCACTTTGCAGACCCTACTAACCTCGAACTCAGTGATCTGCCTGCCTCCCGGAGTGCTGAAACTACAGGTGGGCACCACATTCAGTTTCAAAACATCACTTATAACATTCCTAAATCTTACAACACTTGATTGTGACCCCTAAGAAATCATCATCTCCTTTATTTACATTTCCAAGTTACATTCTCAGTATTTCAAAAAGCTTGATAGAAAAATCCAAAAATAACTAAGGCAAAGAAATTATGCAGGATCTTGGCCAAAAGGCCAAGATCAGTTGTGATTAAGTTACAGAAAGAAAAAATATTCTTTTAAAAAAAAGTGGTCAAATTTTGTATCCAATTGTCAGAATTTTTAGGTAATAATTCAAACTGGGCCAGTGAGATGGCTCAGGTGGTCATTGCTGCCAACGACCGAGGTCCAATCCCTAGAGCTCCCATGATTCAAGTAGCTGTCCTCTGAGCTCCACACTCCAATTCACATACACAAATGAATTAATTTTTCTTTTTTAATTCAAGGGGGGGGGGTGCGCTGAAGAAAGGGCTCATACAAAAAACACACAGCACTCTTGCATAGAGGACCAGGGTCTGACTACAGCACCGTGGAAGGGCAACTCAAAGCGTAACTACTTGTAAGTTCAATTAGAGGCTGCCATGAGCACTTGTTATGTCCCCACACATGTAACTAAAAACGTTTTTAAATTTAAGCTAGACCAGTAAAAATTTCAACAAACTTTTGAAAGATGACCTGCCCCTGATTAAAAGGGCAGGAACACCTTAATGTGCATAACTTGACAAACTTCCGCTAACATTTGTTCTTAACTTTATTAAATGTTTAAAGACTATCTTAGGTCATCAAGACAGTTTAAGGGCCCCCAAAAGGGACAAAACCATCCGGATCGGTTTGTTTCCTTAAACTCTGCACGGAAACCGAAGCTGTGGGTCATGCTGTCCACATTATGTGGTCTCTGATAGAGGAGGATTCAAGGAATGCTGTGTTTCATTTCCTCCTCCTGTGGAGACAAACTTGAAGTACATTAGCAATGAGGACCTCAAGACCCACTCTCACCTGCCCACACACTTTGGTAACATTTCGCAAGTTCAAACCATCTTGAGCCACCACCCGAGGAGGGATGCCCGGGCTCCTTGCCCACAGAGACTTTTTAAAAGGAAAAGTTAAAACTGGCAAGGGGAACCTGGGTCCGGGGGAGGGGGAGCCACGGGGGCGGAATCTGTCACCCAGTCGCGCCTTTCCACGGAGACCCGGCCCAGCAAGCCTTCCCGTGGCGGCGGCCGGCGTCTGAGGATGCCCTACGCAGCCCGGTCCCGGCACAGCCCGGTCCAAGCCGGAGCCGTCCCACCTAACAAAGGGCCGATCCCGCCGAGGGCGCGCGGCCCGGCCTCCCAGAGCGGAAGCGCCCCCAACCCCCCAACCCCCCCACCCCGCGACCCTCCCCGGGTTCGGGGCCCACCGCTGCCCACTCCGGGCGGCCCGACGCCCCAGCCGCCGTCGGGGTCCGGGGAACGTGGGTCTTGAGAAAAATAAAAACCCCGAGTCCGCGCAGCAGCGGAGGGCAGGCAGGCGGGCGGGCGGGCGGCCAGGCCGGGCCCGGCTGGAGGGGACGTGGCGCCGCGCTTTGTTACCGAGGACTGGGGCGCGCTCCGCGGGCCGCCGCCGCTGCCGCCCTCGTCGTCGCCGCTCCCCGCCTCCTCGCCGTCGCCTTCCTCGTCGCCCTCCTCGTCGCCCTCCTCGCCGCCGTCGCCCTCGTCGTCGCCGCGGCCGCCGCCGCTGCCGCCCTCGCCGCCGCCGCCGTCGCTGTCGCTCCCCGCCTGGGGCGTCGCTTCCTGGCGGTTCTCGCCCTCCTCCGCCGAGTAGACGATCTCTCCCTCCTCGGTCTTGAGGCGCTTGGCCTGGCTCTCGAACTCCCGGTCCTCCTCGTACGTCTCCTCCTTGGGGGAGGAGGAGGTGGAGGACATGGCGGCGGCGGAGACGGCGTGGGAGACGGGCCTCAGATGTCGCCGAGTCGACCCCGCCGCGGGCTGCGCCTCCTCAGCGCGGGTCTGAGCGGCCCCGGCGTCCTCCGCGGCGCGCTCCAGGAGCCCGTGGCTGAGGAGGGAGCGCGGGCTGAGGGGGCGCTTCCCTTTATCACCCGGCCAGCCTCCAGCCTCTCCCTCCGCCAGCTTCGCGAAGGCTCCCAACCCCGGAGGGGACGCGAAAGTAGGGATGGGGCCGGGGCCGTCGCTTCCGGTCTTCCCTCCTCCCTAAGCCGCTCCCCGCCGCTCAGGCGGAGCCTCCTCCCCGCCTCGACTGCCTCCGGGCGGGATCGAATCCTCGGCCCAAACGTTCCTCTCCTCCCCCCCCCCCGGCCGGAGTCCTGCTTCCTATTGGCAGGGGGCAAAGCCGATCAGGCTTTCGATTGGCTGGAGGAGCTGTCCGTCAAAATCCCAGCCTGGCTTTTTCTCCCCGCCCCCGCCCCCGCCCGGCTCCAGTGCGGGCGGCGCAACGCCCGCTGCGCGCGGCTCTGCAGCGGTTGCGGCCCCGCGGCAGTTAACGCTGTTAGGCCCCCCCGCCCGGAGCTTGGGGGGGAATCTGGCGAGGCGCGGTGCGTTCGGCAGCGTCCGGGCTGTGGTTGTTAACCGCCTTCCCGCTAATTTGAATGATTTTTCTTCTCCTTTTTAAAAAGGCGAGGGAAGCCGCGGGAACCTCCGCACGCCTTGCCCCCGCGCAGCCCTGAAAGTGCGTGTGCATGATTTGTATCAAAAGTGCGTGGACTGTGCGCGCTGCACAGTGGAGAAGAGCCGTCGGCTGTTAACTGAACGCGGCCGGGCAGCGAGACGGGCCGCCGCGCACCCCCCGCGTGTGGCGTGTTTGCAAGCCGGATTCTGCTGCGGACGCGCTTATCCCAGTCCCTGCTGCGGTCCCACGTTCTCGACCTAATCTAAAAACCCCCTCGTCACTGTTCCCCATGATCCATTTCACTGTCATCCAGTGTCCAAAATAGGAAACGGTATCACGATTCCATTGGTCCCCAGCCCACAACTCGCTTCCTCTGAGGAGCCTGAGGACTGTTTTTAGGTTTTAATTGCTGCCTTTTGGGAAAGGCCTTTTAAGACCTATCTCAAGATGTTTAAAACAAAACTTAAGGGTGAGAACTGCGTTCTTTTTACCTTTGTAATCCAGTTCAAGTACAGTAAACCTCACCCAATCCGGAGCGGTTTTCAGTGACCTACTAGTTAAATGACTGACCCTTGGTTAATAAATGCACAATATTCCTTTCAGGGAAGAAACCTGTGGCGCCCTAAGTTCCTTAAGCCTTGGAGAATTGCCTAAGATCTGTTGTCTCTGTCCTTCAGTCCTAAACGCGCCTCTTCATTTCCCAACTGTTTCCTGTTTCCTTCTCTAGCTGCTTTTTTTTTTCCAAAGTCATTTCTTCCCCCAGACAGATAAATGTATTTTCCACTGATGGTGCTTTTAACCTGTTATTTTTCTCCTTTATACTCTGCACCGCTTGTCATTTTAGAACCCCAGTTCTAAGTGTTTCTGCACACTACGGCTGTGTGTGTGTGTGGCTCCTGGCAATACACTGACAAAACTGAAAAGTGGAAATTTATTTTTTAAATTAAGATAAGACCAAAGTGTACCGAAGATACATCAAAGAAGTAGTTGTAGAGCTTGGGACAGATAAGGAAATGTCATGGGCAAAAACAAGTGCCCTTGGAAAGTAAGAGAAACGGGGTACCAGTTCCGCTTAAAATCTTTTCTGCTGGTTCAGATGCTCCATACAAATTTAAAATGCAGAAATTATTCTGCAAGGAAATTCAGGTTACAGGAGTTAAAAAAACAAAACTGAAATCTGAGCCGGGGGTGGGGGGTGGGCTGTAATCCCAGCACTTGAGGGACTCAGAGGCAGACTTACCTCTGAGTTCGAGGTCAGCTTGGTTTACAAAGTGAGTCCAGGACAACCAAAGCTGCACAGAGAAACCGTCTGGCAAAAACAAACAGAAAGCTGAAATCTAAAAAGCCTAGGTTTAGGGCTGGAGGGATGGCTCGGCAGTTTAAAGCACCGGCTACTCTTCCAGAGGATCCAGGTTAGATTCCCAGTACCAACATGGTGGCTCACAACATCCTTAACTCCAGTTCCTGGGAATCTGATGCTCTCTCTTCCGGCACCTCCATGGGCATCACACATCCATGTGGCACACAGACGTACATTCAGGCAAAACACACATAAAATAGATGAATAAATTTAAAAAATAAAGATTAAAAGCTTAGGTTACGTTTGGCTTTTCTGTCCGTGGTCATGTATGTGTGTAAATCGGCAAGCATTTATTATTTACTTTGGAGACTAGGTCTCACTGTGGAGCCCTTAGCTGGCTTAGAACTTTCTTTGTAGTCCAGGTCGCCCTCATCCTGGGTTTAAAAGGCAGTCACCACTATTCTTGCCTGTTTGTCCTTTTTTTTTTTTTTTTAATTAGTTTTAGCATCAAAAACTGAGAAAGGAGGATGAGTTAATTGTAGCTTGTTCACCAGGGAAATTTTTGTCCGGTGAAGTGGGTAGTTCCCAACATAGTTTTATTTCACTCAAATTATGGAGAGCTAGAAATATAGCTCATTGGAAGTATGTCGGGTCCTTGGGTTGAGTGCCTCTTACCAAAAATTTTTTAATTAAAGGTGAAAATATAGAGTTGGGAAATTAATTTTTTAAAGATTTATTTATTTTATGTATATGAGTGTTCTATCTGCATTAACACCTGCCAGAAGAGGGAATCAGTTCACATTATAGATGGTTGTGAGCCACCATGTGGTTGCGGGAATTGAACTCATGACCTTTGGAAGAGTAGACAGTGCTCTTAACCACTGAGCCATCTCTCCAGCCCAGGAAATTAATTTTTGTCCCCATCCCCTCAATTTCTTTAAGATAAAACAAGAAGCCAAGTGTGGCCAGGGCCTTAATCTTAGTACTCAGGAACTCAGTAGGATCTTCAAGAGTTAAAGGCCACTCAGGTTTACATAATTCCGGGAACACCAGGGCTATGTGAAAAACCTGTCTTAAACAAAACAAGATAGTATTTCCTTTGTTTTGGAGAGAGTCTGACTATTTAAGTATTCTATGCTGACCTCAAACTCAGGATCTTCCTTGCTTCCCGTGTACCACCATGGCTGCCTTGTTTTATATTTTCATATAAAAGGTGAGGTTAACAAACTATCCTCACATCCAACTGTAGGTTTATTGGAACTTATACAAGTATTCTAAATACTTGTTAAAACATTTTCAGTTTTCAGAGCCCTGGATTTCAAACTATGGATTATAGACCAAATTAAAATGCAATTCTCATATAAAATAGAAGTTACCTTTTTTTTTACTAATTTATTTACTTTTTTATTTTATTTGCATTAGTGTCTGTGTGAGAGTGTCAGATCCCTGGAACTGGAGTTACAGACAGCTGTAAACTGCCATGTGGTTGCTGAGAATTGAACCCAGGTCCTCTAGGGAGAGCAGGCAGTGCTCTTCACCCCTGAGCCATCTCTCTAGCCCCTAGAAGTTACCTTTAAAAATTATAGTAGAGTATTCTAGTCATAATTTACTGTGGAGGTGAATTAAATTTCCTTATACAAATTAAAATGGTAAATCTGTAATCTATTCACTGCTTTCTAGAATTATACTGTTGGTAGATTTGAGAATGAATTATTATCATGAAAAACAACTATAAATTAGGTCTACAGACAGTCATGAAATCATTTTCATTCATGAATAGCCCTGGCTCTGGAATCAGACCACTTGGGTTCCGGTCCTAGAGAGAGAGGTTCATTTGTGTTGTTGTTGTTTTGCTTTTTGTTTCTGTTTTTTTGAGGCAACCTTGGCTGTCGTGGAACTCACCCTGTAGACCAGGCTGGCCTCAAAGCCGCAAACTCGGAGACCTGCCTGCCCCTGCCTTCCTGAGTGTTGGGGTTAAAGGCTTCAAGCCATACTCTTAACTGCATCTCTAGAGCAGGATTTTTGTTTTGCTTTGTTTTAAACTTTTCCAAAACTGCTTAATTATAGAATGGACAGAGTAATAGACTGGTAAACTCTGGTAAAGAGTTTGTGTTAGAATTTATCTACCTGACCCTTTCAGTGGTTAGTACATGGAATGGCATGTAAGCGATGCTCATTGTTATTGCATGTGAATTATTATATAAGTATGCATATATCCACATATATGCGCCCACATATCTCTCAGGTATGTACTGTATCAACTTTATTGTAAGATCTGAAAAGCAGGGAACAGATTTCGAAACTGTGGTGCACTCCTGTAATCCCCTCATTTGGGAGATAGAGGTATGATCTCATGTTTGAGGCCAACCCTAAGCAGCCACATACACCGTGAGTCCCTACCACAAAACGGAAACAAAACAAGCGAGAAGAGAAGAACAAGCTCCTAGCTTTCTAGTGTCCTTGCCACCTGGAATGTCTTACTGTTTACGTAGGTCAAAATTTAAAGTTGTAAGCAACATTTGGGGCTATGCTATGAAGGACTTGGACTATCGATTTCCACAGGTCTGCCCTAGGCACAGAAATCTAGTGTTGCTACCTACTGTCAGCACCAACAGCTAGTCTAATCAGAGGACTGGAGAAGTAGCCAAAAGCCTAAACCTGTAAATCATTAGAGATTCCAGACAGTTGTGGCCTTCAGGAAGGAATTACTCCTGACTTTCTTGGCATTTCTGACTACCAAACTCTGTCATTTCTTTATCTAATTATGATTTTATCAAATCATATAATTTATGATTTACTATTGTTTATTCTCCAGTCTTTTCAGAATAGTGATGAGCTATCTAGCATTCTTTTATTTTCTATTTTATTTATCTATGCATTTTTTGTTTGTTTGTTTGCTTGCTTGCTTGCTTGTTTTAATTTTTGTTTTTTGGTTTTCGAGACAGGGTTTCTCTGTGTAGCCTTGGCTGTCCTAGACTCACTTTGTAGACCAGATTGTTTTAATTTTTGTTTTTTGGTTTTCGAGACAGGGTTTCTCTGTGTAGCCTTGGCTGTCCTAGACTCACTTTGTAGACCAGGCTGGCCTCAAACTCACAGAGATTCGCCTGCCTCTGTCTCCCTGAGTGCTGGGATTACAGGCACGTGCCACCGCACCTGACTTTATTAATGTTTTTTAAAACATGGTTTCTCTTGAAGCCCTGTCTGTCCTGGAACTCTGTAGACCAGTCTGGCCTCGAACTTTGAGATCTGCCTGCCTCTGCTTTCTGAGTGCTGGGATTAGAAGCCTGCCCCACTAAGCTTTAATCAAAGCACCTACTGTTGCTAAATGACTTATCTACAGCAAGCTGAAACATTGCTCAGAGGTTAGACAACTATCTGATACCATAACATTTTGTTGAAGAGTATCACCATTTTCTTCTGATCCCTACATCATTTGAAGCGGGGCTACAAATTATGGAGTTTTCATACCCAAGCTCAATTTTCAACACTGTTGCTATTTCATTGAATATACAAAACTCTTGTTTCATGCCTGAACTCCTATAAAGATTAACTAAGCCTTTATGCATACTTTGCTATGAGTCCCATCTCCAGAATATTGGAGCTGTAGGAATGCTTTAGGTCAAGGCCACCTGTTTTATGTGAAATCCAGTTATTCAGAAACAATCCACTTATTTTTGGAAAATGTTGGTGAAGCCAAAGCATTCTATTTCTAGGACCCTTCTATTAGTGTGATGAAAGGCACCTAGAATAAGTATTGTAACTTGTCCCTTTTACTCAACCAGACTTGGTTGGTTATGATGAAAAGTCACTGTTCAGGAAGAATGCACCATACAGGAAATGCCTGAGGCAATATTAACTTCAAGTGTAGTCAAGCGTAACCACAGTGGTGTATGCTTTCGAGAGTTGTGCACATCTGTTTGGGGGCTCCAGCTTCCCCACAGTATTTGGGCTTTTTTTTTTTTTTTTTTTTAAGTCGGGCTGGGGATGGTGGAACACACCTTTAATTCCAGGACTCAAGAGGCAAAAGGAAATGGGCCCTCTAGCTTCAAGGCCAGTCTGTATCAGCAGTTCTCAGCCTTCCTAATGCTGTGGTCCTTACATACAGTTCCTTACGCTGTGGCATCCCCCACCCAGAAAATTATTTCCATTGCTACTTCCTAACGGTATTCTTGCTATTGTCATGAATCAATGTAAACACCTGATATGCAGGATGTATGATTTTGGACCCCTCTGAAAGGGTCATTTGACCCTCAAAAGGATCAAAATACCCAAGTTGAGAACTTCTGGTCTATGTTGTGAGTTCAAGACATCCAGGACTACAAAGTGAAATCTTCTCCTTAAAAAAAAAAAAAAAAAAAAATATATATATATATATATATATATATATATATATATATATATATATATATGATCAGGCTGGAAATATAATTCCATGACAGATGTTTGCCTAAAATATGTGGGACCACAAAAAAAAAAAAAAATAGCTGACTCATGGTGGGGCATGCCTATAATGCCAGGGCTCAGGAGTCTGAAACAAATGGATCCACCACATAATGAGACTATCTCACCAGAGGGGAAATTTTGTGAAAAGTCTGCAAAAAAGTGAAATTGGCCTTAGAACTGCTCATGCATATGCCAGATGATAAAATTCAGGTTTAAGGTATACATTCTGGATACTTCCCCTTAAAGTTAAAAATAATATTTAAATTATTTCCACTTTTCTCTCTGACATGTCAATTGGGAGTATTTTAGATGTTAAAAAGATAAGTTTATAGCCAGGAATGGTGGCAGATGACCTGAACCCAAGCACTTGAGAAGCAAGACAAGAGGTGGGGGAGGGGATCAAAAGCTCAAGGCCATCCTAGGCTACACAGCAAGACCTGTCTTAAAAAAAAAAAAAAGGGAGGAAAGTGGGCTGAAGAGATGCTCAGAGGTTAAGGGCACCGGTTACTCTTCCGGAGGTCCTGAGTTCAGTTCCTAGCAACCACATGGTGGCTCACGACCATCTATGATAAGATCTGGCGCCCTCTTCTGGCCTGCAGATGTACATCCAAACAGAACATTGTATACGTAATAAATAAAATATTTTTTTTAAAAAGGGAGGAAAGATGATCGAAGGTTTTTTTTTTTATAGCTCCCTTTTTGATTTATCTTCATATTTGGACTATGATAAAGAACACTTGAATCAAACAGGAATGATATATATATATATATAATTTATTTTTGATATTTTGTTCATTGGTGTTTCGCCTGAATGTGTGTCTATATGAAGGTGTCAGAATCCCTGGAACTGGAGTTACAGATAAGTTGAGCTGCCATATGAGTGCTGGGAATTGAACTGGGGTCCTCTGAAAAAGCATTCAGCGTTCTCTACCACTGAGCCATCTTTCACGCCCCAACAGGACAGGTTTTAATAAGAATTATGCAGTTGTTTCTTTTATTGCAGTTTTCTTCCCCCAACTGCTGCAATGCTTTCCTCATCCACAAACCAGAATATAATAGGACACCTTTAAAACAGGTATGTTTTAGTAACGCCAGTAAGCTATTAGGTTTGGCCTCAACCTGTGTTGTCCAATATCACAACTAGTGGTCATATTTGCTGTTTACGTCAATGAATCTGCAGAAGAAAAAAAAAAGAAAGCAGTAAGTCATATCTTAACAAGTAGATGGTCACAGATATATATTTTTGGGTGGAGTCACTGAATCAGAGTCACTAAGAACCTATCTTGCAGAGACTAGAATCAGAGACAAACACATAACGGATATCAAGATGGATGCCTAGCATAAAATGGAGTTTCTTCAGTGGCCTGCTCTTTGATCACCTCCTCTGAGGGGGGTGCAGCCTTACCAGGCCACAGAGAAAGACAATGCAGCCAGTCCTGATGAGACCTGATAGACTAGGGTCAGATGAAAGAGGAGGAGGACCTCCCCTATAAGTGGACTTGCAGAGGGGCATGGGTGGAGAAGAGGAAGGGAGGGTGGGATTGGGAGGGGATGAAGGAGGGGCTACAGCTGGGATACAAAGTGAATAAACTGTAATTAATAAAAAATAAATAATTTTTTAAAAAAATACCAAAACAAAAAATTTGGCAAAAAGTGAAACTTTTTGAGAGACTTAGGAGTCGGCCTGGGCTATGTGAGACCTTGCCCCTCAACACCCCAAATTACATGAATCCATGCATTACATGAATGCATAATAAGCAAATTATGTGTTCGGGTATCTCAAAGACTGAAATATACTTTACTCTGTAAACATATTTAAAATGAGCTCATAAGCAAATATTCCATTCCATTTATTTAAGTAACTAAACAGACATGGCTCCTTTTGTGCACTAGATATATCAAAATGTGTATGATTTAAGTTGTTTAAAACAATTGGAATTAGCCAGGTGCGGTGGCACAGGGCTGTAATCCCAGCACTCGGGGAGGCAGAGGCAGGCGGATCTCTGTAAATTCGAGGCCTGCCTGGTCTTCAAGGTGAATCCAGGCAGCCAAGGCTACACAGAAAAATGCTGTCTCAAAAACCAAACCAAACAAACAAAAAAACCAATTGGGATTGAGCAGATGAGAGGCATTGTTTTCTCATTTTTATGTGTGTGAGAGTGTTTTCCCTGCACATACGTCTGTGCACCATGTGCAAGCCTGGGGCCTCTGGAGGCAAAAAGAGAGCACCAGCACCAAGTGCTCTGATATCGGAATTACAGACTGTGGCAAGCTGTAACATGCTGGAAATCGAACCTAGTGTAATGCCAGGATCACGGGATCCTCAGAGACCACCAGGAGACGACTCGATGCAAGAGCAAGAGAGCTTTATTACAAGAGCGATTGAACTGGGGACCCAAGTCTCACTGACACAGCAGTAAGAGAAGTGGGACCCTGAGCCCTGAGTAAGCAGGGTTTTTAAAGGGAACGACTGTAAGCGGGGGAGGGGGGGTTCCATAACAGCAAGCAGGGGGGTACATGTTTCCATGAGAGAAAGCAGTGGGGTTCATGCCTTGACATTACAGAATTGGGTAAAGGCCATAGGGGAGAGACCATTTACATAATCACAATTGCCAGGGAGATTGTCTCTATTTTTTACTAAACATTTATTTTGTGATATTTTCTAGAGGTCGTTGCTTGGAGAGCTAACTTTGTTTTCTGCCAGGTGCACATTCTGTGATATTTCCTGGCACCTGAGTTCAGCTCCCGGTCAAGATGGCTCCTTATTTCAAAATGGAGTCACCCAGGCTAACTTAAACTCTTCACTAGCTCCTTTGAAAGAGCAGCAGTGCTCTTTACCACTTCCCATCTTCCCAGCTCACAAGAGGCATTCTAACAAAAACAAAATAAAAGTCCAATCCGGGCTCGGTGGCATATGCCTGTAATCAGCACTCAGGGAGGCAAAGGCAGGTAGATCTCTGTGAGGTCAGCCTGGTCTACAAAATGAGTCCAGGATAGCCAAGGCTACACAAAGAAACCCTGTCTCAAAAAGAAAAAAAAAAAAAAAAAGGAAAAAGTCTTAGCTGGGGGCTGGAGAGATGGCTCAGAGGTTAGGAGCATTGGCTCTTCTTCCAAAGGTCCTGAGTTCAATTCCCAGCAACCACATGGTGGCTCATAACCATCTGTAATGAGATCTGGTGCCCTCTTATGGCATGCAGGCCCACATGCAGGAAGAATTCTGTATAAATAATAAATAAATAAATCTTAAAAAAAAAAAAGTCCTAGCAGAGGCTGGCAGATCTCTGAGTTTGAGGTCAGCCTGGTCTACAGAATGAGTTCAGGACAGCCAGGGCTACACAGAGAAACCCTATCTTGAAAAACCAGTAAGAAAAAGGAAGGAAGGAAGTCCTTTAGGGCCAGTGACTCATTGGGTAAAGGTGCTTCCCACCAGGTCTGACAAACTGAGTTCAATTCCCAGGACCATATGACAAAAGAAGAGAACAGATCCAACTCCATTTGACAGGTAAAGTATAGAAAGGCTTATGTCTTCTTTCTGAATTCTCATCTGCTCTTCACTATACTAATAACTACATGTGAATTATTACATGTGCAATCTATGCTGATAACACCAGAAATGGAACCCTTAATTTTCTCCCATTCTCTGGGTGAAACTACTTCCTCTGGAATATAATTTTTAAGCCACCTATAATGTTTTGTAAACTATTGATTATTTTTTTTAATCTCTAGATTAAAAAAATCTTATCTCAATTCCTTTTAGTAAAAGAGCTTCAATCAATGAATATTTGTTGAAGTATTGATAAATACAGTCATGTTTTTTAAGTTTTATTTCATTGTATTAATGTTATTTGAGACAGGGTCTTACTCTGAAGCCCAGGCTGGCCTCAACTTGTGGCACTTTTCCTGCCTGTCTCCTGAGTGCTAGGGTTACAAGGGGGAGTTACCACATTGGGCATTAGCGATCTTGATAGTGTACAAACAACGTCAACTGTTTCAGTCCAAGCACAATTGACAGAATTCATTCCAGCTGTTTTAAGTTAGAGTAGTGAAGCACTTACAGAATTAAAAATATTGAGTAGAGAACCAGGTGGCATATGAGCTTAACCCCAGCACTCAGGAGACAGAAGCAGGCGGGAAGACCTCTTTGAGTTCAAGGCCAGCCCAGTCTTGAGTTTCAGGCCAGCCAAGGTTATGGAGAGACAGAGACAGAGACACAGGTGTGGTGGCACAGGCCTTTACTCCCAGCACTCAGGAGGCAGAGGCAGGTAATTCTCTGGTGAGTTCAAGGTTAGCCTGAATTCCTAATCCTCCTGCTTCCCAAATGCTTGGGTTATAGGGATGTGCCACTATGTGTCTACATAGTGAGCTCCAGGCCAACAAGGGCATCACCGTGAGAGCCCACCTCAAAATCACAGAAGCAACAACAAAAAGTTCAGAATTCCGATGGAATAACCTCTGAACTAGAAAAGCAGGAGTACTAAGAAACCAAAGCTGCATTGCTTAGGACACAGTCATGGAAGATACCATGATCAAGGAGCTGCAGAATCCTATCATGCCACTCAACAAACACAATGGGCACCCTGCAAATGCTTCTGAGAGTCACAACCCTAGAGAATGTTACAGAAAAAAAGAAGAAACCCTTCTGCAGACACACCCATCGGCAGAAACACAGAAACACCAATTGTTGGATGACGAAAACAAATAATCAAAGACAAATTTTAGCTCTTTCTTGTAACTGTTGTTGTTTGGTTGGTTTGGTTTTTGTTTTGGGGTTTGTTTGTTTGTTTGTTTGGTCTTGTTTGGTTTTGAAACATGATTTCTCTGTATAGCCTTGTTTTGTAGACCAGGTTGGCTTCGAACTCACAGAGTTCCACCTGCCTCTGCTTCTCTGAGTGCTGGGATTACAGGCGTGTACCACCAAGCCCAGCTTTCTGTTTTTCAACTTTACATTAGTTCAGTGTTGTAGTGGAACAGAAAGACTGACTAATGACTTCCAGATTACCAACCTAAATCTTAAAAATTCAACATTAAAGCAGAGAATGTGCTCAAAAAATATCTAAAAATAAGATGGACTGAATCCAGGTCTTCACTAACCACTATTTACTTACTTTTTGACATTTTGGAGGTGCAGGAATAACAGTTTGTAACTCAGACAGATTTAATGACTCATAATCCAGTTGACATCACTGATGCCTTGGGCAGGTAGTCCTGGGTAGTATAGAAAACAGACTGCGAACCAGAAGGATCAAGACAAGAACCAGCATCCTCCACGGTCTCCGCTCAGCTCCCGCCTCCAGGATGCTGCGTTGAGTTCCTGCCCTGACTTCCCTGGTGCTTTGAGTCATGGTATCTATTACAGCAATGGAAACCTCAAGACCAACTCCAAAGAGGAGGTCCGAGAGGCCAGGGACACCAGAAAAGTCCCAGTTCCTGGTTCCTCATTATCCCCAAACCTTGCCTGCAAGCTGTAGACAAGGTCATGACTAACACTGAGAGACAGCAACTGCGTAACTCATAGTTGGGTCAAGTGGACCAACTAGCTCATCTCCTTCCCCGTGCCTCATCCAAGTTTCTGCCATAACTCAGTCCCAGGGTAGCAGTTCACTGACATCCAACTACTACACAGAAGGAAGTGTCCTTCTTCTCTGTTCCCACCTGTGAATGCATAAAAATTCTTGCTAAAACTCACTCTCGGTGGTCCTAGAACCGAGAGGCAACAGACTCTGTCGATATTTTGCCTGACCATGAACGTTTGACAGTCTGACTGCTGTGTTTAAGCCCACCTGAGGCATGAGGAAAGACCTACTTCAAACTCAATGACACCTCAAATTTTCCTGCAACCAGAAGGAAGTTCATAACAACTTAAAAAAACATTTTTAGGAAGATGATGTACTTATAGCTTTAGAATATTCTCTTTAATATTATTGAATGAAAATATTAGGGTCAAAATAAAATTCAAGTACTGCTATGATCATATTTCCAAGGAGTTTAAAAAGCTGGGCATGGTGCTGCATGCCTGTAATCCCAGCACTCAGGGAGGCAGAGGCAGGTGGATCTTTGTGAGTTCAAGGCCAGTCCTGTCTACAGAATGAGTCCAGGACAGCCAAGGCTACACAGAGAAACCCTGTCTCGAAAAGATAAAATAAAATGAAACAAATAAAAACAAAACCAAGGAGTTTACAAGGGTATTATATATTTTCACTGCTATAAGTAGTCTTTATCTTTCCACTATGATACCATAAAAAAAAAACCCTTGATTTAGATGATTACAAAATCATTTTAAGAAAAGCCATAAAACCCAAACTGGTATGTGACTCAGCTGGAGAAGGGTATACTGACTCATGTAGAATGAGGGTTAATGTTCCTCTTTCTGAGAACATTTCTTGGAGCATCCCCAAATTCAGAATTGCCACCGATTTCTAAGAAAATTTTGCATAAGAAAAAAAATAAATTCTTGATTTTTACTCACGATATCCAACAGCGGATGTACGTACATAACGTGTTTGCCTTTGATTGGAAAGTTGCTTTAAACGCTGACAATTTCTAATTTGAATTTTTTTTTAAGCGTTTCAGATTACAGCCTGTAACATTTGCAGAACACAGTGTTCCTCTTCCCCATTTAATGGATGTGAGCATAAGCAACAAAACCTCCGTATGAACAGGAGCTGAGTAATACAAGAACATAACACAGAAACAAAGAAGTTGGGCTCTAAATGCTGTAGGGATGAGAAAGGACAAACCTGCTCCCAACATTCATATAGCCAAGATGTTCCTTATCCCATTTAA